>CAJNOP010000060.1:265568-305067 GCA_905250075.1 Rotaria sp. Silwood1
TTTATCCATTATTGGCTACATGGATATTTCCAAATATATTTTCAATTTCTGAATATCAAGAAAATTATATTTGAAGCTTAATTTACCATAATGTATCTGATTTTTTGTCGGTTTATTCAGCAGGTGACTATTTGACGAAAGTAAAATCAAGTAATGACTTGTTCAATGATCATTTTTATGAAAAGTCAGCAGTAATCAATATCTTGATGTAATCTCGAATGATAATAATGCGACAAGTCAACATGTGAAGTGTTATTTTTCGAAATCGTCGGCAGCTATCGTGATTGAAGGAGTCATGAAAAACCATATTGGATTTGACTTTTTAATGGATGAAGAAATCGTTCTGGTCTTATTGCCACTGATGTCGTCTAATGATAAATCATATGCTTCTTTAAGCAAAGTAGATTTAATGAACGACATTTCCCATCTGATTATAGCTTAAAGAGTGCGTGCACTCCGCTCATGTACAATTCACCACGAAGAGATAAACTCACATGCACCATGTTTAATTGTTTAAATATTATTGGTACGACTACCGCCCGTTAATGCTTTTACATATACCGTTTATAACTTACATCCAATACCAGTTGTCGTTAATAGAAAGAAAAAAACGTTTATACTAATATGCCAACAACGTTCGGTCTAAATCTGATAGATCAAACTTTAACTACGTGGAATGGTGAGCAAAAATCTAAATGTGCATTTTTTCCAAAGTTGTACAGTGTGAAGAAGAACCAACATTGGTGTCTCTTTCCAGTTTGCCTTGTATGGAACAGCTTTTTTTCAGTTGACACTTCTATTTCGAATGATTGCGAAATAAATCCTTCAATTAATTCTCAATCAGCTATCGTCAATATAGTGCAAGATATATGGGTTTTCTATAACCTCGATGAAGTTAAGCACTGCAAAGTCGTTTTGCATTTGAACAATTCAATTGGTATCATAACGATTAGTGAACCGTCCATTTTCCGATTACCATGTGAAGCATCTATCAGATGTTCAAATATTCAATCAAGATTATCAGAATGTACAAACAACACGCTAGCGATCAAGTCCAAATTTCATGGAACTTACAAGAAAATGTTAAATTTTCAATACTCAATAAAAGCGTTGACAAGTCGCTTAGAAGCTGAATACAAGGCAAGAGCTATAGATTCTCTTAAACAACTATACAATTCGATCTTTACGACAGCACTCCACTAATAAAAAAAATATTGCAATTGCTCGGCAGCTTGGTAATATATTTTTTGTTGCTTCTTATATCTACTATTATCTTAGTTATATTGAGATTCGTCAATATTAAAATGCAAAGGAGAATGAACAAGGTTGAAAAAGAAATGAACACATTTGTAGATGTATTTTCCTTAGATATTAGCACTGCTTGATATAGTGTAAAATATTTGGGCGTTGTTTTATTGTAAACTTCATATTTTTTTTTTTTTGTATTCTTTGCTGTACAGTTTCATTGATAATAGATGCAAAGATCATCACCTGTAAAATAGTGAATATCTTAATTCAATATATTTGAGATATATCATGAATGATGACCCGTCAGTTGTATGTTTCTTTTCCTATTACCTTCTTTTCGTTTACTTTTTTATATATGCAGATATAGCATTTCTCGTTTTCTCCTCACGATTTAATGTCAAGAAGTATAAAAATCAGCCGTTGTCATCTATCACTTTTGCGCGTTTTTCTATATATGTTACGATATTCTTTCTCTCGTTACATTATATCTTTTCCCTTTTTGCATCTCTATTTTCTTTCCTATCTATCATATGTATTTTTCCACCTTATTATACAATATTTTTTTTATCACATGGCTTAATGTTTCTCTCTTACTTGTTCTTCTCAGTATTCTTTGACATTACTTTATCCTAGACAATATTCATCAATCAGTAGATACTTCTAAAATAAATAAAATACATGACATGTGAATATCGGATATTATTCCCGTTCACTATTGCACGGTACAAGGAAAATTATTTCAACGAGAAAAACAAAAAATTAGTGACGCGTTTCCAATTATGCTCCTTATTTAATAGACATTTTCACAGATGCTCTTTCTTTAGTAAATAAAAACATAAAGAGAAAGCTTTAATCCGTTTCAATAAACACCACAATAAACAAAATCTGCAATCCAGAAAGCGTCACTCTCACTCTCATATTCCTATGCATCCGTTACAAACGCTTTATCAGTTTTCCGTAAACAGACTCGTCTTCTTACGATTGTTCCTCTCTGGAACTGTGCACAAAAAATTTCCTCAGCAAACTTAACCGTTAAAACAGGCCTTCAAACCTGTACTTTGGGTGCAATTCTCCAAACTCGATGCATCACTATCTTTGAAAATCTACCATTCCATAGAAAATTTAATTCTGCATCTAACACACTCAATGAGAGAGCCAACACAAGTCGTAGAGAGAATCCGGACAAGAAATACACCCTAGATAGGAAGCTGGACCCGAGATTTAGGGTATAACCCCCGGTTTTTGCTAGATGGCACTACTTGGAAATAGTACCATCGGATAGAGAATTTAATTCTGCATCCAACACACTCAATGAGACAGCCAACACAAGTGATAGAGCGAATCTGGACAAGAAATACATCATATTCGTTATTGTTACACAGGGAATTTATGAGTATTTCGAGAAAAAGTGGTGGTTTTTGCCCGATGACCCACCTTGAAAGTAGTACCATTTGATAGAGTGTAAAATTTGGCACCTAACACAAGTGCTTAGAGAGTTAACACAGGTAAGAAAGCGAATCCGGACAAGAAATACTCGAATCTGACGCTAACTTTACTTCCGTTATTATTCATTGCGTTCAAATTTTTAAGTGCTGCAAGTCAATAATGGTCATTTTTTTCAATAGTTTAAAATCGATAAGAGGTTATAGGTGTGGATTGTGGATGTGGGTTTGAGAGTAGAGAAGATATCCATCCAGAAACTCCGCAATCTCGAACACGCGCACACCTCATACCTACACTCCATGTTGATCAGTGTTGCTGCTGCACTGTATGTTTTGGGTTGTTCATATATTGTTAGTGTATCGGATATTGACGATGAGTCTGATGTTCGTAATGAATAATCAGCTGTCGAATGGTACAGATAACCACACATTGTTTTCTGGTAGTATCCGATGAGTAGATAAAAGTGACATGTTGAGACAGCTGCTATTGCTATTGTTGTTAAAGTAAGGCCGGTTTCATCAGGACCTATATTAGTTTGATTTGGTTTTGTAATTTTTCCTGAAATATTTAATTTAATTGTGTAATATACGAAGAATGTATCTATTTTCACTTGATATCGTTATGTGTTGTACAGGTGATTTTGATATCTGAGAATTTTCTTTTTTTTTCGTTCATGTGTGGATTAGTAAATGAAAATTTTCTTTTGTTTTTGTTGAATATTTGCAAGAATTCGATAAACGTATTATCACTACTAGTACCTTTAAAAATTGAAAAAAAGAGAAGATGGTTGCTTATTGTAACTAAATCTTTGTTTTCATATTTAAAATGAAGTCTGAAGAGGAAAGTGATGAAAAATCTTCTTATACGGATTGAAACAGATGAATTGCCAATATTTCATGATATAGAAGTTTTTGGGTTGTCTTAATAAGAAAAACGACTAGTTTCTTTTCGTTCTCTGTTCATTTACAACAGTTGTTACGTGTTATATAACAGCTGATATCATCTATTGCATTGTTTCGTAAAGGATGAAGAGAAAAGAAGGTATACTTTCAAACTTTATCGTGTATTTATTTGGTTTATCTAATGATGGCTTCTTTTTATAGTCTATCTAATAAAGAATGATAATAAAAGGATAGGTTAATATGAATATATTAATATCGAATGTATAGATTGAAAGAAACTTGTTTTTATGAAAGATCAAGAGATAAAATACATTTGTAAATTAATTATTTTTTTTTTGATGAAAAATAAACGCGAACTCAAACTGATAAAATAGGTTTTTTTTGTCAGATAAATTATATTTAAATAAGTCAAATTATTATTTCTTTAACAAAAAAAGGATAAAAAAATACTTTCATTATTTAAATTCATTCCATTACTAAAAAATTCTTTCGATGATTGTGACATATATCATCAAGATTGTTTGATAGATCATATCGGATATAACCATCCGATCAAAGTGTATTCTACGATTCTCGTCAAATGAATAAATTTCATCAATATGAAAATTAATAACAAGAAATTTGCCCTTTTTCTCAATGATTTTCTTTCAAGCCTTTCTAATATTTGCCAGATCGACCATTCCAACCGTTCGAAATGACGTCTCCAACTGCCTAAAACAGTGAAGAGACGGCGTGATTGCTTCTTAAATGATGAAAACCAAGGGCCGTCTTAGGTCATTTTTCCCAGTGCGTACCAATAAGCAGTATCAAGACTGCATTCTAGTCGTAGTATGACTTATTTACGCTATTTTTCCTGGTCTACGACTCTATTAATAAGCTATTCCAGGACGGTTTTCTCCTGTCTTCACCTTCCGTATAAATAACAAATGAACTTTGTTTATGTAAACAAAATACTTCTTTTTGAACACTTCATTGAGATAAATACTAAATAAAAAAATAGATATATTTATTTAAATAAAATTGTTGTTGTAAAATATTGTATTGATTTAAATTCTAAATCAAAGCAAATAAATTGATTTATATAAAATACTGAGTATTAAATATTTCATTTAAATAAATCTAAATAAAAATAAATAAACATATTTATTTAATTAAAATACTTGTTATTGAACAAGATGATGAAAGCAATCAGAATAAAAAAAACACTATAAATTTTGTTATAAGATAGCAATCAATCGTTTATGTTTCACGAGAGGGTGTCGAATGATGATTTGAAGGCTCCTATGTTTATACGATGAAAAACAGTGTGAAGCGGCAAAAAAGAGAAGCGATCGTAACAACAGTCATTTCCGCTGGTACATAAACGATCATTGTAACGGTAGTCATTGTTTGTCGTATTCGAGTTGTTTACGGCCTTTTACGTGGGTTCTACACGATATGGGTTTTCATAATCTGTTCAATAGAAATTGATTATTTTTCATTTTTGATCTACAATTATTATAATATTTTACAATAAGTATCGTCGTTTAATTAGAGACACACATTGTATAAATGTATTATATGAATATTTCAATCATACATATATCGATCCTACTGAAAGAGTTGTTCTGGATTAGAAAAATAATGTTTAACGGTTGACAATCAAATTCCTTATAACATCATTTTATTTGAATTTGAATACTGCTAATTAAATAATATGTCTAACCCTCATATGAAATATGTGCAGCTACTAAAGGAGTAGTAAATATGTTTAAATCAAAGGAAAATTGCAATAAACATGTTTATCCCTCCTCTATCAACTACACATGTTTCATATTTTGTTTAAAAATAGCGATGAATATTGAACGTGAAACTGATCTGATCAAATTTATTCATTATAGATTTTATTATTATTGCGTTTCACAAGTTATGCATACTTTTCCTAATACACCTAGTTGACAATATGTAATGGTTTATATTATATCTGAAACGGAACATTTTGTAGTTTAGATAAAAATGAATTGTTGTCATTTGAATGTAAGTCATTAAAAAAACAAGACCAAATCATCATAAAGATACTTGCAGAGCAATTTATCATTGTTACATAGTTCGTAAATGATCATAAATAAGTATTGAGATAAATAACAGTAGTTGAAAATAATACTTTCAACGCTTTTTGTATGAATTAAAATTTCAAAGAATCTTCTATCATCTATTAGACTTTCAGTGCATTCAGCTGAAACATAATAGAATGATTCAAATTTATTATGGTAAAACTATTGATAAAACATTTTGTTTTTCAATTATTTTGTAGAGGTTTCCTCAACAATAACACATTGCTTTGTTTTGGACAAGATTCGATAAATACTTGAAGTTGTTCTCGTATATTTCAAAACAAAATGTTTCCAACTTCATCTTATCTCGTCTGCGCTGAATCATAGATAAATTATAACTTACCAAATGCAAATATTCTTGGCATAATCTTCCATAAGATCAAGAGTTCTTCATAAATGAACTTTTTATTCTTTCATTTTGGTTTTAAACTTCAAATAAACAATAAAACTGAAAAGAAAAAAACGATCACACGCATGCAAAAAAAAAATTTATATACAAAAAAATGATCATATAGTCACTTTTTTTCTTTGTTACAATCGGCTGGCACCTTTGGACGGCTAGCGACAAGGAAAACATTCAAAAACTCACACACGCATACATTAAAAAAAAGAAAAAAAAAGAACAGTTCAAACGCCTCACACTACAAAAAGACTTAAAACACTGTACAAAGACTGAACGGAATGTAATGTATGAAGTATGCTCATAAGAATTCTTTATTTTATTTTTTTATTTTTTAAGATGAAGAAAATGTTCTCACAATATCATTGTGAATTGTCATAACAATATGAATAGGAAGTTGTAATCGAGTTAATAAATAACGAATATTTGCTTGATGAGGATCACGTACGTACCATTCTCGTAATAATTGATAAGTGCATTCTTGATTTCCTTCCGAAAAAAAATATCTTTGATTGAACTCATATAGATCCATTTCAGAAAAACAAGGAGATAATTCACGACCAATAGATTTCCATAAACAACGAAGAGGTTCAGCTAGACGATGAATAAGTTTCATATCACTTAATTTCAACTAAAAATAAACACATATATATAAAAGTAAAAAAAATTAATTAATCATTCTTACATTGCATTTGTCACTAATAGTTAAACGAGATTGATCCGAAGAAAGAATACAACCGCATTGTAAAGAAGAACATATTAAATTATTGTCACTTTTCTAAAAGAGAATTAAATAATGTATTTATTCCTTAAGGCAATATTGTTTTTTCCGGTTCAATAGATTAAATATTCTTATGTAAACAGATAAAAAAATAACTCTTCAAAATGACATTTGAATTTCTTTTGATAAAATATATAACAAAATCATTTTTATTATATTTCAACACTTTTGAACTGATCCAATCATTGTTTCAGTTATATACATGCATCATCTAGTATAATCTTATCGTTTCGTTGTTTCTTTTTGCTTTCTTCTATTACTACCTAAAGTCGACAGTTTGACTTCTTTAGCAATAAATTATGCAAATAACACATATTTTTTTCTTCTTCGTTTTTTTTTCTCTCATTCTCAATATGTATATTATTGATACAGCTTCATTTCTCATTTTCTTTCTATATATATATATTGACATATGATCATCATTCTTTAACACGGTTTCTCATATCAATCTGAGAAAGAACAATACAAAAGTCTGATTGCTCATTTCAAGTTCATTAAACATACAGTGAATACCTACCCTATGTGACGAAGTCAATAGAATTTCATACTGTGATGCCAAGTTGAGATTGAGTTCGAATATAGGTGGATTATTTGTATATGATCCATTCGATGGATCTAATGATTCAATAAATAATTTTCCAATAGCACCCGGACCAATGTAACTATTCTAATTAATTATTAAAAAAAAAAGAAAAAAAGTATTTTGATTTTATTCATAATAAAATAAAATTTACTTTTAATATAAGAGCAAATTGTTTGTCGAAATGATTATGATAAGGTTGATTTTTGATTGTTTCAAGTTTAGTAAGAAATGGATCTTCATGTACATCAATATCGGCACTAAATAAAGATGAAACAAGACGAACACGAATAACACCTTTGAAAATAAAAAAATAAAAGAAAAAAAAAATTTGTTTTTTTTTCTAATTTTAAATCATAATGATAAAATTTGAATAAAACCTGGTTTAATTGCTTTTGGTATTCGACTTTTTGCTATTAAAATTGAATCACTATCATCAATATCATTCGTTTGTTTATTTATAGATTTAACAATAACATCAAGTGAACATTTTAATGTTGACGGAAATAATTTTAGATAAACTTGACAATGATATTGTTGTTGTTGTTCTTCTTCTTTTTCATTTATTCTTTGAATTTTTTTTCGATGTTCTAATGATCGATCACATTTAATTAATTGTTTTTGTTCATCATAATCTCGTAAACGTTTGATACTTTTTGAAATAGGAAAAGTAATTTTATCATCAATATAACATCGTTTCATTTCTCGATGAGTTATTGTCGCCATTATTAACATGACGATCAATAAAGGCGATACACATGCCAACAATTCTAAAAAAAATGAAATAAAATAACTCGAGTACTTGATAGACACACTTTATCGTATATATATATATGTATAAATCCCTAGATATATGATCATGATGACAAGATGCCACTTGTGTGTTATCTTCTCGCCAGTTCACTTGACAACATCAAAAAAAGCACCTTTATCTTTCAGAGAAATAATACGTATGTAGGTGGGTCAGTCGAAGAAAAAAAAATGATGAGATAGAGTAATAAAACAAGATGATGTTCATTATCTTATTTAAAAATCATTTCAGCGATACTAATTGAAGCATTTCTTTGACAATGAATCGATTAATGATAGATGATGTTGAACAGGTGAGTTAATTAAAATAAACAACTGTTCTTATATGATTTTTTCATTCTAATTACCATAACGTTCGTTCTGTGAAAGAATAACACCTTTCTCTCATTCTTTATGTATCTTTTCATGTTAAAAAAGCGAAGACTTTTGTTTACACTCTCAAAGAAGACAATAGAAATTGCCTCTAAGATTTCATTTTCTCTTTTAGGTACTTGAAAGAGCAGCACTAGATGAGAAAGAAGGATCCACTTTCCATTAGTCAATTCGAGATGAAACAATACTAGTCCATTATAAAAAGAAGGAATCTCTTCTTGTTTTCTTTTCTATTGTTATTTTAAGACAAAGAAATTTTCTGTTCACATGCATGTAAAATCAATGGATCTCATCGAGACTTTTTAAGAATAAATCTAAGTTGATTGTCATTTCGTATTAATAAGATTTTGTTTATCTATCTAAAATAGTCATAATGGTACCACGTTTAGTTTTCTTCTCACCTGTTGAATATCCATCATTATAATGAGAATATAATCAAGATGGTGTTGTGTTGTCAAGACTTCACATACACATTCCACTGCACTATAGAATTTTGTTTGACTTTGAAATCAAATGTGTTGTGTGAGACGTAGTCAAAAAAAAAAGAAATAAAAAGAAGTTTCTTCCGTTCTGCTTGTGTTCCTTCGTAGCCAGTCAGTCAATTTATCTTTCACAACAGCTATTCTCGTTTACGTGTGCTTAGCGACAACATGTGTGCGGAGGAGTGAATTTTTTTTTTCAAACATTACTTTTTTTTCTGTTTAACAAGACGAAAGAAAGAAAGAAAATTAAGATAAAGCAGACCACCTATAGACAAAAGGAATGAGATTTCAATGTACTCAAGTGTAATTAATGTTTCTGCGAAAGGATATAGATGATTTGATCATATTACTAAGTGAACAAACACATAACAACTGAATTACAAATAAATTATAACATAAGATTTGATATCGTTGTTAGAGATGTTTTTTTTGAAAAACAACTTACTATTCTTGAATTAATGTCATGAGAATTGACTTTCTATGACTCGAGTAATATAGTTTAACTTATGACATATTTATTGCACATTGAAAAATAATGATGTACTATGCTTCTTATTCTCTTTTTCTGTCTCTATGTGTTTTCCGTTATAATCCTCATCTTGTATTTTTTTTCTCTCATTTGTAATATAATTCTTTCTTTGCTTCTTGAGTTCAACTTTTAACTTTTTTTTTCTTCTCTTAGTGTGTCCTATGAAAAGACGACAATGAAGAGAAAAAAAAGTGAAGAATGCACATGGGTGTATACAAAATGAAAAAAAAAAAAGAAAAAAAAAGGTGTCGATAGGAAGATGAGATAAAGACGTCAGTTTTTACGGTCGAACAGCTCATTTCTTTCCTGCCATGTATTACTATAGGCGACGGTTGTGCTTTGTCTTCTTCGCTCTTTTCTTTTTTTTTTTATATAAAAATAATTGTGCTCACGGGGCTTTATCAAAGAGAAAACTGAAAAATGAAAGTGTGACTATAGACAGGAAGTACGGGTAACCTTTCGATGCTGCAATCTAATAAAGTAGACGTTCTATGTTTGTTAAAGGAAAGTGAAAGAAAGGGCATGTTATGAACTAGCTTTTTTTTTTGTTTTGTCAAGCACAAAAAAAAAGGAACGGTAGCTAAATGAATTCTTCTTCATCCTTCAATCATGCATGTAGAGAAAAAAAAACCTATATCTGAGCAAAAAGAGAGTTCTTCAAATGAACTGCTATATGACTCGTATTTTTCAATTCACATAATGAACAAATCTTGTTCCTGTTCTATTTCTATTTCCTGTCATTTGGTACCGTATGGATTAGTCAACATGCACAAATCATTATCAGCACCAATACTATATGCTAACGTCTTAGATGACGCGACAAACACTACTTAGATGCATTAAATTTCAAATATGCACGCACACCTTTCCGTAATTGCTTTAAATGAACAAAAGAATTGCGTGTCTATGGTAAAGAAATGAACATAAAAATGACTAAGAATATGAATTCACTATGGAAAATGTTAACTGTTTTGAATAAAAAAGAAACTGAAAAAAAATATATATATTGCTGATTTACAATTAAGAAGACTTTATTGAATTATAGAATAAAACTTGTTCTTTTGATTTGAACGATTGATGTTTGTGACTTAGGAAACTCAAGTAGGAGATAGTATAAAAACAATAGTCAATTATATAGTACTTTCGAGTATGATTTGAATCGATGCAAAATGATAAAGTAAGTTGATGATTATGTAACTCAATAGAGCTCTCACAACCAGTTATCATTTATTGTATTAAGCTTTAAAAGTTTGTTTTATTTTTTAAAATACATTCGGATTATTTCAACATATAATTCATTACATAAAGTTTTGAAAGTGATAAATTAATTGAATATTATGAATTTGAATTTTCATAATGTTTATCAATAATACTACATTTTGATAACATTAAAAAGTAACGTGCATCTTTAATGACTATTATTCAAATAAGTTAAATATATTTTATAGAAAATATGTCTTAAATATTTAAACTAGAGAGATGATATTTATCAAGATTTTGAAGTATTTGACGAAGAAAATAGTTTATTTATATATGTTAATTTATCATATTGATTTTTGTTTTTCATGATCTAATAAGATTTTCCATTGAATAGTAACTTTTGTTTGAAACCACCATAAAAGTATTTGTATAATTGATGACATTAAATAAATACTTATTAATGTCCATAAACGTGTCAAACGTCCATATGGTGCATTATTTCGATATCCAATTGTATATAAAGTTTCATGTGCTGAAAGAATTGTTAGACGATTACTTGAATATTGTTGATTATTTTCTATCATATCCATTGTGTATAACATAGAACCTGAAAAAATAAATATCCAAAAAAGTCCTGTAATTGTTTGTAAAAATGTCCAGCAACATTGACTAATAGCATTTAAACACCATTGAATATCGATTAAACGACAACCTAATTGTGCTATACGAATAGTGCGACAAA
The DNA here is from genome assembly GCA_905250075.1 of Rotaria sp. Silwood1. Classification (NCBI taxonomy): domain Eukaryota; kingdom Metazoa; phylum Rotifera; class Eurotatoria; order Philodinida; family Philodinidae; genus Rotaria; species Rotaria sp. Silwood1. The sequence continues at coordinate 277,151 of CAJNOP010000060.1, forward strand.
TATGAATAAAAATCCAAAGTAAATTTCCTTGGGATAAATAAACATTAGTAATTGGACGTTGAATAGTAAAATAAGATAAAATACCTAAAAAGATTTTTTCATTAATATGTTTATATTTCAATTGAATTATTTACCCAAACACGAGATAATATTAGTTATGAGATATGGATCTTTTTCTAATGATTTTTCTTCACCAATACTTGAAATAAATTTTGATATTGCATGCACACATGAATAGAGAAATAAAATACCATCAATGAAATATATCATAATAATTAACAATGGAGATCTTTCTTCATAAGAATTTTTGTTTAATACTAAGATTTGTCGATATAAATCAATAGTTAAACAATATCCGGCAATAAAAAGTCCGACTAGAATTAATGCATCGAACCATTTATGTCGAATACTTTTTTCCGTATGAATTGAATGAGATGAATATTCATGCGAAGATAGAATCGATGTTATATCATAACATTCATAATGATTAATTAAAGTGATAGGTGCACCACATATACGTAAACCATTAATTAAGTCTTTTTGAGATAAATGATCAGGTCGAACAAAACAACCTGATTGAATATAAAGAAGATAAGCATTAAAAATACATGGATCAACATTTAAATAAATGCGATGGTGTTCATCTCGTTTAGAATCGCTGAAATCAGCAGATGATGAATATTCGAGAAATTGACGAAATAGAGAAGAAGATAGTTCAAAAGACTCATTACGAACAATAAGTTGAATCGTAGCAGTATTATTTTCACTAGACATAAAACATATGCGCGCCAAATATACAACGATAGTTTTTACTTTGACAGCGCCTACCTTTGGTCAAGAACAGTGAACAAATCTTACAAAATCTTGAGAAATTAGTTGAGATGACGAACAAATCGAATTTCACTAATCCAATAATTTCTTTTGTAAAGGTGCTGAAAACTATTGAATTTAGGAATTTTTCACAACAAACTTTTCTTTACAAAAAATATGATATTGACTTGAACTGTAATTTTTATCCTAATGAAGCTATCAGGATAAATTTGAGTCTGTACGTGAGTCTTCTCTCTGGTAACACCTACCCTCACTTTGAGCAACGAAAACAATACCTTAACTACTTCATCAGAAGACAAAAGAGAATTTAAATAGTACTTCTGCTAGGGTAGATTTTGCTCTATAAACTGGCATGTGAACCAAGGTTCCTGATTCGGCGAGGGAGCAGAAAGGGCTTCTCCTCCAAAAGTTTCAGACTTTCTGCGAAATTTTCAAACTTCATTTCAAAAGAAAACTCTTTTCGAACAAAGTTCATGTTGTCTCTTCCAAATTCCTACAGAAATTCGATGTTGTTTCTGTGAAATTTCTTGCAAAAAGTCGATTTCATTTCTGCTGTTATGTGTCGTCATCCGTTCTTAAATGACATATATTCAGGTATGCATCCGAAACAGTGATGAAGACTAATTATTAAAACATTTGTGTGTTTCTGGTTCGAAATAATTTTAGTTTAAAAAACTTTTGTATTGAATGAGTCATGAATACTAGTCTTTGCCACTAACAAAGAACTTCTGACTTTTAGTGGACTCACACGTTTTTTGCAAAAAATCGACTTTCAGCGAGAAAATTAAAGAATTTCTGTTAAAATTTGTTTAACTCTCCCCCTTCTCATTCCCAAAAACAATCGATAACTGTGTTCTCGACACAAAAGAAAAGAAATTTCATAAGAGTGTCATTCATAGATATTGTCAATGATTTTCTAGCTACACGATTCTTTTCTTTCAAAGGACAGAATAAATGCATATCAGTAGTTATATCCAATAAATGTATTAGATATCGAATTCATCGTAAAAAGAATTCTGAAATGATCTCGCAATGTGAATATCATGGCTTGAGTCACATCTAGTTCACTATTTCATTGCTAATGATTAAAATATTGAACGGCTAATTGACTTTTCAAGAAAATAGATATTTCTAGACTGATGTCTTTCTCACAACAACATGAGCCACAGACGTTCATTTATAATCATTTGGAAAAACATGTGTTACCATATTTGTTCTTAATGAAGACAGTCTTATGAGAAGATTTATTAATATACGAATAGTTATTATGAAAAATGAGGCAAAACTTGCAGTCTAACTATGATATGCCTAAATTTATGAAAAATGATAGAACGACATTAATTGTATTAATATAATGGAATCATCATGTTAGTAATTGTGAATTGTCGATCTAAATCTGTTACATATATTAAACAAGATTTCCGCATAGAATCTAGTGAATCTCATACGTATTCTGAAGAGAATAATATATTTTAAGCGCCATATTTTTATTTCAGTAATGTATTCAATATTCATTTCGTATTAATGCAAAATAATAAATTATTATCTATTGAAAACTATCAACATGATCGAACTATCAAATGACTGTTAGAAACAAATCGTAACAATTCTTATTTATCTAGCAGTAGATCATTGAGATGTTTATCTTCATTGCCGTTAAGTTTTTTAGAAGAACAATGTTTACGATCAAAGCAACAAAGGAAAAGAAAGCAAATTAGCAATAATAGAAATATAAATCATAGGAATTCTATGAGTTCATTGTCAACAACAATAATCATTAAACGGAATCAACAAGTTTTATCCAATACAATTTGTACTACAGTTGACATATTTGATGAACATACTCATAAGTATGCCTAAAAAAGATTTTTTTAAATAAAAAAAACTCGTTTATTTTTAGTCTTGATTATATTCAACATCAGAAAAAATCTTTTTTATTACAAATATATGGGCGTGCTCAATGATAGGATACTCCAATTCTTATCTGTTTATGTAGCTTCAGTTAATTATCAGAAAAATGTGATTCTTTTACCAATTGTAGTACACGTATGATGCTAATGAACTGTTATTGTTTGAGCTCTATATCTCACTAAATCCAAGATTTATTAGGTGTTTCTTTATAATCATTTTGTCAAAGTACTACGCATTTAGTGTTGAAATTTTTAAAAAAAACAGCTAAAAAAGACCTTATAACTTTTGAACGAAATATGGTAGCGACCTGTGGTTTTCATTATTCAATAAAGGACAGTATCAGGGCACAAGCCTATGTATGGGAGATGTTTTCCCAAAGTACTTTTCCAGGCTAATCTTAGCAGGTGAAATTAGAGAAAACTTAACGAATTTCCTAGAATTTTTTTTAAATATTCTTTTCGCTAGTTTTGACTTCGTCTGTTAAAATTAGCCTGGTAAAATACTTCGGGAAAACATCTCCCATACATAGGCTTGTGCTCTGATACTGTCCTCTATTAAATAGTGAAAAGCATAGGTCGCTACGATTTTTCGTTCAAAAGTTATAAGGTTTTTTTTTCAGCTGTTTTCTTTAAAAATTTCAACACTAGATGCGTAGTACTTTGACAAAATGATTATAAAGAAACACTTAATAAATCTTGGTTTTAATGAGATATAGAGCTCAAACAATAACAGTTCATTAGCATCATATGTGTACTATAATTGGTAAAAAAACTCACATTTTTCTGATAATTAACTGAAGCTACATAAACAAATAAGAATTGGAGTATCCTATCATTGAGCACGTCCATATACATCATCAAACAGGCATCAGCCAGCTCCACATAAAAGTTTAATTTAACTAAAAAAAATCGAAATCTTTCTTTTTTCTTTTCTAGAAAATGAAAACATTCTCAATATAATTTATTCCATTCCATCATCATTTATTATATTCTACCAATCTTAATAAAAATTCTTTTACTTTTTTAAATATGTATTTGCAAAAACCAAAAGCTTTAATATATATATATAATAGATCATAGAAAAATCAGAGTTAAAAACTAGTTCACAATCCCATTAGATCAATCTTCTTATTTACAAAATCATTCTTATCATTTGATCATTTTTTCCATGGATGAAGAGCCATCAGTATAATAAAACCAATTATACAGAGTACAACAAAAACTAGAATATATAAGTATATATATATATATTTGTTCTAAATTTCAAATAAAAATTTACTCATAAAAATAGTTAATTTATAATTTTGCCATCTCATACGTCGATTTACTCGTCTTGCTGCACCACGAAAATGATATGATGTTGAATTTAATGTTTCAGCTCGATTATTTAATGCATCTAGATTATCTCCACGTTGAACTAATTTTTCAACTGTTACTTTCAAAACGTCTGTTGTTGCAGCAACATCAGCACGTAATTCATTTATATTATTATTTGTTTGATTACCTTCTTGATCATTCATCTTAAATGACAAATACAACATGAAATAAATAAAACAATTTTCTTTCGTGACAAAAATGATTAACAGTAAATGTGAAATAAAAGAAAATTCGTTAATGACTGATTAGACAATATCAATGGAAATACAACATCTATAAACAATTAAAATAGTTATATGAGATCATAAATTATACAATGACAATAAATAAGTTATTTTAAACATCATTGAATATGTCTGTAGGTGGAGCAATTCGACGAGAAGATCCTAAAGTTATAAAAAAAAACATCTATTATCCGATGTAATTCATTTACTCATGAAATTCAAAGTTTAAAAGTTCATATTAAATACAAAGGAAGAGATGATACTTCGTGAATAATGAAATCTTATGAAGTTCACTGTTGTTCTGTTGATGAAAACACTAGCTGATCAATATCTACAATCAATTACGATAAAGAAAATAAATCTAACAAGATTCATCATTAGAAAGCTTATACATCAGTTCCTTCGTTTTTCGATTATCTAAGCAACAATAACACGTTTTATTGAAATTTCCTGTGTAGTTTAATGCTGATTAACTAGAAACAAATGTTTGACTAGACCGAAAATAATGTTTTGACAAATGTGTCTCTTTTCAATTTTTTATTTTAATTATTTTTCAACTCGAAAAATATTTTGACGTTTAACTTTTCAAATCATTTTCTTTTTAGTTTATATAAAAGATTAAAAAAAGTAGACGTTATTGATTCTATATTGATAGTATCATGTCTACTCGAACATACGTTTTCTAATTTTTCATTCTTGAGATCATTGAAACATTAAATGATAACTTTCGATGCATACATGTTTAGAAAGAAAACTTTGAAATAAATTACGATAGGTTTACTTGACATCTTACATACAAATTCTTAGTTGAGACAAAATTCTATAGAAACTTTTAATATAATTGAAAAATTGAATATCTTTCAAATCATAGTTTAATCATAAATATTTATTAAAATCTATGAAATCTAAGAATTTAATAGTGATACAAAACATAATTATTGATCATTGGTTTAGTTATATAAAAAAAAAAGCTTATTTACTGCCTTCGAATAATTTCTACTATGATAAAAATATTTTTTAAGAAACATGTATTGTTATTTCTCTTGAGAATTCTTTACCTGATAATATTGTCGTACTCGACGGGACTGTTTGATTATTATTAAGAGTTATCAATGGTTCATCTGAATTAGATGACGGTCTTAATTGACGAGTTTCTATAATAAAAACACAAAAAACTATCATAAACAATAGTCTTGAAAAAGAAATTCTCACCTGATTGAAGATCCTGAACATAATCATCTCGTGATATTGATGTTCGCATAGTAGTTGTTGTTGATCGAAGTCCATATTTTTCTTCTAATTCTCTTCGTCTATCACGTCGTTGAGTAGGTGTTGTTGTATTGGCCATTGTTGATAATGTTTCATTTCCACCATAATTTCTTCGTTCTAAATTTTTTTTTATTTGAAAATAAAAAAAACAACAACAACAATAACAAAGATAAATTTTAACCTTTTCTCATTAAACTTTTTCCATCTTCAACATATTCAGCTGATATATCATCATCATCAAAAAATTGTTGAATACCAAATATATGTAAACATCGTGAACCAAGTCGAAAATATGTTCCAACACATAATATACATATTAACATTGGAAAATAAAAATTAAAACCTTTGGAAATTATTGGAATGACATTCATACCACCCATTATCTAAATTTTTTTCAAAAAAAAAAAATAATAATTTTTTTTTATTTTATTAATTTATTTCATTTACCTTTGTAAAAACAGTTTCTGTTCGATGAGTTCGTGCTATAATCGTTTGATCCATATGTATTAAACCAAGAAAGTTATAACTAAGTGGTGCTGTTAAACGACATAAAAATGTAGCAGCAAAAATTAAACTATTTTCATCAGTTAAATGATAAAGTGATAAATAAAAATAATTAAATATACGTATGCGAAATATTGTATAATATGCACATAAACATAAATAAGCAATGCTTAAACAACAAAGTATCTATGCAAATCATTTTTTTTATTGTTAATTTAAATAGAAATAAATTTGGTTTTTATTATTTAATCTTACTTCAATTGTAAAATAATCATAATGACGTCGAGCTGTATTAATACACTGAGCAAATATGGATAAAACGGGTTTCGTACTGAAGAATGTCATCTCACACCAGATAACTATTATTGATATACAACCTAAACTTATACCAAGGATACGAAGAACCCATGGACGTATAACACAAAATGTGTACCATTCTAAAAGGAAATCGAGAAAATTTTTTAAATATTAAATACAATATTTAGTTTTCTTTAAAAGAATATATTTGAATACAATGTAGTAGATTAGAAAATTCAAATAACTAAATAAAGTTTTTAGTCCAAAATAGATCTCGTCGGGTTCGAGTCAAAAAATTTTGAACTCGACGAACACTACTCGTCACATTTCTTAGACGACGCATCTTATCAGGGAACATATTTAAGTCACTAATCGCCGTTAATCAGAAGTCTAGTGGACAATAGACAATCAACCACGCTGAATTCGAATATCAGTATCTTTCATGTCATTAAACCTTCAGAGATCCGAGGCTCTGGGAAATCTGTTTACGTCTAAATAGTTTTTCGATCTGTCCAAAATGTAGGGCATGTCGAATTGTGTACAAAAAAAATTATTTTTCACTGTTTTGAAACAGCCATAGAGCTCGTTATAACACGCGAAACTTTTAAGTGACAACAATTTGTTACTTTTCAATAATCTACATCAATGAGGCTTTATGTCTATTTTAGATGATCAATATTGAGAGCATGCGTGTGGGTATTAGTCTTCTCTTCGATAATACTCACAACCACAGAAATTATAGTAAAAGTATGGATTATGATCTTCAGTTATATCAAATCGTTTGAAATTAGTGAAAAATAGCTTTTTGATACATAATGTGATGTTATCTACAATTCGACAGGTGAAAAAAAATATTTTGGCGAAAAAAAGGTTGTTATTGTAGTAAACCGATTCGCCAGAGCCGTTAATAAGGATATAAAATTGTACTGGTATTATTATATCTCTAATTTCATCATCGATGTTATACATGGAGATATAAAGACTCGATCTTATTTATTTATTTTAATGTAATATCTTTTCTTTGTTATGTTATTTTTTTCTATTCTCTTTTTGATCCAATTCAAAATCGAAAATATCTGATGAAAGATGATGATTATTTCAAGAACTTTTTTTATTTTTACCTAGTACTGGATGTTCATCAAATAATTTTTGTCTTAACCATGATCTTGATAATGGACTTTGTTTAACAAATGTATGATTCGTATTATTTTCATTATTTAAAATATCTTCTAAATAAAAAGCTTCATTAATCAGATGTATCCATGAAGCTTGTACTCGATGATGAATATGTTTATTTTTTTTTAAAAGTCGATGTAATCTAATTAATGTTTTTTCTGTTGTTAAATTATTTGTTGTTGTATTTCTATAATCTTCATAATCATCCATGGTTAATTTAACTCGATTAGAATATTGTTCAGGAATTATTTTAACAATTTGTTCTAAACATGGTCGTAATGGATCATTATATTTTATTTCAAGACATAATTTTGATACTTCTTCAACAAGAGATTCTAAACGTTCTTCAACATCAATTTTTTCATTATAAAGTTGAGATAATTTAAATTGAACATGAGAAAGTGTATAAGATGTTCGAGAATGATTATAAACATTTAATGGTACTTGAACAAGACCATAACCAAGCATTAATACAAGAAGAAAAAGGCCCCAAGTAGTACTTGCTGCGATAACAGTCACCTATATAATAGATTTTTTTATTATTAGATTTTACTAGTTCTCATTACATACGATAAAATCAACAAAAGTCAAACATGACTATGAAAGTCTTTCATTGAAAAGATTGAAGATGAAACATATTATCGATCGATGATCTTATCACTGAATTAATTCCTTTACTGTTAGATTCAATATCCTACTATCAAGAGGTATTTAAGTCACGAAATGATTCATCTGACTAACTCATAACCTAATTGCTCGTTTATTATGTCTCCCTTCAACAATGTCACTGAAACTTAAAATGTTCGTTAGATTGCTTTGGATAGAAATTCATTATTGGTATCAAAGTTTACATGAAATTTTTAATCAAATGTAAACTTTACAGTTAGGACTTTTTAGCACGATTTCTATTTCGTTTTGACAACTGATGCTAGATTTAAGTAATCTGTCAGAGTATCATGATGTAAGTAAGAGAAAAACATGTATTTTTTGATTTTAAGTAATATTAATTATTACTTAAGAAAATTTTAGTGAATCATCTCTGTTCTTTCTTTAATTCTACAATTTCTTTTAAACTAATACGTTTGACATGTCTATCCTTAATCTAATAAATAAATCATAATAGATGTATTTAATATTTGTTCAAAAAGAAAAGTAATGAATAATATCCAAGCAAACCTAGCAAGAGTTGTCTTAAGAGTATTCAAATCGAAATTAATAAATATAAGATCCTTCATCAATTATTTACCTTGAAATTTGATGCATTTAAATTATAATTAATTGCGACATAAATAACAAGAATACCAAATATAAGTAAAAGTGTTCCATAATAAATTAAATTTGATCTCAAAGCATATCGAATCTTTCCTTTTAAATAAAATTCACCTAAAAAACAAAATTTGCCAAATAAATTAAACAAAAATACATATAACATGAAACAAAAAGTGAACTAACCTGTTTGACAGATTGATTGCATAAATGGTAAAACAAGCCTAAAGTAAAAATTCACACAAAAATAACAGTTGATTTTTATTTCTATTCTTTTTTGTTACCAAGTAAGAAACTGTGATGTCCAATAAATAATACGCCATAAAATTTCATAAGACCTTCGATCTACATAAGACCATGGCCGAGGACATGAATCTTCGGCTGAATTATTCTACAAACATTTTTTATTAATAATACTAAAACAAAAATAATCTAATGAAACTTTTTACTTGATTTAAATTATCAGTATCAATCTTTGATATCGCAGTTGATTGAGAATCTTTACATTCTTGATAAGCAGCCTAAATAAATCAAAAAATTTTTTATAAATAATTTTATTAATGCGAAGCTAGTACGACGGATTTAGATCGTTTTAGATTCGTTAGCGTTAGAGCTTACGGAAACGAGAGCTGAATGAAAGTATGCGACAACATATATCGAGGCAACTTCATGTAAGATGGGGTGGATTTACTGTTTTTCTTTTTAAGGAATCAAATCGAACCGATCTCATCTCTGATCGGTATAACTTAAGTATAAGATATTTTTGATTTGACATAAATCCGTCGTCATAGATTCACATCTATAATTATCTATTAATTAATCAATATTTACTAGGGAAATATCCAATGGTAGAAGAAAAACAAAAAGAATTGAAAAAGCCCATGAAATATAAACAGCTACGGTTGTTAGTGGATGTTGTCGACGATAATTTCCACAACGATAGAGAAAAATAAGTGTTATTAAACATGAAAAGATAATATCAAATATGAGTGCAACACTTGACATATTTAAACAAAAATAATATTTTGTTCTATTTGTTTGTATTCATTTATCTAAAAACAAAAATTATTTTTCTCCGTCATGTAAATTTGACAAAGGTATTTTTGAGAGAAGAATACAAATAGCTGGAATATCTTTATTCACTTTTAATGTATCTAATTCAACATTTACATTAACTGGTTTCCAAATTTGTTCAATACGTTTATAACCAATTTGAACATATTCATAGAAATTTATTGTTGAACGTCGTTTCATCATTTCAGCACATGCTATTGCTTTTGATATACCATCACCGAATGCATTCCATGTTACTTGTTCAATATTTGTTGAATTTTGATCAGATGGAAATAATTTTCGTACTGCAAATTGAACTAAATTTTTTGTTTTTGAACCAGATCGAACTTGCATATGAAGACAGGATGGTTGAAGATTATATGGTAAAGATAATGATACTGTTGGAGTATCATTATGCGTGTCAGTTGGAGTATATTGCTCAATAGCTGCATCCATATTCAAATTTTATCTGAAAGATAAAAAATTAAAAAAATAAATCTATATATGAAATTCGAGAAAAAAACTAATATATGCTGGTAGATTTCTTTTATTTCAAACTGTATAATATCTGACAAATTATCTTAACAAAATGTTTAATCAACTCAATGATCTGAAAGTCAAAAATAAATTCTTTTTTTTCACAAAAAAATCAACAAAACTATTTGCATTAATCATATCTAACCTAAATAGATTCAATCTCGTGTAACAATAAGACTGACAAAAAAAAAGAAAAAATGAATTAAACTTGATTAATATCATAATTTTCAAATGGTTGTATGTCAAATTTAGCAATTGAAATAAGTAACCAATGAATATTCACACATCTAACATTAAATTGTTGACATGTATCTAAAAGTGCTTTACGTTTTTTATCTCCACCAGTAAATCCATTAATACCAAGAACAAGAATCATTTGTCGATCTTTATCAAGTGTTTTTATTTCACTAAAATTTCGAACTAATCTAGCACCACATAATTCAACTAATTCTTGAACTTGTTCAAGTGTTTGTAATGGTGCACAATCATTTGATGAACAACGTAAACATATAGAATATTTATCAAATAAATATGTAGGTGTTAAACGTGATCGACGCATTCCACCATGATCAGAACCTAAACTTGTATCACCACGAATTTCATATGGACGTTCATCAATAATTATTTCTTGAGATAAACATTCATTTAACCAACGATATGAAACAATAAATAAATGACGAGCTATTCCTTGAATTATTTTTCCAGTTAATGGACAAACAAGAGAAGAATTTTCATTAACAATAACATGAGTTGTTGATGAATCGACTGTTGAACTTGTTGATATACCAAAACGAGCAATAAACGAGCGAAATTGAGACTAACAAAAAAAAAATAAAAAAGATTTAAGATTATTTTTTGTTATTAATATACTTTTTGATTTTCATCGAGTGATGATGTTGTTAAAACTAAATTTCGACCAGTTGAACATGTATCATCAGTTGATGGAATTAAAAGAGTTGATGTATGATCAATTATTGTAGTTGTATCAAGTTTTTCAATTGAAGATATATCATCAATTAATTGAGGATTTTGTTCTATTGTTATTGTTGTTGAAACAATATTTTCTCTTGGATTAATAGTAATATTTGAAGGAAGAGTTTCATTTTGTTCTTGTAGAATTTCAACATTCTCATGAGTTTGATTATCTAATTCTGTTGTTGTCTAAAAGAAAATATTTAAAAAATAAAACTAAAGAATTTATACATTATCTTTTCATTTTGCTCTAGGAAACTCTCAATCAAAAATATCATCTGGAAAGTTAAATGTGACATTCTGATATCTCTATTTCTATCGAATAATAAAATATAGTAAAAAAGAAATAATTCATCGTGAAACGGCTTTGTAAATGAACATTTTTAAGCGATAGTAATGGATGCGCCACATATAATGGAAGAACTTTGTATTTTAATTTTCATTCACTTAATATAATGTATTTAAAAAAAAAATATACCATAAAATGCAGCGTGAAAAGTTCTACAATTTATACAGTAAAATTTATTGTAATTATGTTCGAAAAAAAGCAAAATTTAGTACGAGCGATTTTCGCACGGTTGAGATTGGTTCACTCAAAATTTTTTCCCATTTTAAAAGCCCAAAAGTCAAGTATAAAATGAGCGATCTCATATAATTTTGTAGAGCTTTTCATGCTCCATCTTGTGGTATATTTTATTTTTTTTTACTACAATATATTAAGTGAATGAAAATTGAAATGCAAAGCGCGGCCATTATATCTAGCGCACCCGTTATATACAGCTAGCAAAATTTGGTTTCAGTTATTATCCTTCGTATGTAATGCAAAATAATATTCAAGGTAGAAATTATCTAAAAATTTCTTCTCTCGTCTCTCATGTATTTTCATAATCTTTAATTTAAAAAATGTTAGAAGACACCAAGATATTGTGACGATTTCGAAGTAAATATACTTCTTAAAGTTACCATTTTTTTGAGAAATTAATTAACTAAAAGAAATATTCAATAACGTTCTATACATTGTTCCTCCAAGAAGAGTTTAATTATATCAGATAGAGATCTGACATAAATGTATATCATAAATAACGCTCCCTATTTTGAAATTTAACTCAATCCATGTTTCTTTTACTGCTCTTATCAATATTTTATTTGTTTGTCAAGCTATATAAAAAAAGAATTTTGCTACAGATAATAATTCTTGCCTAAACTTGAACTATTTCCTTCGATACACACTATTAGATCTTGTATGTCTATTGCATCGAATGTTAAAGATCTCTTTATGCCTTGAAGAATAAATTTTCAATCAGGATAAATTCATATGAATAAATCATTTTTCATATTGACAAACAGACAATATTGATTAGATAATCAATCATCATCTATATTATTTTTTAATCCAATATTTCAAAGATTCTTCTATATGATAATTGAATTATGAAATAATTAAAATTATCATACTTCATCAGAAATTTCTTCGATAGTTGTTGATTCATTATTAGATATAGAAGGTATAACAACCATTCGATTATGAATTTTTCGACGAGTACGAAATTTTCGAAATCGAGAATAATTTTGTACAATTCGACGTTTTGAATGATTTTCTGGTATTATTATTTGTGGATGTGAATTTGGTATTGTTGGAACAATGCTGATAAATCGAGACATTTTCTCCATAAATAAACGTTCTAATTTACTGTATCGCTTAAATAAAATAAATAAATAATTAAATAAATGATTAATATTTAACTTACGAGAACACAAGGACAAACAGAAACATCTTGACAACAATCATGTATAGACGATGAATTTTGATTATTTTCAGTTTGTATTCCAATTTCATTTTTTTGAATGATTGTTGTTGTTGTTGTTGTTTGAATTTGTTGATTGATTTCTGATTGACTTATTGCTGTTAATGTTTGAATTGGTTGTCGATGACTTTTTCCTGTTTGAGATAGAGAAATTGGTCGAAAAATTTCTTCTTCATTTTGTGTTTCAACAATTTGTGTTTGTGTTTTAATAGAAGATGATGGTTCTTCAAGTTTTTTCATAAGTCGATCAATATCTCGTTGCCAAGAACTATCATTATGTTGTGTATCAATATCAACTAATGTATCTGGAATAATTAAAGTTTCTGTTTGAGTATCATCAATAGTATGATCATGATCATTTATATTATAAGTTGTATTTGTTATTGTTGGATAACGAGTATTTGATGGATTACGATTAGCAATAATTTGAGCATTTGTTATTGCAGCTCGAGCAAGATTAGTGCGACCATCTAGCAAAAAAATGTTATTTATTAGAAATAAGACAAGAAATTTTTTAATTATACCAGCAGTTTCATAGATAAGTTTAACTTGTTCAATATCTTGAGTTTCATCATTTGATGTTTGATTTTCATCAGCATATGTCGTAACTACAAAATAAGTCAAAAGAAAAACAAATAACATAAAGAGAATATGATATATATGGTTTTTCTTAAATAGATTTTTCAAGAAGAATACACTTTAAGATTACAGATGGTGCTTCTCATCATGAAACATGATTTCATCTTTCGATATGACGTCATATCGATAGGTGGAACAATTTTTTTATGATGAGAGAAACACCTACTTAAGGAATATTAATATGTATACCTTTAGATCGTTTAGTAGTTTTTGTCTTTTTGTCGTTGCGTTGTCGTTTTTTTTGATTAACAAATTGAGAAAAACCAGAATTAATATTTGACATAAATGAATTATCATTTTCATCAATCATTGGTGTTAAAGAAGACTTTTGTGACGAACGAGTAGCAATACGTTGTTGTCCATTTTTTGAAATACTTTCTGTTCGTTTATTTGAAATTTTTTTTTTTAGAATTATTTTCTGTATTAGTTAATATTGCTTTTCGATTTCGACTTGAACTTCGTGTACGAAATGCATCAGAGATTGAATCATCCATTGAAAATTGATAAGGATCATCTGTACTTGTCATTGATTCGATTGATTGTTGTTCAAAAAGCACTTACGTAAAAAGAAAGGGAAGAAATTAAAAAAGGACAAAAAGAATGAATCATTTAACATTGAAAAAAAAGTGATTCACAGCCAATCAGTATCTTATAGTATTTAAAAAATGAAATAAAACTCTTTTTATATTCATTTTTACTTTAGAATAATTCTCAGATTTGCAATTCTTCTTAATTTTATTATTTACTTTTTGATAGAGGTCGTTAACAACAAGTATAAAAAGATAAAATTTATTATTTTACTGATAACAGAATAAAAAGCCTCGTCGCATACTCGTCACAATCGCAAATATTCCACAGGAAAACAATAAAAGTATTACTTTACATTTAGTCTGTTATCGAGTGAAAGACTCAAGACTTATTGAAAACAATGAGTGATAAGATAATAGCTGCTGATCAACTTGCTTTAATATTGAATAAATATTCGTTAGGTGAATTGACATCACCCATCGAACGATTAACAAGTGGATGGACAAATATAACATTGAAATTTAGTACAAAACCTGATGGAAAAGACTATATTCTTCGTGAATATCTTCCAGGAACACTAAGAAAAATATCTTTAGAAAATATTAAATTTGAATTAGATTTTATTGCTTATCTTTTCAATGAACTTAATCTTCCTGTGGCACCTATGATTGATCCACCTGGAATTTTTACACTTGATAATGAAAACTATTGTGTTCTTTTTCCATTTATTCAGGGTATTAAGTATTTAGATACACCTGAAACACCGGTTCGTCAACTATGGCAAACATTAGAAATTAGTCGATTTCTTGGTCGAATGCATTCAAATATTAAAACGAAAAAATTCAAACTTGTTTCCTCGAATCGATGTTCAATTAATTTTGTTAATATTAAATATGAACTTGTCCATTCATGTGAAGAATTTGCAGAAGAGTATCCCGATTTATATAAAAGAATACGTCTAATAACGGATCAGCATACAAAATCAATTCCTTTGATTAGTGATAAAGACGAGCAAGATATATTTGAAAAAAATCTTATGAAAAATTTGCCTATAGGTTATATTCATGCTGATATTCATGATGATAATGTTCTTTTTTCTCCGAATGAAAATAAACTTGCTGCTGTACTTGATTTTGATGATATGTATGTTGGTCCATTATTAATTGATTTAGCTTTAACTTTATGTTTATGGTGTGGTATTGGATCAATATTTAATTTTGAATATGCAAGAGAATTTTTATTTACTTATCAAAATGCAAGAGAAATGTTATTAACAGATGATGAATGGAATTTATTAGAAACTTTTTGTTATTTGACTATACTTAATCAAATATTATTTGTCATTGAAGCTGAACAATGTGCAAAACCAAGTGAGAATATGATAAATGAATTACTTTTGCCTATTGAACATATTGCAAAAGAAGAAAATATGTTTTTAAAAAAAGTTCGACAAATAAAATGAGTTTCTTTATGTTCTAAACGTGAACTGTCATTTCTGCAACTTCGGGTAATTTTGAAGCCATTACAGAAGAATTTGCTATCTGTTGAAAAGTTGGTTCGCCTGCAACACGTTCAGATATTTGTCGACGACAAACAATGCGACGTGTTGCAATTAGTGGAACAAAATTTTCATAAACCATTTTAGGTAATGGAATTATTTCATAACGATCTTGTGAAATAGCATTTTGAGGAACTCCAGGAGGTAATTGGATGTTATAGGAGTCATCGATTGAATTAAATGCAAGATCTTGAGCGGTTAAAAAACTTCGAGGTGGTGTAAGATTAACAAAACCTTGTTGTTCATCTAATTGAGAAAAATACCAAGGAGGTTCAATATAATTGTATGGATACCTTATGTAACTAAAACGAAAGAATATTTAAAAAAAAAAGAATCATTTATTGTTTTTTTCTCTTACCCATGCAAATTTTGTAATACTCCTTGTTGTACTAAATGTTGAATTTGTTCTCCTGGATTTGTAAACATATCGACAGGTGGTATTAGTGCCTGTTGAGCACTTATTATCGTTAATTTTGGTTTAATGTCAGGATATCTTGTTGTATATTCTTCATTATTTTCATAATCATCAATTGCATCGTTTGATGAAAATACAAGTGTATCAGCATATTTAATATTTTCAATACGTGGAGAATTATTTGTTGGTGGTCGAATTATTTCACCAGCAAGTACACGATCATTTAGATGAAAACGATATGAATCCGCTTCAAATAATGCTGATGATACATTTTCCGTAAAAGCAATATTATTATTATTATTATTAATAAATGGATTTGTTGTATCAGCGAGAGAGTCAAATCCTGTATTCATTGTAAATGTTGATTGAGGAGTATGATGTGATGGATCAGTAGCAATTGTTGATCGACCACCATTAGAATTCAACTTTTGATTGTACATTTCAACGAGATCATTCAACGACATTATTTATTTTGCGGTTTGTATGAATGTTGATAAGTGTGACGATATGTATGAAGCAAAAAAAAAGAAAAAGAATGATCAATAGGTGAATACATTTGATGCAATGCTTACTCGACCATATCAATTTATTTTGAATGAGAAAAAAGAGCATGAAAAGAAAGCTTTTGGCATATTGTCTATACAAAAACATACATTCGTCAATAATACTTGATATTATTCAAGGATGAGTTTTTCTTTATTTCAAGGTACATAATAACAAAAAAAGATAAGCAGACAAGATAATTTATTCGAATAACTGTATAATGACAATATTCTAAAAGAGTCTTCTGATTTAATTTATTTAAATAATAAGATCATCATTTAATGTATCGTTTATATTCCATTGATATCCATCATTTAACCATGAATTATATTGTCTAAATTCCCATGAATCATAAAATTGTTGTTTATATGGTATACCCATATCAAGAAAAAGTTCTTCTTGATAATCAAATGTAGACGGTAATGGTTCAAATTTTAATGGAATTTGTTTTAATCCATCGATTTGTTCTTTTAATCTTTTATCTGTTATTTGACATTGATTTAAAAATTCAGGATCTAATATTCCACCCATACGAAGTGCAAAAGCAACAATTGAACATGAATATGGACATAAACTTGAAAGAATGTATCGATCAGGTTGACAATATTCAAACATTGTATGTAAATGTATATTTCGTTAAGATATTTAAATGAATGAAAGACACGAATCTTTATGTAATAGAACCTATGAAAAATGGTGTCCTTATCGTTGTTCAATCAGCAGAGATTCAAGGTAAATATTGATTGAACGATGACCGGTCATGTAGGTGTCTTTTTTTGTAATTTTCGATTTGTGAACGATTAATACAACTAAAGATAATTCAAGAACGATACGCTTCATGTCTTTAATTTAACAAGAAAAAACGATGTTATATGTGTATTATGTCATAATATAAAATGAGTGCAAAGAACTATATAAGAATATTAAAAAAAAGAAAGATCATTTATGAAATCTTGTATTGATTTTAGTTCTTTGATTTGTTTAACAAGTCAACAATTATTTGTATGATGCAAGGTTACATCTCACAAAAATAGAACTCTTGGTATTTGATGGAAAAAGTTTCTTGAACTCATAATACTTAATGTTAGGTGACAAACGGTGAATGACATTTGACTTCTATTAAAAACAATTCATCAATTCCATTAAAGTAAATATATTCTTACTATTTGACGTATGGAATTGAATCCTTTGAAAGCTGTCAATGTTTCATATTTTGCTATGCACACTTTGCTTTTTTTGTAAAAAAAAGAAACTGAAGTCAATACAAATTTCCATTGCTCTATCATAGGTTTTAACTTTTAGATCACTTGTTAATTATAATGAAACTGTCGAAAGTCGAACTATTTCCAACTTTGTTATGAGCTGCACCTTTTATATTGTTTACAACGCTTTTATACACGTAAGGGTTTTTTTTAAAATATTAGAGTTGAATTAGCATCTTTTGTTTTGTGTAACGAATAGGTTCTTATTTTACCATCGAATCACATTCGTATAGTATTCAAGGGCGTTTAGTAGACAGATTCTTCAATATATCTGATTTATTGGTATTATATAGGAATCTCTCTAGTCGTTTTTTTTTCCTTATGATCTCCAAGTCCTAGTTTCATTTTCGGAGTCTATCAAATATTTTTTTACAGCCTTTACAGTTCTTTGAATACATATGAAACCCATGCAAATGTTAGATTGATAATAGTATGAATATTCTTTTATCTACATCTCTCAGAGAGCAGAAGAACAAATATGAAAATATATTGTAAGATTCAGTTTCGTTAAAAATGAGATTTTGGTCGTTGATTAGGTTTGGGACAACCTTCTTGATCTTTAGGTATCCTATTACTCCAGGATTTGACAACGTAGACAATTTCTTTGGTATCATTTGTAGTAGTGCCGAGCAGTTCAATTCAGTTCTTGAGTTGATTTGCAGTCATTTGAAACATTCTACAAAGATCTATGCGTTAGGTTTGATTCAAGTTAACAAATCCACTTTCTATTGTTTTAGCGAAAAACAAATTTATCAAACAGAACCTGAGAAATATAAAAAGACGTGATTTTTTTTTCAATATCTCATCAGGTCTTTTGTTTCAAGATGGATATGCAGATCTAGTTTATCTATCTATATTCTCAATGTATCGGTGTATAATTCTATTAAATTGACTAATGAGTAACGAATTTAATTCTTTACGTGAATTGAATTGGAACTGAGTTGAGTTGCTCAACTCTGATTTGTAAACTAATGATAAATTATGTTTTTAACGAGTGTCATTTATAGAAATTATTTTCTTACAAAATAGTATTCATTCTCTTTCTTTAAATAATCTTTGTTTATTTGGCTTGTTTATATATTTATTAAAACTCAATAAAATGCGATTCATAAGTGTTTTACGAATTTGAAACACTTTCAATAAATGCTATGGGATGAAAAAAATTTTTTTTTTTAAATTTCTTGAAATAAATAAAAATAATTTGCATGCATTATTTTAATTAAAAAAGAAAAGATTGTAAAGAAAAAAACATTGACCACCGGAAAAATAGAGTTGACTATAACTAGAAAAATATTTTCACATATTTATGAAATAACCATTATTGTTGATCCTTCTGTTTGATGTTGTTGCTGTTTTTTGGTTTTTTCATCAATTGAATAACGATAGACAATGAATAAAGCTTGTTTACATAATTCAATAAAACGATTACAACAAGCTAATTCAATCGGAGATAAACGATTTGTACTTGTTATTAATGATGATCCCCATGAACTTTAACAAAAAAGAAAAAAAGTCAAAATAAAGATAAATGAAGAAGTAATGTGTTATTTTTACATACTTATATCTATTTTGACATATATCCCATAAATATTGTCCATTATTTGCTAATAAACGTTGTTCTAATTTAGCAAAATGTTTACTTAATGATAGTTGTTCAACATATTGATCTATTTTCCATAATTGTTTCATTATTTGTTGAACATTATTCCAAACAATTCTTATAATTGCTTGTCTTTTTCGTGTATCTAATTTTGATAACCAAAATTCTTCTATTGATGATCGATATTTACTCCAATTTTCAACAATATCATGACAAATTCGTCGTGTTTCATCATCAGATTTATTTGGATAACGAATACATAATTGATGCATTTGTTCAAGTATTAATTGATAAAGACGATTTAATTCATCATCACTCATTTGTAATTCCTAGAAATAAGAAAACACACACACACAAGTTTTTTTTATTTATTAAGATTATAAAAATTTATTCTAACTTTAGGGGTATTTAATGATGTTGATCGACCAGGAGATGGTGTAATACTATTTGGTAATTTTCTAGATGTTTGTGTAATTGTTGTATATGTAACCATTTGAGATTGGCTATTTATTCCTCTGGATGCTAATCGAGATTGTTGACTTTGTCGATCTGTATTTTGGCTTGATGATATTGAATAAGTTTTCTTTTCAGTTATTCGACTTGATTTCATATCTGATGGACTTCCTTGTGTTTGTAAAGCTGGTCGTTGAGAAACATTTGAAGAAACTATTGATGTTTGCCGTTGTTTTCGAATAATTAATGGTGATAGTGTTGTTGAACGTAACACATTTGTTCGTGATTGTGTTGGATATCTTTTTAATAAAGAACTAGTTGTTGTTACGGTATTTGTTGATGATGTTGCTTTATTAACAAACTCAGAAGGCGGAGGTGAAGTTGATTGATGTTGATCGTCATCATCACTTAATTCGGAAGCAAAACTAGCTGATGGAGATGCACGTTCTATTGGAAGACTATTATTTGATACCTTTATTAAATAGAAATAAATCATGTGAAATAAAAGTAATAAGCAAAAATTTGTGCAGAAAATTGAAATACATACGATACAAACAATAGGATTCAATGGGAAAATTAATAATACAGTGAACTAACGATGGATATTGATATCAAAATGGGTAAGCACAAAGGTGATAAAATGATGAATTGCAACAACAACTAGTGCAACGATTAATTAAAACTTACTTCGACAAGGCTTACACATGACCATGATGAAAAAGAACTTTTGCTACTTGGAGCACTCTGAAAGTATCACGTGTAGAATTGATATTTTTAAAAACTTTTTTTTTTCTCTTTAGTCTTCCAGTTTCATCATGTAAGAAAGATTATTCTTTTCTATTCAAAAAGAAAAAAAAAACTCACAAAAGCTAAACGAGGATTTCGTTTTTGATCAGTTTGATCAAGATCTTCAAGTTCAGCCAATTGTTCTAATAATTCTTCTTCTTTATATCGATTATAATATTTTGTACTCCATGATATATCTTTTTTATTTGCATATAATACATCAAAACATTTGGTTAATATAGTCATTAATTCATTCATTCGAATACTATCTTCAACAGGAAATAAACGTATAAAACTTCCTAAATGACGATTTTCAAATGTTTCACGAGCTGTTTCACGTTGAAGAAGATATAATTTTTCTTTCTATTGAAAATAACAATTTTATATTGACATTAGAAGAATATTTTAAAACTTACCACATCAGCAAGTCGTTTTTGTCGAGTTCGAAAATCTCGATAAGTTCCATTCGAAAGAATAAGTGATGTATCATCCAATAGTCGACTAGTTTTACCCATATTTGAATATAAACGACGTTGTGCTTCAGCTTTTTCAATAGCAAGACTTTTTTTTCTGTCTGATGTTCGAAAACGAAGTAATTCAAATGTATCAAGTAATAATTTCATTTTTATATCAAAATCAATTTGTTCATTAGTACCAAAACTTGGACAACGATTTACCTATATTCATTATTTTATTTAATAATAAATTGAAAATTTTCGATACATACTTCAAGTACCCATGGTTTTAAATTTTGATCAACTAATATATCAAAACCAAGCAATTCAAAACAAACACTTTCACTTGCTGGTGAGGCACCGGGACGACACATTCGATAAGCAGCAAATAAATGTGGTTGAGCAAGAAATACTGTTTTGATTACAATGTTCTTTTAAGATAAATAAAAATATTTTTAATTACTCAATGTTGTTTTTTCCTTGAAAATATTTAATTTTACTTGTATGTCTCTCCAAAGTGTATTTGCATCTTGATTTTGTTTTCGTAAATATTCAAATAAAAACTTCAGTGACCGTTTACTTCCTGTGTTTTCTGTATCAGTATTCGATGTACTAATTTCATAATCAACATTATATTTATTTACGGAATAATTTGTTAAATGCATAAAAAGATGAGACTAGAAAATTTTAAAAAAAAATTAAATATATTTTTTTTTAAATATAAGATTACATACAGCATTTTTACGATTAGGTGTTTCATATTTTTCTGTACTCATACGAACAAGACCATTATTAAAAATAAATACACGAAGTGGATCGCATGATGTTAGTAATGCATAAATTCGCAGATCTTATTTATTTAAAGAAAAAAAGAAAATATTATAAATAATAATAGAAAAAAAAAGAAAATATTTTACCGAATTTATAACCATCGATAAGATAAGGTTCTCGAATATATTCTTGAATAATATAATTATCAATGGATTGAATTCGTTCATAATCACAAAAAACTTGAATTCTACGAAACAATTATTTTAATTAAAAATAAAATTAAACAAAAAAAAGTACAAATTTACCCATGTCCCATCGCACCATTATTCGGTTTAAGAATATAAGTAGATTGATCTTTTTTTGATTTACTCGAAGCATATGAATACCAAGTATTGTATTCATTTGGTAATATCCATGTTCTAGGCGTAAAATTATATTCATTTGGTAGAAGACGTGATAATCTGTGATAGATATAAATTCGACATTGGAGAAAAGAAAACTTAATAATGTATATATATATATACTTGTCAAAATTTCTAGCTAATAGATCTTTACGTGAAATTTCACTCATTGTTGGAAAGTGATTGACTTTTTGGTAAGGTTTCAACGCTGATACAATATCCATCGATATCAATGTATCATGCCACAATAGATTACAATTAACATCATTATCAGAACTTATAGCAAAGCCAAATATATCAGCAGCTTGACGAACTAAAGTAAAAAAAAAAAAAAAAAAAAAAGAATAATTGATTTAAAATAATGGAATTTTTATATTATCCAAAATCAGGTTTTTATAAATAGATAAGAATGATAATTCATTTTTGTAATTTTTGATAAATAGCATTATATAATTAGTTAAAGTACGATATTAGTATTTTTATTTCACTATATTGTTCTTCCTTAAGATTATGCTGTTATCTATTGCATAGATTGTAATATAATGCCATGATAAAAATTAAGTTAAATATTATTTTGTATTTTGATAAATTTCTTCTCATATTTATGGATTCAATATAATTCACAAGTGTACTCGAGAAGTGTAATTATTAGTTCTATAGCTCAAAATATAAACAACATTATATAAATGAAGAATATTTACTTTCATTCGTAGTCCCTACACGTTCAACAGGCTCCATAAATAAATCAAAAATTGCAGTTTAAAGATCATAATTTGGTCTTTTGTGACCATAGTAATATTACTTCTGATCAGGGTTCTCCATTGTTTTCGAGAGTAGAAGGAGTAAAAAATTCAGTAGAACGCATCTTCGTTCGACTTTCTGTGATGCTTCATTTGAGAGAAAATGTCTTGGTATGAATATATGTTAGAAGTAGAGCTAAAATTTCCTTTCCGTCAGGATTTCCTGCAAGGCTATAAAAAAAAGAATTCGCTGAAGTTTCGAAATTTTTGATAGGAGAAAGCTTCTACCAATCCTTTTAATATGAAATAATCCTGTTTTCGGTTTGCTGGATTATTTGTGTTTGATGCATCTTACAAAATAATATAATGAAATCGTATTTTAGTCATACAACGACGCAGTATTATAAATATATTTTTTTTCCAACAATACTTCGTCATCAAACAAGTGATCAATAATTAATAAGTAAATAAAAACTTTGAACATGAAAAATGAACTCATTTGTATGAATTAGTCGATATTTTTCATGATCATAGCTATTTTTAGAGTTATTATGATAGTGATGACCATGAAAATTAATGATTTTAAAATAAACTGTACTTTGTTATTTAACTAAATCTATCCGAGAGAATTATTGTTTTGTTAAGGTTTCTTTAAATATTTTTTCAGTAAACAAAACAAATGCTTGAAATATAAAAACAACAACAACTTACCAACAGCAAACTTCGTGCCTGAAACATTTGCATTGAGACCTCGTTTCTTTTTTGGTTTATATGGTAATTTATTTATATCAACATATTGTTGTTCACGTTCTCGTTTTAGTTTTTGTTCACGTAATAATTTTATCAGATCTTGAAAAGCTTTTGTTGAATCTTTTATTGAACCTATATCAAAATGATTACGTTGGACACCTAATTTTTCACCTAATTGCTGTAAATCCATACGACTATGACCGGTTATAAGAGATACATGAAGTGCTATTTGAAGAAGTTGATTTTCGGGTGTATGAATTAAATGCCGAAACGCAATTTCATAAGATATTTTAGGTTGATTATGAGATTTCGAAAAACTATGTTGATGATTGTTGTGTTCAGAAGCTTCATCCCAAATACGAACAGATTCAGACATAAATTCTCTTGTTGATGTTGCTTCGAAGATAATTGTCATTAGAGCTAGTAAATGAGAACGATTAAGGTAAGTACGATCAGCATCTGTCAATGTTTTGAAAGTATCAAGATTTACTATTGGCCATGGTTCACAATTTGATGAACATGTTTGTTGGTTTCGTTGTTTTAATTTAATTATTTCAAGTGTTTTATGCATAATACCATGACAAATATAAACTAAATTTTCAATACCCATTGATTTGAATCGAAAATGATCATCTTCATATGCTCGAAATTTCCATTTTCCTTCAATGATTATTTCATATAAAGAAATATTACTCAACATTCGAGATAAAGGAAAATGTAAAGATTGATCAGCAAATGATTTTTTCAATGTTTCATTATATCTATACGACTCCTGACTATCCATTTTTGATGGTTGATCCGATGTTCGCGCACTTGTCGTCCTCATTTCCATTTCATTGAGTGTTTTGTAGTCATAAATACTTGATGTTGGTTGATGTTGACCTCGAACACTATTGGGAGAACGAAGCATTACTTCTGTCAATCATTCAATAGCAACAACAAACACCAGAAGAGTCGAATTACAATATTATCTAAACAGAAGACATTAACCACTATTGAAAACTGGAAAATGTTAGGCAACAAACCTCAAAACATAACTGGTTAAATAATAAACCTGATAGGTATCGCCAGTCATCATGAAACAGCACCTATGAGAGTAAACATAGAATACATGATGAAAAATGGAAGAAGTACGGCACCTGAATAAACAATATTTATTCAAGAGCATTTTTCTTCTTCGCTATCATAGCAGAATAAATCATACTCCAGACACTCTAGGTTTTGAGTTTTTCTTTTTTGTTCTGAGTTTTTTTTTTTGGCATATGATATTGACAACAATGTACGGGCTTTGTTCAGATGAAACCAGTCGCTTCTGCTTTATATTGAAATCGAGAAAAGTGGCTTTTTTCAAAAAACGTTTGAATTTTCATGCATTGTTTTTACACTTTGATGTGCAATTGATAGTATCGACACGTTAAACTCGTCTGAAAAATCAAAACTTCTTAGAAATATCTTTTGACTAAGGTCTAGTTTAAAACTTTTTCTGGTTTTCCATTGGTGCGAATCGGCGTATCAATCGTTCTCCAGCTACCTTCTGTGCACTAATTTGGTAGGATAAACTGAAGAAAAAAGTTATCTTCACTACCAAATTCGTATTGTGGTAGATCTTATCGGAGAGTTATATAGGCAGCGAGTTCTCAAAATACGTTTGTTTCAATTTTTGTGCTCATTTCGCAACTGACTGTATACTCATAATTTACTCAGGTCGATGATTTCAGCCCTCGAATATGGCAGGCATTTGTTGAAAACTGCTTTTTTCCTCAGTCGATTCACGGGAAACAGTAGCTTCTAAACGCTTCCCGCCACTATAAAAATTAAGGAACTACACTAAATCCAAATTAAAACATACGAGAATAGAGTCTTATCCGCATCAAAACAATATCAAAACCGTATCGAAGTTTCAAAAATACATTGTACAGGGTGTTAAAAAACGATTACGTCCCTCTCTACAACTTGAGGTATAAATGATATCGTCAAGTAGTTTATACCAAATTAAAGCGTGTCGAAAATTGGATTTATTGCTACTAAAATGTGAAGGTTATGGAACCTTTTCAACGTTGAACCTAAAACGTTTTCAGAAATTTTATACGTTTTTGGCATAGAAACTTGAGGTGCTATAATTTGGAAATAAAATAACACTTTTCTTGGATATTTATGTGTGGTTTGATAGAGCTCGTCGAGCTCTACAAACGCGTATATACCAAAAAATTTTAAGCCGTCTTTTATGAGATAAAAAGTGCAAAAAACTACTTGAGAAATCTCGAAAACGTTTAAAAAATTCTTTTTTTCCGAATGGAAGAAAAATATCCGATTTTTCAAATAGAAATTGCTACTTTCACTTTTTTTACTACCTCAGACATCTCGAAATATACTCATCAGACGCAGTTTTTCATACTGCATCGAATGAGTATATTTCGAGACGTCTGAAGTAGTGAAAATAATGAAAAAAGCTATTTTGATTGGAAAATCAGGCATTTTTCTTCCCTTCAAAAAAAAAATAATTTTTTTTAAACATTTTGCGACAATTCCCAAGTAGTTTTTTGCACTTTTTATCTCACAAAAGACGGCTTAAAATTTTTTAATATATACGGTTTGGTAGAGTTCGACAAGCTCTATTGATTGGTATAAAATACTTGGTGATATCATTTATACCTGAAGTTGTAGAGGGGGAGGGCTTAATGGTTTTTTAACAACCTGTAAATAAGATATCAGTCGAAAAAATCATCAATTATCTTGCTTAAATAAACTAGCTATTGTATTTTCACAGTTAACTTGTATACGATGTAAGAGTCAAAAAAGAGCTTTTTCTACTAAATTAGCGATAGGAGTCTTAGAAATAAGTTATAAGTACGGTTTTTGTTGAAAAAGTACTTTTAAAGATCTTTTCTTATGAACACTAGCTATGGAATCTCAGAAAGACTCCGTGACTAAGATGTGGAAAAATGAATCTAGTTAAGGGTAGGGTGTGGATGATTGAGGAGTTAATCCCTTCATCTTCATTCATGTCCAAAACTCCGTCACCTGAGCGAGGAGCTTTTGACCAACACGATAGACTAAAATGAATATAATTGACATCCTATGGATTTATCTCTTGCACATGACCTTTATTCCATTTACATTTTAGCAATATTATGTTGTTCTTTTCATTTTACACAACCAACCCGAGTCGAACATCTCGTAAGCAAGATCTTGAACAAGATACAAGGTACAGAAAAGTGAACAGATCTTGAAAATTTAGGTACAAGATAATCATATTATCTTGTACCAATATCTTTAATTAGATCTTGGGTACAGATTCTTAAGATCTTATATACAGATCTGTAAGATTTTGGCTGTAGAAACTCAATATCTTGAAATTAATTTCCAATTCTTTGTGATGCTTTTTATTGATCTCTGTTGCAGGCAATTGCATTCTTTTTACACTAATATGAAGTTTTCCAATAGCCTCAGTGGAAATCTGCTGTTCAGTTTGTATTGCAGAGTGAGAAATATATACTAAACATTTAATTCAAGTTTCTTTTTCAATAAAAAATAGTACAAGTAGCAAGAACCAAAATGATGCTGCAAATTTTCTAGTTAATATAAGTAGTTTTAAGAGTTTAAAAATCTAGCTCTTTATGCAAATTCAAATAATAAAAAGCTATCGAGTAAAGACACTGATTTCTTGTCCTATGTTCATATTTAGATCTAGTCTTTTTAGCGCGTTAAACTTTTAGTTTTTTTTATTGTTGTTACAAATGTTGAATTCTCATCCTCCTTGATTTTTATTTTGAAGACATCGGATAATATTGATAA
>CAJNOP010000060.1:305077-349725 GCA_905250075.1 Rotaria sp. Silwood1
AATGGTCAAAAGTATTCGAAAAATGGTCGTTAGTACTTTTTAAAAAATCCGGCATTAGTTTACTGTATGTGGCGGATATCTACTCAGCAATTAATATTTGAAAAAGAATGATGGAAAACGCGCTCACAAATATTGTTGTCTAAATTTCGAAATGAAATTTGTATACTAAATGCAACTTTTCTTTCTTCCATTTGAAGATGTCGCTCTGTTTTATGTAGGTGAAAAGAAAAAGCATCGAAAGAAAAAGAAACTCTTTATTGGACAGGACACCACAGACGCAAGAAGGAGCAAAACAAAAGCAACGAAAACGTCATTTTTACTTCAGTCGTCAACACACCTGATCGATTCGTAGCAGAGGAAAAAGAACAACAAAATATGGCTGCATCAGCTACGACACCATACAGCATTCTCGGAGCGACTAAAACGAGTAACGATTTCCAATTGCGTAATTTATACCGTGGACTAATTCATCAGTTCAAAGCAGATCGACAGAAACCAGCTAAAAATCGTACGATTACGGTCGAACAATTTCGAAAAATTTGTCGTGCTTATGAAACATTATCCGATCATGAAAAACGAAAGCTTTATGATGAGCGGCAAGAGTGGATTTCTGATTTAGCGATACCAAAATATACACTTCAACAATTAGCAGCGGAACCTGATCTTTCATTAGAATTAAGGCAACGATTACAATATGCGACATTGAAAGAAATTAATGCACAAGATCGAGTAACAGGCCATACACCGCTGTATTGTGCAGCACGTGCTTGCAATATTGAAGCTGTACGCTATTTGATTGAACAAGGTGCCGATCCAGATCGACCACAGCGAACAGGAAGCACAGCTTTGCATGTAGCGGCATTCTATGGACATCCTGAAATAGTTCGCTGTCTGCTAGAATGTGGAGCCAATTATCAGTTAACAAATACTCACGGAAATGTGGCCGAAAAAGAGTCTTTTAATGATGAAGTTCGAAACACTTTTGCTGAATTGAAACAGACGCCTTTTGTTCAAGCAGCTACTAATCAACTTGATTGGTTCAAAGAAAATATCAAGAATATTCTAAAACATATTGATACACAATATCATGCTCAACAACAGACATTACTTCATTGTGCATGCAAAAAGGGTTATCTCGATCTTGCTAAATGGTTCATCGAACGACAATCAGCTGCGGTCGATATTGTGGATATCAATTTGAATTCGGCTCTACATCTTGCTGCGTATGGTGGACATGCATCAATCGTCGAATATCTTCTAAATCAAGGTGCCAACTCAACTCTAATCAATAAATGGGGCATGACAGCTGAACAAGAGGGCCTAGTTAATGGTACCCGAATTACCGATTTATTTCGACTAATGCGTGAAAAGAATATGTTTCAAATGGCTAAGGATGGTATAAATTGGTGGTTTAACTATCATTTTGATAGCAAATCGTCTAATGCCGTGGATAATCAGGGTACAAGTTTACTCTATATTGCATGTCGCTTTGGTCAAACATCTGTTGCAAAATGCCTTTTGGACAAAGGTGCAAATATAAATGTACAAATACCAGGCAAAGGTAGTACGCCATTGCATGGTGCTGCATTTCATGGACATTTATCTACAGTTCAGTTATTGTTGTCTCGAGGTGCTGATGTTAGTATCAAAAATCAATATAATGCTACGGCTTTGGATGAAGCCAAAGGTGACGAAATAAAAAAACTTTTACAAGAACATCGAAATAATTTAGCTTCTGACAAGTGCATTCCTGTACACTTGTTTGGTGATGGTAAGAGTTTCGGGAATGAACCAATGGTAAAAGTACAATTACACTGTGACGCAACGATTAGTGATCTCATAAAGGCTATACCAGAACCATATCATGATAAATATCGATGGTTTTCAATTGCTCGAAGCCCTTTAAATTTTGAAAGTGAAACTACAACATTAATATCAGCCGTGTGTCGTGCTCGTTATGCGAACTCGAGATTCGTAGATTTACCAATATGCCTCATAACCTATAATTCTCCTCGCTATATGAATAGTGGTTATGCACAGAGAAATGAACTGGCCAGTTCTAACTTACGTGCTTTTCACAGCAAGTTTGACTCAAAATGTAGCGATGCATCTTTTCAAATTAAAGCTAAATCAAAAGACACACAAACGTATAATATTAAAAATGTGTCATTTACTTTTGCACCTGGTTGCGCTGATAACAATATTTCAATTGATGTAAAATATATTTTTGCACCAGATCGTGACAACTTTCAATTACCTGAGTGTGTTTGTTTATTCCAAACGAATTATACTAATAAAAATGACAAACTAAATGATATGCCAACTATAACAGTCAATGGTGAAACAAATGTGAAACTATACACGTGGATGCCAAACTCCGCCTACTGGTTTTCATACAGTAATCAACATAATCGTTTACCTCGCATTGGTGGTCTGCATGCCTTGATACGTCATGTCGAATTTTTTTCGAACACACTTTGTCTGCCACCAGATATGTTCATTGAAGCTGCTGTTGGAGAGAAATTTCAACCACGTGAAACTCCTGTGATTTGCCAATATCTTAAGATATGTGACTATGATCCGCAACTTTTTCCGCACATTGCCTATCATGGTACTTCTATTAATGTTATTCGATCGATACTCATGGATGGGCTCGTAATGCCAAGCACAGTTGTCTCTAACGGTTTTCGTGTCTGTCCACCTGATAATCATATTGCACGAGGAGTCGAAGCTTTTGGTATTGCTGATTTTGCTAATGCAATATTTGTTAGTCCAAGCATACATTACTGTTCAGATCCAGTCTATGCTATAACCTTTTCTTATGGCGATCAACGCGTGATAGCAGTACTAGAATGTCGAGTAAAGAAAGATGCATTTCACCCTTTTCCAACTACTGTAAGTACATATAAAGCACAACCGGGCGACGATTTACAAGCTATCGAATGGCGCATTACATGTCCAGCGGCTATTCGGATCACAGGAATATTGTTCATTCCGGTTATCAAATCACGAGCTGAAGCGGCAAAACTACGATTAAAAAAATTGGAAGTTGATCCTAATGCTATTCGATAATGAATTCGTTTTAATGACAATAAATTTTCTTATACTTATTATTTTTTTTCTGCTCTTTTTAGTTATTCCTACTACTATTTTCGGCGCTTGTGTTTACAGAATAAAAACAAGAATGATTCATAATGCTTATCTCTCTTTTACAATTCGTTTATTTGATGATAAGGATAGTATATGCGTGTGGATGAAGGTCCTGTTTTCATCCAGTCACCCTCATCTAAACAATTACGCTAACCTGGATATGAAAAGAAAAAACATAAACGCGCTAAACTAGTTTACCCGTTTTTTGTACCGTAGCCATTGACAAAATAGCAGAAAGTACTTAGAGAAAAAACTTGACTATAAAATCGCTATCAGTCTTCTTTGCGAAGGCAATGAGAAGCAATAGAGACATTTTGGCTGCTCTGGGTTGTGCGTATTCATCGTCCAAGATAACCTGTTAGCCTGATTGTAGTGTTTGAATAAAACAAAACAGCATGTAAAGACGAAAATTTATCTATACATGATTTTCAGAAAGCATTACCACAGACTGACGACATACTGAAACATGTGGAGCGGTAAATGTCATATATAGATACCGTTTTGGACGAGGATGCCTAGTTTTTGATCTTCATTTGTCGAATTCATTGACTCGTTGTTGATAGTTACTTACTGTCTATATTGGAGTGTATTATCGATTTCAAATCTTGT
This sequence comes from Rotaria sp. Silwood1, assembly GCA_905250075.1. Taxonomy (NCBI): domain Eukaryota; kingdom Metazoa; phylum Rotifera; class Eurotatoria; order Philodinida; family Philodinidae; genus Rotaria; species Rotaria sp. Silwood1. Next base: position 308,837 of record CAJNOP010000060.1, read on the forward strand.
CAAAATAAATACTAGTTCAAGAAATGGACGAACTTCTTTATTATGCGTCATGTCTTTTTTTTGTCTATTTCTCTTCACATACTATATTGTAGTGTCGTGGTTTTTTACGATGCAATTACTGTCTCATTTTTTTTAAATGTTTTCAATCAGAAGACAAAGAAAAATCAGCACAAAAATAAAAGGATAACCAGTGAAGAATGAACAGAAAAAAGACACTAGAGTTTTACTTCTACTCTTTCAAAGCTAGCTCTATCCGTGCCTATGCAGTAGACACAAAGGATGATTGGATCTTTTGATTGAAGAAAAATGTTTCAAAGAAAAAAAAAACCTAAACATGAATTAGTTTTCTTTGCCTTCCATGAAACATATTCTAGAACCTTTCTCCTTTCATCTTAAGTCTCATTTTTCATTGCGAATCCATATTAATGTTGTTTGCCTCTACCTAGTGATGCAATGATTCAGTGGACGATAATAAAGGATTCAACCATGTGATTACCATGTTTTCAACAAGTGTAACAACGAAATTAGCAAGACTCTTCATGATCAGTTTGACTTTTGCAATGAGGCATTCACTTGCTTAGCTGAGGTTTTCATTCCAGCTTCTCAATGAATACAAATATTTGCTGTCGATTCATAACGACCTTCGTCGTTTCTTGCACGTGGACGAATGCTCGTTTTGTTGATCAAAGTATCGCTGAGTCGCTCGATTGACTTGGCATTGATCTAAATTACGTCTAGACATCATTTGTCGTGGTCTATCTTCGTTCATTCAACTGAAAACTTTAATTAGTTTAATTTATCACTGATCGAAAATTGAAGCACTCAATCTTCTACATTTTTCCTTTTTTCTTGTTCTCTTTGGTGTTCGCCGTTTTTCTTTTTCGTAAAAAGTAAATACAAATAAAAAGGATGTGAGTATCGATGATTGAGGGTTCTTTTTTGACCCACACTTCAGTAAATGAAAGAATTCAGCGCTAATAGCATTCAGAAAAAAAACAAAGAAATTCTAAACAGAAAAAAAGTAATGGGGATAAAACTTTATATAAATTTTAGCATCAAAAATTTTATGTCCATTATCATCATACTTCTCCAGAAACATTGGAGGTAAAATTCGCGTATAAGATATCTGCACGGTGTGGGTGTAAGGATTTTTTTTCTATAGAATACCTATACCCACCCCACACTCTGGATTCAACATACGGCAAGAAAATTCGCATGGTCCATATCACCAAACACAGATTTTTTTCGAAACGAAACCGATTTTACTTTTCGATTAAAACTTTGTTCTCTTGAAAACTCACAAGTTTGTTTAGTAAATGTGTGCAGACAAGTTCTAATTCAATTCTTGAGAACAAAACGTCAGAATTTGGTGTCCTTTTTCAAGAGACTTTGAATAAGAGAAAGAGAAGAAAAAATTTCTTCAAAGATTTTCCAACACAATCTCATCAAGATGAGACATTTATATCAGTGTTGCAACCAATAGGTTGTCTTCCTTGCTGATATCGCTATTAACCGAAACCGGTCAGATCGAACGAAACAGTTCAGTAGACTAGCAGCAGTCATTTTCCACACAGCAGAAATCAAAATCAACTACTCTAACCAAATTGCTGTCGTCTAAATGTAACTGTAGAATAAGATAGTCAATATAAATTTGCTTAGAGTTTTTTCCTTTTTAATTAATGAGAAAAAAGCTCATATATTAATGAGAAAGATACTGCCTTTTTTATTGATAACAACGAAAATATTATTAATATCAGAAGTTGATTTCATGGATGTGTGAAAAATAGAAAGTTCTTAGTACAAGAGCTAGCTCGCACCAATAGCATTCGAAGAAATTTTATTCTGATAATTAATGGAATATTTAACGGAATTTCTTTGTATAAAATGAAGAACTTTTTCGGATCTCAAACATTTATTCTCTTAGTAAGTTAAAATGGTCTATTATCAATGGTTAGATGAAGTTTATGAATTTTAAAGTTTGAATGTAAATTGATTCGAAAGGTAATTTGATAAAGAAAAGATTATTAGTGAAAAACGATTTTACTTTTCTATGATGAACGATTTTCAGACAAATATTTCATTTAGTTTAAAAAAGTAAACTTAATTTTTTACTAAGAAAATATTTCTATTAGAATAGTATTCATCGTGTTAGCCATTTAAGAAATTCAACATATAGCTACTTTGAAAAATAAAGTTGAAAACAACACTAAATATAAAATGGCGCTTATTATTATTTATTAATAATGCTTAGTAAACCAAAAGAAAATAGCGAGAACGATGAACAACGATCATTCAATATTCTTGGCAAACCATTTCACGTATGTGTTTCTTTGTTTCATTCTATTTTTGTTTTTCTGATGATTGTTCTTCTTTAAAAAAACAAAAGATTCGTATCCATGATCTCGTTCGCTATCCAAATACACTTTTAGCAGATCATATTCGTCTCCAAACATATTGGCGTTCAAGTCTAAATGCTTATTTTTTCTCACGTGATGTACATGTATTTGAACGTATTATTTTACCTTTCTACACATCATCTGAGTCATCCAATAAAATAATACGTCCATTGATGATTTCGTTGTCTGAGAAACTTTTTCAAGAAGAATTGGCTTTTTATAATCTTTTAGAATATTATCAGGTATATTTTTTTTTAAGAAAACAAGCAATTGATATGTATGTATCAATATAACTTGTTTTTTTAGTCAGATGATATTTCAAACTTATTATATGGACATCATCTACAATCTTCTTCAATAATTTCTCTTCTCTCTCGTTTAGTTATTCTGAAATGTGTTTGCCGATGTATAATCGATTGCATATCATGTATCTCTTGTATGATGGGCATGTTTGAAATGATTCTATGGCGATGTCACCATCGTTTTATAAGTCTACTTATTGGAGATATTCTGACTAGTTTAATTCTGTTATGGACTTTGTTTTATGAACAATATTCCGATAAAATATTATTTAAAATCAAATTTAATATGCACAATAAACATGAGGAAGAGAGAACTCAAATAAGAGAAAAATCATCATCAAGTGAATTATTAGTCATAATTGCTTCGTTTCAAAGTCCTGTTTTTGTTATGCAAGTTATTTTTGCTTCATTACCTTTTATTGTTACTTTACTATCTTATAAACATACAGGTATGTAAAAGAGAAAAAAAAAGTCATTAGTTCAACAATTATCGATTTATTCTTCTAGGCACATGGTATTTCATTATGGGACTTGCTTTTCGTCATTTACTTCTTATACGTTTATGTTTAAGAGACATGTGTCACTTGATTGATCTTCTTTATTATAATGGTCGTTCGTCATTTCGTGTTATTTCTCATCTTCTTCTGTTTCTAGCTACTGTGATATTCATGTGTATATGGATAGGTATTATACTCTATGTAACAGATTCAAGTTCAATGACAATTCATTCAATAGATCATCGTACAATTCTAGCTCCATCACGCTATATTTATTTCGTTTATCAAATTCTATTGAATGTTGGCTATGGAGATACAACAGAACAATCAATTTTGTCTTTTATTACTATCATTATAATGACACTTATTGCATGTCCACTTTTAATTATTATCTATCAAAAGTTAATACAAGAATTAGATATAATAACAATAAAGATGAGCCATGTTGAAACATTACATCGTATATCTTTTATCAATTATTTAATAACATACATTAATAGATATCATTCATCAATAGTAAATTAGAAAACAATTACAATTATATTAGAGGAAAAAAATTAATATGGATATTATGAATACTATCGTTAAGTAAATAAAAATTTTGATCAATTATTCGATATTATTCTTCAAATGAAGTTTATGATGTGTCATTAGATAGTCAAAATAACAATCAATTTTACGAGTATATATTTAGTAATGAACACACAAGATAGCGAATCTAGTAGCAAGATAGGTTCAACAATCGCTACCTATTATGCATTAAAGTAATAGAGAAGTCTTTTAGATAGTCTTTCTAACATGTATTTGTACAAAAGAATTCAAATTTTACACGCAAGAAATTTGTCAAAAGATGTCAATTACAATTGTGTCAAAGCGGAATTTCAATGCTGAGTAAAGCTCGTTAGTGAATGACAGCTATTGAATCAAAAGAGCATCAGTTGTGACTCCCATTAATTGATAATTACTTCAAAAATAAACAAACGTTTGAAGTATACAGAAGTAAAACAGCACTACAACTCAAACCTAATTAAGAAAGATTGAAGTATCTGCCTCGAAGTTTCGAATGTTTTCTGAGAAAGATTTCATCTTTCAATTCAATATTCTCGAATAATTTGTAAGCATGTACTGATGACATGATGTGAAGTTATTATTTTTAAGAATGCTTTGTCTAATGTCAATTTAGCGTCCTTTCCCACACTAGCGTGTATTCTTAGATAAGTTTTACAAAAAAAAACGGAAGTAAGATAAAAGGACAAAAATATCAGAAGAAAGATTTGATGAATTGGATATGATGTATATTTATTGAGACTTAACTTTTTTGCTTTGCTTATGAATTCTTATAAAAATTGTATGAAGAACTTTATATACGCGAGCACATTATCCGACTGATGGTGAAAAGCAATGATACTACGTTAGAAAGTATCCTTTAGAAATCGTCGCCCTCTGCGAAAATCTTGGAGCTATTACTGAGTCCTTGCTTACATCCATTATATGAAATTTTTATTTAAATTAAAATTGAATACTACATCTTCAAGAATATAAATAATAGATTTAAATAGGATTCAGATTCAAATAATTTGGAAATATTTTGATCTTTAGTTTAATTTGTGCAATTTAAAAAAAAAAGAAAAATTGAAACGAATAACGGTCATAATAAAAGAAATAGCAGATTTTATGAAAAACATTCATCGTTTGTCTACAACTTCACGTTTAAGTTTAGCAGCCATAGCTCGTCGTTTGATTAATTCATCTTCAGGTATTTGCGTAGGTTGTTGTTGTTGTTGTTCTGATTTATTTTCATCTGCTTTAGTAGTCGTAGCTATAGCTTTACGTGCTACATGTGCAGCTGACTGTGGCCGAGGATTGGGTGTTTGTTGTTCCAAATCTCGTGTACGTTCAACACGTTGTTTATTTACAATTAAATTACGTTGTTGTTGAAGAAAATTCTTACGTGATTCTATAGCAGTTGCTGTTTCATTATCGACTGATGATGTTGTACGAACAGTTAATTCACGTAATTTGTCACGAAGTACTTCTTCAGGAATAGCTCCAATGGTTTGAGGTGTAGATGTTTTTTTCGTTTGATTATTTTCTTTTGTTTCATCATTGTCATCTCTCTATAAAAAGAAAAGATCATATTTCAAAAAGTTACAATTAAAACTTTCTAAATTTAAACCTTTTGAGTTCTTTGTTGAAGATCTCTATACCATTTAGCATCAAGTTCTGGTCCACCTTTAACTCGAACATCAGGCAAACGATATTCTTCTTTAGATGGTTTTTTTGGTTCGTTTGGTTCTCTTTTCTTACGTGATGGTGATGGTTGTTTTTGTTTTACAACAACAACATCATCATCATCATCATCATCGTCTTCATCAACAACATCATGTCGATGATGTTTTTCTTCATTGTCTTGTAATTGTGGTTTTTCCATAGTTTCTGATGATAGATGACCTAATCCTTGTTGTGTTGGTGATGATGTAGCTTGTAATAAAAGTGAAAGAACAAGATCATCACCAGTTTCACTATGTTTTAATAAACCCCATTGTAATTGTAATGTAACAAGTGCTTGTAATTGAAGAATTAAATTTTTTCTTCTCATCATTTCTTGAAATAATTGAAAATCTCTTGCTGCATATAATTGTTCATATGGTTCATCAATTATACCAGCTCCATCGCCAGATGTTGGCAATTGACAAACTTTTTTTAATTCATCTTGATCTAAATCAAGATCTTTACCAAGACCTTCAATTAATGCATCAACAAGACGTTGATATTGTTGATGAATATTCATTTGTTCTTCCACAGATGATGATAATGTTGTATCATCTTCCTCTGTAGTTTCATCATCATAATCAAAAGCAGCACAATTTGCTTCAATAAATGTATAAATAGGAGCTGCCCAAACTGATGAATGAATAAAATCGCCAACAGTTTCAGCAATCCAATTGTTATTATCCGACGCCATTTAACTGAAATAAATGTTGGAAGTTTTAGATTATTCTCTATTTCGAATCAAATGTTTTGCTCTACGCATTTATCTACCATCGGACATGTACGTGATATGGCAACAGTCTTCGTTATCAAGAATAATTATTCAATTATATATTTTTCTCTGAACGATATTGAAAGAATAAATTATCCAGAGAAAAAATGTTGAAATATGTTCATCAAAAATTTAAACCTAGACATTTGGTTTCGTAGCTATGCGTGTATGTTAGCGCCCTCTTTAGAGATGGATTTTGTTCAGAATTCTAATTTAAAATTCCATTTGATTTTTAATTAAAAAGTATTTGAAGAAAATACTTTTATATTTACTTTAGTGACTAATACAGACCCAAAATACAATAGTCCAATTAAAATGAAAATCTCAATTTCGGCACATTTCGAGATTTACGCATGAAAAATACAGATTTTCGTAGTATACATCTATTGATTTGTGTCTTGAAGATTTTCTAGACAATAATTAACACTTTTTGTCAAATCGAATTTAATTCCATTTTAACAGAATAACTGTATTGATATTCTTTGTTTTACTCTTAATTTCTAGACTAAAGATCTCTTTCAAGATTTTATACTTACTATTCATTGACGAAATGTTACCAAAAATTCGTCGAGTTTCATCGATCTTACGCAATACTATTACTACTACTAATGATAATGAATCGTATACAAAAAATAAGAAATTCATAAAATCTACTGATCGTCTAAGTAATAAAAGCAGTAGTTCAAGTAGTAAAAGTACCGAGGATGGAAGCAATAGTAGGTTCAACTTAATAATGTATAATAATTAATATTTTTTAATATAGTTTATATCGAAACATTATTATATATTGTACATGTTGATGATATTGATTTACCAGTATCAACAACTGATGAAGTAACAGAAGAAATGTATGATGGTGGTGATGAACAACAATCAATTTCATCGAATAAATTGCTAAGACGTGTATCAAAACGTACAATAGCAAGTTTTAATGAGCGTCATCAAACACCTGAAGTACCAATATATACACGACCATCATTTAGTTTTTCTAATCCATTACGACGTCTCAATAGTAAAAATCAATTTTTTTCTTCATTATTTTTATATGTCTCTATGTTTTAGGTTTACTCAAAACAACAGAAAACCCATTAACACCAAAATTAAACAGTAAAAATTTATTTAAATTCACCTCTAGGAAAAATACTCCTTTACAGATTCTCCATTGTGTTCATCAACGACGAAAAGATCATCATCTTTTATTAATCAACCACGTTTACAAAGTCAAATTAACACTAATAACAAATGTGAAGAAGAATTTCCTTTACCACCACCATCATTTCTCTACGATAATCCATTATCAAGTATAGAACAACGACCAACTATTCGAGCTACTGGTCCAGGTCTTACCGATGGTTTTGCTAATGATAATTGTTTGTATATACTTTGTTATATTATATATATATCTTAAAACTATTTAAAAATTTTAGGTCATTTTGATTTGGATGCACCTAATGTTGAATTACAAAAACTTGTTATTGCAATTGATGGTCCATCAAAAGCTGATATACAAATTGAAGTTGTTGATGCAGGCATCTATCGAGTATTTTATATATGTCAAACACCTGGTTAAAAAGAATTCTATAATAAAAACTTTCGTAAATCATATACATCATATTTAGGTAATTATCATATATCAGTAACATACGATGGTGAACAAATCGATGGTTCACCTTATCATTTACGTTTACGTGCTCAACCATTACAAGAACAAGTCGTTCCACCTTTCAATCATCCACCTAATGCTACTATTGAACCTATGGAATTTTATGTATGTTAATTTTCTTGATCTCGATACTTGATCTATTTTCTATATGAATATATTAGATCAATACTCCATGTATAGTTACTGTTCGTTCATCTGTACCATGTGCTGTTTTTCAAGCTTATATTCAAACACCACAAAAAGATATTAATCTACCAATTACAGTTCATAAATCAGCAAAATCAGGTAGATTGATCATTTGTTTGTAATCAAGCCAATAGTAACGTAACCAGGATAGGACTAGATTGGACAGCACTCAACCATAGGCTTATGTATAACAAGGACACTTTAATCATATATGTTAAAGTTGACATGTAAATAAATTTTCGTGAAGCTGACTTCATACGATCAATATTGTCGTTAGAATATAGTCAAATAATAATGACGTGAAACATATTATTATTCAGCTGATTTTAGGTTCGTCTTTGACAAAAATAAGTTAAATATTGTGCGTTGCTTCGTAACGAATTTTTATAAATAACAGAATCAATTATGAGTGCTTGTTGTTTGACGAATGGATCCTTTCTGAAATTTTTCAATGAACACGACAGACAAAGAGAAGAGTTGATTTTCGATAGAAATAAATTTTGTCTATAATTATTATTGTTGTTGTTTTAACTATGTGTTTTAGTTATTAAATATAATAGAAAAACGTTTATTCTTAACAATTGTTTATCTTTTCTCTAATTACTTCTAATATTGATTATTTAAACTTATTCTATACTACGCTTGTCTCTTCTGCAATTTTAAAATCAAAGTGAAACTTTTGTTAGCCATGACAATTACTAAAAAAAATTAACTGACGAAAAATCAAGACTTTTATAAATCATTTGTCAACTACGATCGATAGTTTGTTAATCAGTTACATAAATAAACAATTTCAAATTCTAAAGTTTATTCGATATAGAAAACAGTTCAATCACAATAATAAACACTATTGGCAAAAAAATCCATTGAATTGATTCAAAAGAGAATATACTGAAGCTAACTTCTGATAGTACAAGTTCTCGAAACGTCTCTAACTTCTATTTAAGAGTCAGTACTTGCAATAATTATTTGAAATTTTTTTTTTTTGAAAGAAAAATTTACTACTGTCATCTTCATCATCGTAAATGCATTTTCAAAAATTAGTTCGGTAATATCTAATCATCGGAAGATTTTTTATTATATCACTACAAAACAAAAATACTTCCATACATGACATTTTTTATATTGTTTTTATCGAAATCATTAAATTCAAAAATAATATAAAGCACATACTCTATTAGATTTTCTAATGGGAATTTTAATAAATATATTTATATATATAAATGCATGTTCTGACACAACCTGTTACAATAATTTATATAGATACATTATCAATAAATAAAATTTTTTAAATCATAGTAATTGATTACTTAATTATAACATATACTTATCGAAAGAATTGAAAAAAACTATGACACAATGTTTTTTTTTTTATGAGCGAACTGATCAATTCTATCCTAGATTTTTTTTTTCGAATAAAATCATTCAATAGACTTTATTTTGTTAAAAAAAAATAATGTGAACGAATATTTAAAAATGATTTATTTTAGAATATTATGAAATATATTTTGTACCAAATATATGTGGAAATTATTGGCTTAATGTTCATCTTAATCATATACCAATATTAAATAATCCACATCGATTAATTGTACGATCATCTTCTACGAAATCAATAAATGCTAGTGGACCAGGTCTATTTCATGCGTACACAGGTGAGCGCAGCTGCGATGGCCGAGTGGTTAAGGCGTTGGACTAGAAATCCAATGGGATCTTCCCGCGTAGGTTCGAATCCTACTCGTAGCGCTAGTTCTTTTTTTTTCTTTGCTATTTCTTCGTTCTGTAACCAAATGAAAGACAGGAAGGAAGGAAGGAAGGAAAAAAAAAGAGAAGAATACAATAGAAAATCATTGTCTTTGATCTAGGTGAATCAAGTCAATTTTTCGTATCAAAATCACCAAACAACTCAACATCCGAAACAGGAACCTTTTCTGTTGGTATTAATGGTCCATCGACTGTTTTTCTCGATGCAAATGAAACTGAACATGGTTATGAAGTAATTATTTTAATATCTTCTCATATATCGATAAATTGATAAATTATTTTCTTTTTATTCATTTTTAGTTTCATTATAAACCAATACGAAGTGGTAAATATATAATTACGATAAAAAATGGTGGAAAACATATTCAAGGCAGTCCATTTATATGTCGTGTTTATAGTTAGTTTGTTTTTTTATTCAGAGAAAACTGAACTTATTTGAATTCATAATATTTTATAGATAAACTCAATGAAAATCGTACAATTTTATCAACAATGTATGAAAAAGAAAATGATATTGGAAATGAAACAACAACAGCAACTACAACACAAACAACAACAACAAGTTGTAATTCATTAATACCTATTCAATCAGTTATAAATCCAATACGTTCATCAACAAGATCAACAACGCATGTTGATCTTGATATTCTTCGTTCATCAATGACAGGTGATGCATCACAAGTATGCGTTTTTGGAACAGGTCTTTATGAAAGTAAACCACGACGAAAAGCAACATTTAAAATTGATGCTAGTCAAGCAGGTTTTAATATATATACAAAAAAAAACAAAAAACACAATTCTATTTATTTATTTTAACTATTTTTCTATATTATATAGGTCCTGGTTTACTTTTAGTTGGTCTTTATTCGTCTCTTGGATCATGTGAACGTCTTGTTGTTAAACGTATAATGTCACCATCTCTATCTTATATTTATAAAGTATCTTATCGAGTTCAAATACGTGGTCAATATATGTTAGTTATTCTTTATGGATCGAATATGGAGCATGTGCCTGGAAGTCCTTATCTTGTTACTATTGAATGAAAAAAAAGAAAGAAACCATTCAAATTTGTTTTAATTATGTGATATGTTCTGTGATTTTGACATTAATATTGTTCTATGTTTTCTTTTTTCGTGTGTTATGTGTGATTCTTTCTTTCTTGAAAGTTTGTTTTGTTCTTTATTCTTTCAACTATTGTAGCAGTCAGTGTATATGTATGTATGTATGTGTGTGTGTGTGTATGTGTCAATTACAAAAAAAAGTTGATCAAGAATAAATGAAGAAATAAAAAAAAAAAAACGAAACTGATTTGTTATGACAACAGACTAACAACAGTCATCAAGAAAGAGAAGAAAAGAAAGAAAAAAAAAGTTTAAGTTACTCTTGTGTGCAGTAGTCAAGTTAAGTTCTCACGACTGTTGTGGTGAAGTCGTGAAATTTGAATATACATAAATACTGAGAGATGTTTACGACACTATAGATGGTAAAAGATTACACTTCATAATAATCCTTTTAAATTGTTTCTTTTTCAAATCAATTCAAATAATCTCATACAGATTTTACTACTAATAATAAAAAATTAAACGATAAAACTTCATAAGTTTTTAATTTTTGTTTTTTTTTTTCGATTATACAGAAAATATTTTCTTTAATATTTAAATACGATTTAGAAAAAAAAAAATTCTTAAATTAAAATGAACGATCAAACATTTCGAAAAACTCCATTACCACCAACACGAGCAATTGGTAATCATATATATACAAAATTACAAGTACATTATGCTGGTGATGTTCAAGATATTGTATTAAAAACAATAAAAGAACCAACTTGTCAAGATCTTGGAAAAGCATTAGACGAAACATTTCGTGTACCACTTAATGATCAATTGATATACTATCGTGGTCAACGTCTTCATCATCAACAATCATTATCAGATGATCGTCCACTATCACGATATGGAATTTTTTCCGGAAATACAGTAACATTAATCGGAAAACCAGGTTTACTCTAACTACATAAATATTTCATTTGATTTGTTCTTTATATATATATATAATTATTTGACAAAAAAAAACAAAACAACAAGAATTTTTTATCCTTTGTACGCGTGTGTCATTTTTTTGTGTGTGTGGAATGAGATTTGTTTTTTTTTTTGTTTTTTTCAAAAAAAATGGAAGACAATAAAATCAAATAATGCATTAAAATATTAAGTATGAAGTCGAGTGATTGATGATAGAGTATTGTCTGATGAACGAATAGGATTTGCTGTCGGTGTTGGAATTCTCTCAATATTCAATAAATTAATTATGGACGGATCCAATTTGGCACCTAAAAATTTAAATATATTTAATCATTTTATATTTTCAAAAAGAAAAAAAGATAAATTTCACCATGAATAAATTCATCACGTGATAATTTTCCATCATGATCTATATCAAATGTACTAAAAATCTAGAAGAAAAAATTTTTTGACTTTTTCAATGAATTAAAACATCATTTTTTTTTTACTTTATCCGTTCTTTTCTGAGGTGTTGATTCATCATCGGGCAATTGTATAACAGTACCAATCATTTTATAGATTGACTAAAAAATCTAATAAATATTAAATTCAATATTTATTTATTTTTTTTTATGAACTTACATCAACAATATTGTACATTTCATCTTTTGATATAAATCCATCACCATCTATATCATAAAGATCAAATGTCCAATCAAGTTTTTCATCTATATTTCCTTTTGCTGTTATACTTAATGCAATAAGAAAATCTTGAAATGATATTTTTTTATCATTATTTGTAACAAAACGTTTAAAAACATATTCAGAAAAAATTGAAGAATCGCCTGCAGGAAAAAATTGTGCATAAATTTTTTTAAATTCATCAAGTGTTAATACTCCACTTGGACAATCTTTATAAAAACATTTATACCAATCTTCTATAAATATAAATAAAAAAAAAAAAATTTATTTTTTAATTTTAATTTTTTTTGTTATATACGAATTTCTGCATCGGTAAATTTTGTACGTTGACGAAAATATTCTAATTCGTTCGGTCGAAGTTTAGCTACAGGTTTATTACCCATTATTATATTAATACGATATTAAAACTCATCTAAAAACAAAAAAAAAACATTTGAAGTCAGCTACATAGCAAAAAATATGTCAACTATCAATATGGCAGAGAAGAAAATAAACCTTCAAGATTAATATTAAATAGAAAGTACTGCACTCTGTTTGTCTATTTCCATTGGTTATTTAAATTATCCATTTAACAATCTTGTTTATTTTTTCTTCTATATCTTAATTATTAAAGTTATCCTAATAAAAAGAAAAAGTTTTTTTTCTTTCTAATTTTTTTTGCAATTAATAATGCCATCATCAACAATGAGAAAAAAACCATTACAATCAACAATAACTAATAGTAATTTATCACGTCCTTCATTAATTGATACAATGCTTTTAACAAGTACACCACTTCGTCGTTCTCCAGCTATTCAATCAACAACAACATCAACACGATCAGCAACTAATTTAACTCTTCAACAAATTTTTAAAGAAAAAAATCAAACATATGAAGATATGCAATTACTTAATTTAACTAAAGCAATGAATAAAAAAGATAAAAAATTATTATCAACAAATAAAACGAATAAAAATCGTTCAAAAAATCGAAAAACTATTATAAATCAAGAAAATGATGATAATGATGATGATGATACAGATAATGATGAAGAATATAAAATAAAAAATAAATCAAATAGAAATAAACGAAAAACAACTATTTCAAAATCAGAACAATCTGAAGAACATACTTCGAAAAAACTTCGTCGTACTGCTGCTTTAAATAATAAACGAACTACAAAAATACCTATTGGTAAATATTAAATTTATCGTTTTTTTTTTTTTTGTCTTAATTAATTGTTAAGTTTTATATTAGGTAAATCTTCAGCTGGAAGTTCAGATGGTTGTACAACTGTTGATGAAGAAAATGAAGAAACACGTCTTATTGAACAATCAAAATTATATATTGAAGGACCAGGTATATTCTTTAATTTTGTTTTTTTCTTTTCCTTATATAAAATTTTTCGTTAGGAATTCATCAAAATTATAAAAAAATTAATGAACATAATAAAAGAATTGGTAAAAAAATTCAAAGTCTTCGTTCACATCAACAAATTCCACCAACATTACCATCACCAATTCTTACACGATCAAATAATGAAAATCAAGATATTATCGTTGCACCAGTTCAAACTAGTTCACGTATATATATATATATTAAATCTTAAAAATATTTTTTTTTTTTTGTAATTTGATTTTTAGCTGTTAAAATTAAAACAGCATCACGTATAACATTTGCACTTCCTCCTCAATCTGCATCACCTATTTCAACAAATATTTTCGATTCAATTCATCCACAAAGTCCTCAAATGCCACCAACAACAACAGCAACATCAATTGATACACAAACAGATGATTTATTATATCAACCTATTCTTCATGAAAAACAATGTCAAACAAAATCAATTGAAGTAATAAATCAATTAGTCCAAACAGAATCAATACATAATGAATCTGTTTCTATTGGTATTCAATATCAATCAGATTTTATATATGAACAACATGTTGTATGTCGAGATTTAACAACATGTACATGTGTTGAACAATTAGTTAAAACACGTCAATTTCTTGTTGATACAAGTATTAAACTTCAATTACCAAATGTTAGTAATTTATATATAAATAATTAATATTTTGTTGTTTGTTTTTTTTTGTCATTCATTCAATAGATTAATCGACCAACACAAGTATCAAAACAAACAATGACAGTTGAAGAATCATCACCATCTACTATGGTGCTTGCTAAATCTAGTCTTAAAGTTGAACAACAGGTATATGAAACAATATATTTCGAGAGTTTTGATTTTTTTTTTCATTAAATGAAAGAAATTAACATACGAATAGTATTTTACTTCTATATGGTATTGAAACAAAAAAATTAGAAGAACAATAAATAATTTATGAATCAGTGTTTTATCCAGAGGGGTGCCCGAGGGCGGCCCCCCCCCCCCCCCCCCCCGAGACTTGTGATAATCGTGCTACGAATACATGGCTTGCCCCTCCCTCCCCGAAAATAATTTTTCGCCCCCTCGGAAATTCAAATCGCCCCTCCGGAGAAAAAATCCAGGATTAAACACTGTTATGAATTGATATTCTTTTATTTTTTTTTGGCATTGATCAATTTTCATTGATTCAAAGCGATAATTGACTTTTCATGTATATAGTTCTATTTTAATACATTTAAAAATTTAGAAACATAAATATAGACAAACTTTTCACGAACAAAAAAAAAATTCAGAAAGATAAATAGAAAAAAAATTGTGAGTTCATTCAAAACTAGTTCACTATGAATTTGACTGTTTTTTTTTAATGAACTAAATTTTTCTATCATAAATATTATTTTCATTATTTCTTTGATAATATATACATATATATATATTAATATAGATCATTTTTGAACAATTTATTTCTCAATTTAATATTCGTTATTCAAATATTGTTGATGAAACAACAACTCATTTAATAACTGATTCATTAGACGAGAATACTCCACTTGTTTGTCCATTAACATTAAAAGTAATTCAAGCAACTGCTCGTCATTTACCAATAATTAGTATTCAATGGCTTGTTGCATCATTAACACATCAAATAATTGTTCCATCACAAATCTATGAAATATTTTTAGGTGATCCAACATATGGTTATCATGGTGGTTTTCTTCGTTCACGTATACCTCGTTCACAAGGTCTTTTTCAAAGTATTGCATTCCGTTTAGAATGTCCTGAACAACATGGTTGTCAAGCTATATTAGCTGATAATCGTACACTTCGTGAACTTATTTATCTTTGTGGTGGAACAATTGTTGATGATTTAAATCAACATCAATCATCAACAATAATTGTATTGTGCAATGAAATAAAACGAAAAGATCATATATATACAGCTTATGTTAAACCTGAATGGTTACTTGCTTCTATCGCTCAATATAATCTTCAACCATTTCAACAATTTTCCGTCCATTTTTCTTCTTAATATCAGTGATTTTCTTTTTCTTTTTTTATATGTATAATTCATGTGTGCATAGGTCAGATTATAATGAAAACAAAAACTTTTTCTTTTTTTTTCTTTATATAAACTTTTATTTATACTTTGAAAGAAGAAAAACAAAAACAAAACTTGCGTAGATGATCACTATTGATCTATAATCATTAATCAATCAGATATTCTTTTAGATGAAACCTCGAACAACAAAATCAATAAAAAAAGATATAAAAAAGAACAAAAAGTAAATAAAAAAGTTATTATTTATTCTTGAATTCAAAATATTTTCTATATGATTTTAGACCAAAAGAAAATGGAATATCAGCATCGGAACAACATAAAAAAGATTTAGCTGATTTAGCAAAAGTTGATCCTGAATTCTATAAATTTTTAAAAAAAGAAGATGCTGATTTACTTGATTTTAATGATGACGATGATGAATCTATTCCGGATGATGATCCCGAACAACAAATTCATCAATTACCTGAACAACTTGTTGAAATGGAACCATTCTCTGATGATGTATATCTTTTGAATTTTGTTTACAAAAAAAAAAATAATTGAATTTTTTATATTAAGGAAGGTGAAGATGGTGAACCATTAAGTAAAGAAGAACAACAACAAGTTACAAGTGAAACAATTGAAAAATGGTCTAATCAACTTCAAGTAAAATATTTTCATAATATTCTTCGATTTTTAATTTTTTTTTTAATTTAATATTTAGAAAAGTCAACCAACATTGAATACTATTCGACATGTAATACGAGCTTTTGGTTTTGCTGTACAATCAGCTTATGGTGGTAATAATGTATCAGCTGATATTGATAAAAAAATAAAGAAAAAGAAACAAATAACAACGGGTGCAATCGATGATCCAGAATGTATGATTTATTATTAATTTTATATGCAACTTTTCAAAAGAATTTTCTTTTTTTTTGTTTCTTTTCTTTTAGCATTTAATGCAATTGTTCGTGTATGTCTTAAACAATTATTACCAGCTATCTATCGATTTCTTCGAATAAAAATTGTTGCAACAAGTAAATTAAAACCAGAAACAAGTTCTAATTGGAAATATATTGAAAATATTATGAAAAAATATTTACTTCATTTTACACGAGTTTGTTTAATTTTTAAAATAATATTATTTTATAGTCTATTTAATAAATTTAGCTCATATCAATGATTAATGTTCCAAATACATTGAATATTCTTCTTCGACATGTTCGTTCTCTTATACCATTTGTTATTGTTTTACCTAATACTCGTCAAGCACTTGTTAAAGTAAAATAAAATTAAAAGAAAAAAAAAAAAACTTTTTAAAATTAATTTATATTTCTAAATTAGGAATTAATAAATATATGGTCAACATCATCAGATGAACGTAGTCGTGTTATTTCATTTGTTTGTTTATTTCATTTAGTACATGAACATCGAAAAGAAATGATTGGTGTTGTTTTACGAGTAAATATATATATATATAAATTTCTTAAATAATAATCAATATCAATGCAATATCTTTTTTTAAATAGAAAATGTATTTGGATTATTTAAAAAATTGCAAATTTACATCACCAACAACACTTCCATTGATAAATTTTATGCAAAGATCTTTAGTTGAACTTTATTCACTTGATCCAACAGTTACATATCAACATGGTTTTGTTTTTCTTCGACAACTTGCTGTTTATTTACGTACAGCTATTCAAAATAAAAAACAGGTACATAAAACAACTTTTTGTATTTTTCTTTTTTTTTTGGAAATTTAATTTCATAAGAAAATATTATATTTAGGAAAATATTCAAAGTGTTTATAATTGGCAATTTATTCATGCATTAAGTTTATGGACAAATGTTATCGGTGTTTTATATGATAATAAAGAAAAATTAATTCAACAACTTGTTCATCCACTTACAGAACTTATTATCGGTACAATTAGGTATAATCAATTATGAAAAAAATCATTTTAATTGAGATTTTATTGAATTGAAATGAAAATCTATGCTAGTTAAATAAAAAAAAGAAAAAGAAATCTTTTTATGATTATCTGCAGAAATGGAACCGGTACCGGTTACCGGCTGGTTCGGTATCGGTACGACTTTTAGACCAGCTGCTCGCCGGTAGACCGGTCGGTCCGGTCCGGTCTGAGAAATTTTAGACCGATTCCATCTCTGATTAACTGTTGTCGCAATTGAATATTTCGAAAAATATTTTGCCATCGTTATTGTTCATAAAGATATAGATCATGATTATTCTTCAATAGTTTGATTGATAAAATCTAATTTAGATCTTTTTCAACTAAGATAATTTGAAAAATATCTTCAGAATATTCATCTTCACATCATATTGTTTCTATTCGAAGAATCGATATATTTTTTTTAGAACCTATCTACTTTCTTACTGCTAAAATAAATCGAGCATTAAAGTTATAAACATTCTTTGACTATAATGTAGTTTATTTAGTTGCTAAGATTCTTTGTATTAGATAAGCAGTTAGATATGTCTATTTCGATCTTCATCAACAATTTGTTGATGATAGAAACTTGTTTGTCTATTTTGAATTGAATCCATACATTCGACCAAAATCAACAGTGATTAAAAGTTTAATGATTCAATTTTTGAGTTATTGAATAATGATTTGGGTTTTTTTTTGTTGTTGAATAGATTGGTACCAATAGCTCGTTATTATCCATTACGATTTCATTGTATACGTCTTCTAATTAAATTGACTCAATTAACAGCTGTATTTGTACCTGTATTACCATTTTTACTTGAAATGTTTGATATAACTGATTTCAATAAACGTCATAAGACAGCTTCTCTCAAAGCACAATATATCAATTTTGATACATCATTAAAATTAACAAAATTACAAATGGATGATCGAGCATATAAAGTTTGTTTTTTCTTTTTTCAATAATCTTTTTCTTATAAAATTCAATTTTTTTTATTTTTTTAATTTAGGATGGTTTAATGGATCAATTTTATGAACTTGTTATGCTTTATCTTGTTCATTATGCTCATCATGTTACATTTCCTGAACTTGTTTATCCATTAATACTTAAATGTAAAAAATTCATTAAAGTATGCAAAGTACAAAATTTTGTCAAAGTTATTCGAGGTTTATTAGAAAAAGTACAAGAAAATGTTAATTTAATTGAAGAACGACGACAAAAAACAGGTTTAAATGTCAAAGATATAAAACAAATGGTATTTTAAAAAAAAATTCATATTATTTATTAAGATTTTATTTTCTTTTTGATTAAAAAATAAATAGGATAATTGGCTTGAAAAAAGTCGTCAAGAAGTAACAACAAGTCCACTTGTTGTTCATTTTCAACGATATAAATCATTACGACAACGTGAAGTTTTAGAAGATATTGCACAAAAAGAAAAAGTTAGTTGTTATTTAATATCAAAATAAGATATTTTATTTTTGATATATTTCTTCGATAGATATCAACATTAGGTCGAACATCATTACCCGATTTAATTCGACCTGAACGACAAGTAGCTGCAAAACAAAATTTCAAATCAATGATTGAAAAAGAATTTAATGATAATGAAGATGAAGAAGAAGAACTTTTTCAAATAAAAACGAAAAGAAAACATGATGATATTGATGAAGAACAAGAAGAGCAAGAAGAAGAAGAAGAAGAAGAAGACGATGATGATGAGGAAGAAGATGCGTCAACAAGTCCACCAGCAAAAAAGTAAGCAAATATTTATTTACAAAACAAGTATTAATCAAAATAATCATTTTAATTAATGTTTTAGACGTCAAGCGAAAATGATCAATGGTGATTCATCAACTCCGACTACTGATGAATTTCTTTCTATTGTTAAAAAGAAATTTGATCGTCGAAAAGATCGTGTTAAAACATTGTCAGTGGATGATTTTTAATAAAAGAAAAAAAAAACCTAATAAATTCAGAGATATATCTCTGATTGTTAACTTTTGTTTTGTTAACTTGTTTCAGATAAATATTATTAAATATGGTTGAAGATACGCAAGAAGTTAAAAAGAGTGAGCCAAAAACTCCTCTTCTATCTGCTAATCTTTCCTATCCAACACGTCCATATGTTGCTCAAATGCCTGCATTGATGCGTATCATAGGTCATTATACAGATGCTGGTCGATCAATGCCAAATGCTGGTTCAGAAGAAGCTGAAACAGCTATTCGTAATCGACAAGCAGATGAACAAGAACAAAAACTTGTTTATAATAAAGATGTTCAACCAATAGAAAATATTAATCCATTTGTTCGTTGGCATCGTCGTTGGTATCGTAGTAAAGTTGTTGAACCAACACCAACTATTGGTCTTTTTTATTCACCATTTAATATGGCTGTTGAACCTTGGGCTATGGGTTTAGGTGATATGGGATGTGCTAAAGTATTTAAACAATATCGAATGTGTACTCATATGGTACGTTTAAACACAATTATTATAAAGATCTTTTTCAAATTAACAATAAAGATAAAATATAATTAATTTAGATGCCAAGTACTCATCGTTATTTATGTGAAGATGAAAAAGAGGATGTTAAAGAATGTGTACTTGCCCAAAAACGAGTAATTAAATTATTATTCTATCAAAGAAATTTCGATTACTTTTTTGTTTATTTTTTTATTATAGATTCTTCGTCATCAATATATGTATCAGCATCGGTAAATATATTTATCTTGTATAATTATTCAATATTGTAAAAGAAATTTGAATTTTTTTTATTGTTTTAGTGTGAAGAAAAATTTACCATTTCCTGAAGATCCATTAATTGATGGATACAATTGGCCTTCATTTAAATATTTGAATTGAACGATTATTCTTTCATACCATCCGCTTTCATCAATTATCCTCAGTGTATATCTAGTTCGTTTTTTTTGCTCTCTTTTAACAAATAAACAACAGAGATCCCCTGTGTGTTTGATAGATATTTGTATGATGAAAGATATTGTTTGATTTACATAGACTAATATTATCTTTAATAATACACGTCAATTCGAACGTAGTTTAAGTCGAATAACTTTTCGATATGCATCTTCATCTTCTGTAATTCAAGACAAAAAAATATTTTACAAAATAAAAAACTGACTGGTGGTAATAATGGATCATTCTTTTTATTTTATTGGCATATATTACATAGAATGAATAGCGGCGAATGAATAAAACACTGATGTTTTGTTTTTATCAAGATTCTCGAAAATGTCTATAACAACTGTTCTGACATACTAATAATAGAGAAAAATCTGCTTCAAAAGTCATAGAAGTCTGTTCTTTTAAAGAACATCGTTTTTTTTTCTTGTCAGTACTGATCTTTCATTGCAAAATAGAGTTCTAATCATCAACATTGAAGACTGTTATGAAGCGGTATATTAACAAGAATCTTTTATAGATATAAAATGTTTGATAAGACTGTTTCTATTGTTCAACGTAAACGTCTAGATGGAAAGATTTCAATTCATAGTAAAATTTTTATTGAAATGGTTCAATCACACGTCTAATAAGGCCAGAACAGTAGTTCGATCTATCGACTAACTAAACAATTTTTCTTTGCAAGAAAATACTTGAAGTACATATAAAAACGTGTTTTAACTGAACAGCTTTTGACATAAGAATAGTTTTGAAGAGCATTTCTTAACAGAGCATAAAACGATTATATTGATAAACTTCAAAACAAATAAAACTCATAACTCATTTGGTTTACGATGTCATATAAATTATGTTCACAGATATATTCGACCAATATGAGAGGTTTTGAATAAATTAATTGAACTGAAAGCAAAGCAAGCTTAAAGAAAGAGGTTATAGATTGCACTTACAATATTTGTAACTCATTTCATTTTATTTATTCTATTTTTATTGAGCACAGGATTTTTTTAATCTTATTTATATAACATTGATTTCACTATAGAGATACCTTCTAAAATCTTGAAAGAGACAAGAAAAGAATGTGGCTGTGGATTTGGATTTAGATAGTTTCTTTACACATCCAAACATTCCTTCGTGAACTTGTAGATATTTTTCTTTATTGTTCTAAGATTAGAATATTTGCTTTAACAATGATTTTATTCTGTTCAAACCAAATTTTCGTGTTTTTTTTTCCAGTTATGCGGATTTTGATGATATGAATATGAAATAATATTATCTGTTTAATCTTCATATGCAAAAGACATCCTATTCTTTTCTGTAGATGTCATGATCAATCAATCAAATATCATTGAGAGGCATATCAAAATGTTTTCTATGGAATAGAGAGGATTTGATCATTTAATTGACCTATCATAAAAGCTGTTTCTTTTTTTCATTCGTTTCAAATATATTTCTTCTCATTTCATTATGTTTGTGTCTACCACAATGCATCAAATATTAGTTTATACATATCCGTTATTGATATTCGCTTTTTTGTAGATCACGTATCTAATCCACAATGGTGAGCACTAAAACGAAGAAAGGCGAAAGCGGCAGCAGCAAAAAACAGATTACTAATGAGGTTGTCACTCGTGAATATACAGTTAATTTACATAAACGATTGCATGGCGTGTAAGTTTAGTCTTGTTTTGTTTCATGAACGATTAGTATTCTTCTTTTTTTTTTTGAATTTCAAATAGAGCCTTCAAAAAGCGAGCACCACGTGCAGTTAAAGAATTGAAAAAGTTTGCCGAAAAAATGATGAAAACACCTGATGTTCGTATAGATTCAAAATTAAATAAGGAAATTTGGTCACAAGGAATTAAGTTTGTTTTTTTTGTTTTCGTTTTATTTCCTTCTTAAAATCTTTTCATTTTAGTCATGTTCCTTATCGTGTTCGAGTTCGTTTAGCTCGACAACGTAATGAAGATGAAGATTCACCACATAAACTTTATACATTGGTTACATTTGTTCGAGTACCTTTATTTAAAGGTTTGTTTTGATTTCTTCTTCTATTTAAAGCAATACATCTAATTTATTTTTTAGGATTACTAACAACCAATGTTGACAACGAGTAATCAAAATATGACGTGATACTATTAACAAGTTTTGCGTGCTTTCTTTCTTTCTCGTTGTTTTTATTGCCAAATAAAATCGGTCAGAAGAAGAAATATGATTTGAATTTCACTATTATTATCATAGATTCTTTAAATATGAATAGAAAAAGAAGTACAATTTGAACAGTATATGATAAGATTAGTTGTAATAACCGTGATATTGCCAAATAATTTATTACTAGATCATCTAACTTAATATGAGTATTGTAAAAGTTTACTGAAACACATGCACTAAATAGTTTTCATTATTCAAATGAACTTCATATTATTTTTATATGGAAGATTTAAATATTTCGTATTTTTCAATGATGAATATGAAATCATTTTCGTCAACAGTTACATTATTAATATAAATTCTTCTTATGCAAAAAAAAAAGTAAACAAGAGACGTGATTTTACATTCGTCAAGAAAAGTTTATATCAAAAATTAGTTTTCAATCAGAATTTCGATCGTTTAATCTAAACGTAGTTTCATTCATTAATTTTCTAGACAGATTCATCATGAATGATGAGAAACTACATATGAGTAGCGAATAATAGTTAAAATTTAGAATTTCATATCTCTCGCTTCATCAACAAAGAGAATCGCAACGTGGAAAAAGTTCTATGTGAAATCATCTTCAACGTATTTACTAGACGAATCTTACGGGAGCATAATTTATTTTGTTAAATATAAAAATTTTTCTTGATTTGATAGGGTAATAATTAATTAAACATTCATATAATGATGATAATCTTCAATGATTGAATATTGTCTCGACTAAATATCAACACATCAGATAAATTTCTCGAGCAGTTTAATCAAAGACGAAGAAATTCATTGTGTTACTTTGGAATATTTATTATGTTCGACTACAAATACTTATTTTCTTTGTGTACTGTAAAATATCATAGGATTCATCGATATGATGTTTCTTTTGTATGTGCACAGTTTCAGTTACACATACGAAGAATAATAAGCGTCAAAATAAAGAAGAAAATAATTCGCTTAATCATAAAAACAATAGTTGTAGCATATCAAATGATATACCCTTCAATACAATAGTCGTTTTTTGATGTTTTTAAAGGTTGGTTTTGTTGCTGAAATGCAGGCAGTGAGTGGCTGAAAGGTCATATCCAGCCTCACCGTTACATCCGCACCGTACCAGTACAAATTTCAGACGAGCTAATCTACCGATATTTTACTGATACACTGACAGTTGATCAGTTCATGTACAAGATTTGGTTTTATAGTGTGTTCATGTAAATTAACAACTTATGTTATGAATCCAAAACATTAGAATGATTCTTCAAAAAACATTCCAAATGTGATTTCCTATAAAAAATGACAGATCTATAGGAAATAAGAATGTTGAATTGACCTTTTGTGTTAAGAGCAGGAATGTAAAGTAAACTAGACCTATCCGTCCAGTACTTTTATCCTAGTGGAAAACCATATCGATTCTGTCTATGTCATCTAATCATAAGATAAGTCATTTCCTAGAGAAAACAACATTTGATTTTCATTTTAATTTGGTTTAAGGATAATGCAGATGTACCATTGAAAAAAACGTAAATGAAAAAAAGAACCATTTTATTTCGAGCTCACAAATGACATACAAACAGCATATTTACTTTAAATATTTGCCAAAAATAACAGAGATGTAAAATTTTTTTATTCAATGAAAATGTGTATAGGACTCTGTATTTGTCGTTATGAATATTTATAAAAATATGTATACAACATCTATATTCAAATTTATTTTATTTGTACTGAAAAAAGTAATTAATTACATTTCATTCAATTATGATAATCAAATTATAAATGTCTCCAATGGCTAGATCGTCTGTACAAAATTTGATAAATATCGATAGTGGTTACAATCAAAAAAAAAAGTCATATATTTGATCTTATTAAGTGAAATACCACCATATTCCTCGACATGATGCTCCTCTTGTATGTGAACAATTTTGGTTAAATCTTTGGATAGCAATAAACATTAGGATAATGAGAACAATGATTAAAATAATAATGAGAGCGGGTACACCATAGCCTACGATGTAATTTTCAGAACAATAATTCTTTCGTGAACGACGCGTTTTTAAGTTTTGTTTGATGTTTCCCGCAGATGATTTTTCGCTTTCATCCATCAATGATAAAACGACTTGCTGATGTTCAGTGTCACCGGACATGTTATAAATAATGTCAGCTTTGAGATTGTGATAAAAAAAAACACCTTGTGCAACCAACTAATCGATATTTGGTTTTTTTTCAATAATAACACGAGATAAAGTATACACACTGGTATTGTGTATTCATGAAATCGAGCTAAATTTTTACTGTATTCTGTTTTTCTAATCACGTCATTATGATTCCAGCTATTTACAGATAGACATTCGAGAATCACATTTGTTATTCGTTTTTGTTTTCATAATTCATATATTCTTTAGAGATATGTCTATAGTGTACTCTCGAACTGCATTGCATCTCGAGAAGTATGAATTCTATAAATATTATCTGTGTTTTGCTTCATACAATAACGATCTGATTTTGTTGCAAAAACAAAACTGATTCATATTGATTACAAAACATTTTTTTTGTATAAATTTGACAATAGAATTCTGGTGAGAATAAAAAAGTCTATATTGTTGATTCAATTAATCGACATGTATGAAGATTTGTGTATGAAAGTATTTATTTATTAAATAATCAGTTTTTTCGTTACTCATGCTTTTTCTTGATGTCCTTCGAATAATGAATATAATTCTGTATGTCATACAATCAATATAAAAATTGTCGACAATATTACGCCAGTTCTTTTGAGTATCTAAACTCATACATATTTTATATTCTTTACTGTATGCGTTTCGTTTCATATTTCAACGATGCTTTTTTCAAATATCAATCTCTCTATAAATCACTTGTTCTATGTCATATATTAATCTTATTTTTTATATCCATTTAATATCGGCTTTTATAAAAAGATGTCATGTAATTATTAGAGGTAGTTCGATATGCATATATATTTCAGTTTTGTGTTGAAATAATAAATGTTCAGGCGTTGGTAAATATTGCTAATGCTAACGTCTATTTATAATCATTGATATGTTAACAATTAGGATAATGGTATCACAATAAATTTTTCGTGCTTAAAAATAATTCAATATTTACATTTTATTTTTTTTGCAAGTTTTAGTAGTAGGTCTTACTACAAAACCTAAGATTAACAATCAATATCACAATGAATATAAGTATATAATGGTAAAATGTTTATATTTTTCCGTTGTATTATAATAAAAAAATATGTAGAATAGTTGATATTGAATGTATTATACATTTTAGAAATCACAAAGACATAATCTTACTCTTCTGTATTGACATTTATGTGCATTTTAGGTAGCTAAAAAGAAGAAATTTTTATTTTCAAAATTTTAATTCTACAATATCTTTAAGCAATAAAAAAACAAAAAAATATTAATTATCTAATACACTATTGTTGAATTTATTGTTAATACAGAAGAGATATACGGATCATTGAATTCGTTCACGTGTTCATATTAATTGACTATGAAAAGATTGATTTGAAAATGACATTTGATAAGATGTATACTATTATAAATATCATTTAAAATTTTTTTAATCATATACACACATGACTGAATGAATAATGAAAATAGGTTTTTTTTTTAATTTTGATTTCTTATCATTTATATTCTATATGGACAATGACTTAGTTACATGACAAATAAAAATACAAAGAAAAGTTGATTTTGTTCCTAGTGATCATCATCTTATTTTCTATGTAAAACTATGTCTCCTACTCACGAAAAGAATCAAGTTAATCAGGTATACAATGTTTAATTTAAATTCTCTTTTTTCTTGTTTCTTTTCAACTTTATTGACAAAGTCAAATCTCATTCTTCTGTCCCCCTCGAATGTCCAGATTTTTTTCTTGTTATTTATATCAATCCTTTCTTCTCTCTTACTAAATACAAATATATATATGTATATATATGTATAAGCATACAAAGGTCACCCACGTCAACATCGAACAACAAGTCGTTGTTTCTTTTTTCTTCTTGCCGTTCTTTGATAGAACGAGAGAAATAAATCGTTGAACGTAAGCAAAAGCGCGCAATTGTCGTCATTCGTTGCTCTTCTATTTTTCCTTCTCGTTCTCCCTTGCTTAACATCTCTACTAGGATTTCTTTTTTTCCTTCAGTCAGTCGTTAGTCATATGTTCGGCATCGTTCGTCGAGTGTAGTAGCCACAACTACAAATACTTTGTTGTCATCCTCATCTATAACATTCACATAGCAATCAAAGTAGAAAAACAAAACCAACTATGAAAATTGGTTTGACACTATGAGTTGTAAGTGTCTTTACGTCTCATTTCTTTTCTTTTTTCTCTCAACCAGTTGGTGCCATTATTCCTTCAAAAATAAAAAAAAAAGGGTGTTTCATGACGTATTTTCTTCTTCTTCTTCTTCTTTCTATTGATTCGTTAGTGAAATAAGAAATTATTTCCAATAAATTAATATTAGATTACTCAACTTATTTGTTTGTATTTCTTTAGGTTTATTGACATTTGTATAAATAATAACAGCCAAAAAAAAAACAAAACAATGTCTGTAGCAACGGATTCATTGTTTGGTTTAATTCAAATTTCTTCATCCATTAAAATTAAGCGATCTGATGGTCGAATACATTTAGCTAAAGTAGTACAACTTTCATCTGAATCAAAATCTGTTGGTGTTGAATGGAATGAACAGGGTGAAGTTAAAGGAAAAGAAATTTTACTTGATCTTGTTTTTGAATTGAATAATGAATTACGACCAAATACATCATTAAAACAATCCATAACAAATGTCAATCAACAAGTTCGACCGACAGCTGCTATTCCTGTTCCATCGAATGGTTTATCATCAAGTCGATTAACATTAGATATTGATTCATTAGAACGTGAATATAATTCTCGACCACCACCAGTACTTCCACCACAATTATTACAAAGAATTCAACAACACCCGGTGTCTATTCAAACAACTTCAACACCTCTTCCACCTCCACCATTGAATGGGTATGACAACTAGTTGTTTTATTTTTCATTAAATTTTCATATATTTATTCAATTTTTAGTACAATCGCAGGTACAACACATTCAAAAGCAAGTTGTTTACCTTCCGGAACAAATAATACTACTGCTGCTCGTTCTATTCGTCGTCCTACGACTCAAATCAATTCTTCATCAACAAAAACAGTTACACCTTCTTCTCCAGTTCCACCTCCGACACCTACCGTTGAACAACAACAACAACAGCCACAATTACAAATTCCAGTACCAGTTAATAATAAAAATGAGCGTCGTCTTTCTCGTCTTCATGTTGTACAACAAACATCAACAACAACTACTACACATAATACAGTTGTTTCTGAACCACCACCATCAATTGGTCTACATGGTCCATTTGGACAAATGATTCTTGATTATCGTTCAACACTTACTTATACTCCAATAACAAATTCGAATATGAATCAACATAAATTTGATCAAAAAGATTTACGTATATGTGTAGCTATTCGAAAACGTCCATTAAATAAACGTGAAATAGCCAAAAAAGATAATGATGTTATTACAATACCTAATAAAGATCATTGTCTTGTTCATGTACCTAAATCAAAAGTTGATTTAACTAAATTTCTTGATAATCAAACATTTAAGTAAGAAAATTTCATTATAAATAAAATATTTAACATTATTCTTTAATATTTATTTAGATTTGATTATACATTCGATGAGAGAGCTTCAAATGATCTTGTCTATCGTTATACAGCTTCACCATTGATTGATACAATATTTAATGGTGGTAATGCAACTGTATTTGCATATGGTCAAACTGGTTCTGGTTAGTGAACATTTTCTTTTTGCATTCTTTTCATTTTCGTTTTTCTAATTGATTTAGGTAAAACATTTACAATGGGTGGTGATGTATCATCAGCAAAAGTAGATTATTCACATGGAATTTATGCACAAACAGCTCGTGATATATTTCATCGTTTATCATTACCACAATATCGTTCATCAATTGAAATATTTGTTACATTTTATGAAATATATTGTGGCAAAGTTTTTGATTTATTGAATAATAAAAAACGTTTACGTGTATTAGAAGATCAAAAAGGTCTTGTTCAAGTATGTGATAGAAAAGAACAACAAGTTAAATCTGTTCAAGATGTATTGAATATTATTCAACGTAAGAAGTTTTGTTTTATTTTTGATTCGACAGTAATTTTCATAATGAGATTATTAATTGAATCTTATCATATACGGAGCTCTTTCTTATTTTTAATTGTAAATATTTGCTTTTGTTAATGACAAATATATTTTATAGTATAAGAATAAAGTCTCTTGTAATAATTCGGATAATGCATGGAACAAAAATATTTGTTAACAATATAAATAAATCAATACTACTTAATATTGTCGTACTGAAATTTGCGATTTTATTGAAGGAATCAGAGTGAAACGAGAAAAATCGATTTTCGAAAAAATTCTAGTTGATTATCTTTTCGAATCTTTTTCTTATATGCTTATAAGAATTTTAAAATCGAACATCATAGCTTTCTGTTTCTTTTTTGAGTAAATTCATATTATATAAGTTGACAAAATACAGTTATTGATTCATTTTGGTTGAAAAAATAGAAATTAATTAATTAAATAGCATTAAAATTACAAAGAAAAAAAAAACAGATATTAATTTATTTTTTTCATTGATTGATTGATCAAGAACATTGTATCAATAAATATGTGATATTAGAATCTATATATTCGTGTAAATTTATATTCATTCCACTAAAAGAAAATATGATTTATTTCGTGTTGCGTATGATTAAATTTAAAATATGTTTAATTTTTTTTCTAACAAAATCTTACTGATAGTTCTTTTCATTGTAATGATTTTCATATCATTTAGATGGTATGAGTATTCGAACATCGGGTACAACAGCTGCTAATTCAAATTCATCTCGATCTCATGCTGTTCTTCAAATTATTTTAAAAACTTCAACACCTATTTCTATTCATTCGAATGTATCTTCATCATCATCAACATCATCATCATCCCGTAATAATAATCATAATAATCCTGCAGTACCTCGTCGTGTAATAAAGGAAGTTGGTAAAATGTCTTTAATTGATTTAGCTGGTTCTGAACGTGGTAAAGATACAGCAAGTGGTGATCGTCTTCAACGTATGGAAGGTTCAGAAATCAATAAATCTTTATTAGCACTTAAAGAATGTATTCGTGCATTGGGTCGTGGTGATGGTACTCATGTACCATTTCGTGGTTCAACATTAACAAAAGTTTTACGTGATTCATTTATTGGTGATAAATCAAAAGTTTGTATGATTGCAATGGTTTCACCAACACATTCCGATGTAGAAAATACTATGAATACATTACGTTATGCTGATCGTGTAAAAGAATTAAGAGCAAGTGATAGTCCTGGAACTCCATCAAATGAAGATGATGAAATACAAATGGATCATGTGTCGAAAGGTTTGATTGAATAATCATATAGATTAATTTTTTTTATGATATTATTTTAGCTTTACCAATTGATGATAATAAAGAAAATAAACGTCGTCATCATCATCAACATCATCATTATCCTCATCATCGTGATGGTTCAGCTTCATCAAATGATAGTACAAGTTCATCGTCAAATGACGGACAAAATAATTTTGATGATGATGATGATGATGAACAAGATGAAGCATTAGCATCATATGCAGCACAAGTTGAACATTTACAAGAATATGAAGAAGCTTTATTTGATACATGTCAAGAAATTTTAACTCATAAAGAACCAATACTTACACGACAATTACGTACAATTATTAAACAAGCACAAGATACAGTTGATTATGATCAAGAAAAATTTGTTAATGATATGCGTGCTAATTTATTACAACGTCAACAAATATTAAATGAACTTCAAACACGTTTACAAGCATTTTCAGATTGTCTTCAACAAGAAGAACAAGTTGCTGCAGAACAAAGAAACAAACAGCATCAATCCAATAGCAATATATATTAGAAAATAATTAACTTTCTATTTTTCTTTTTTTTTTTCATTTAATTATGTTATTTCTCTTTTTTTTTCTTTTCATTTTCTGCTTTTTCATTGTGTGTGCGTGTGTCTTAAAATATGAATGATGATCAATATATATTTCAAAGAAGTCAGTGAGTCAATAATAGAAACTCAATTTCATTTAAATACAAATTTAGCTTTTTATCATAAGAAATATTCAAAAAAATAAAATAATTTTAATCGATATGTAAAATTTTCAATATTTTTGGCCTTCAGCTGAAAGTTTATTTTAACATATTTGAAATATAAGAAAAAAATACAGTCGAAATGTATTTGTTGACAATATGAAGAAGTTTTTATTTTATTTGTATGACAAGATTGTTATTATGATCTACTTTTCCTTATTTTAATTCAAAGTTAATAAACGATTTTAATCAATAATGAAAAATATTCTATCGGAAAAAAAAGAAAATCTGTTCTAGACTTGACAATAATTATAGTAGACATTCATTTGTCTCTTAACTTCATAAAAGAATAATAATTATAATAATAACTGTTCAATAATAATATTTATAAACATTAAACAAAAAAGAAAGTTTATGCTAAACTAAAAGTCAATCTTCAAAGAGATCATATATTTTCGTTTTTTTTAGAGTTCTTCAACAGCTGTAATCTTTTGTTGATAAAATCTTTCTTGTAATGGTATATTATATCGAAAATGTTCATTATATTCAGTTATGGGTTGTTGATGAAGATAATTTGTCATTTGTATATGTGAATTAAGTGATTTTCGTGAATGAGCCATAGTTGATTTTTGATGACGTTGAATAGTAGCAGTTTTTGTTCTCGTTAATGACATAGATGATGGAAGATCAAGTATATAATGATCATCATTAGTATCTTTTGATGGATTCAAAAAACCAACAGAACGTGTCCATGAACTATCATATGATGGAGATGTACATTCAGTATTATAACGTAATAACATTCTCTACAATAGTAAAATATAAATTAAATATAAATCATATTTAATATTTTACTAACCTGTCTATTTAAATATTCTGATTTAACTTTTTTTAATTGACGATAATGAAAAATAGTTATGAAAATACCACACAACTTAATAAGAAAGAAAAAAAAAACCAGAACATTCATATATATTTATTTTATGATTCGTTTTTTAAACTAACTGAAATAATGAGACGAATAATCATAAGTAAAAATAGAATTTTCACTTGTTTTGATGGTCGATAATTCTAAATGATATGAGGAAATATTAAATTCAATATCGAAATTATTAAAAGAAAATATATCGACCTGTTGTTGATATTGTCGAAGACAAAATATAGTAACAATACCATCAATAATTAACATAAAAATCATTAATATTGACCAAAGAAATAAAAGCCATGATTTATTCTTAATAAAATAACGTCAATCATTTATCAATTTGATCTTTCAAAGCAAAAGAAAAACTTACTAATTGAATAGCACAAAGAAGTAATATAATAAAAATTGCAATAGTAAAGTAGACACAAACTGATATCCAATCATAAATAATCGTCACTGGAGATGATATAATAGGCCATAGAAATGTTTCTAAGAAACAAAACATATTGTTAGTAGTATATTATATAAACTTAATCAAATTAGATATACCATTACTAGCATTATGTAACTGTATCGACATTAATGTTGTTATATCAATCAAAGTGTATAATCCACTAGTTGCATAGACAATCTATATATTTATACATATAGGAAATAAAACAAATATAATAAGTTTATATATATATATATATAAATTTCATTGACTTACAATGATTATTAAAGCAATGCTAATTGATAAAGTAGACCATTTTATTTTGTTACAGATCATATTGTGATGAGAGGTAGAAAAACAAGAACATACGGAAGGATCGAGTAAATCATTAATGCCAGGTGTCATTATAGTTTCTTTGTCAGCTGATAAACTTCCAACTAGAAAGAATGAAATAGTAGAAATAAAAGAATGTAAGAACGTGTTTGGATAAATTGTTTCTTTTTTTTTTGTTTTTTGTCTGTTTCTTTCTTTGTATTGCATTTCGATTTTACATATATGATTCGAACTAAACGAAAGACAAGATGAAGAAAGGAAAGAAACGAACAAACAATTAGATAGATTGTTGCCTTGTAGTAATGATAGCAAAATAAGGAAAAAGGAAAGAAATTTGAATACAAAATAATGTCCAGTCAACATCCTTGTGAAAATGAAACCACGTCAAAGATAAACTTTCCGTATGGTTTTTTTTTCTACAACGAATTGTGTATAGTATAAATATTGGAAATGATCTGTTTAATGTTTTTAAAAGATTCTTCTTAAAATATTTACTTTTATATTCATTTAATCATTTTTTGATATAAGAAATTTTTTGCAATCTCATCAAAAGAAACAGAAAAATTTCAAGACAATCCTAATGAAAGTCTTTATATTTTTTTCATAGAATGTTGTTATAATTTATAAAGAATCTATTTTCATTTTGAAGTAGACAAGAACCAATCCAAAGAAATTAAATACTTTATTATTAACTAACAATTTTCATTTTGAAATAATCTTGTTTGACATAAATCAATATTTATCATTCATAATTAGTAGTTAGATTTCCTTTCTTTTATTTGTAAGAATTTTCTTTTTTTATTTGATTGTTCATCATGAAAACATTGAAGAAACAAGCAAAAAAAATTCTCATTTAGCCATTTATTTACTACCATAGTTTAATGATGGTTAGATAAAAGGAAACCGAAAGACTAGAAATTCTCAGATATAAGAATATACAATGAATACATAGAAAAATTGTTTCAATATCTAGAAAACAATATTAGATAAGAAAAAAACATGTCAAACTGGACTTCATCATATTTTTGTGTATCGAAGCAAAAAGAAATTATACGTTTATATTTCCTTTACTTCTTTGTATTGTGACAACTTTGCCATCAAAGACCAACAAATCTTATTCTAAAAAAAATTTATAGTACTTT
This sequence comes from Rotaria sp. Silwood1, assembly GCA_905250075.1. Lineage (NCBI taxonomy): Eukaryota > Metazoa > Rotifera > Eurotatoria > Philodinida > Philodinidae > Rotaria > Rotaria sp. Silwood1. The sequence continues at coordinate 342,910 of CAJNOP010000060.1, forward strand.
CTTTTGTTGTTTAAAAAAGTATTGTTTCTATTTATTTTTAACAAAAGAACTTTTTCGTCGAATTTAATTATAAAATATTTCTGTTTCTGAAGACTTTTCTCATGTAACTGATTGATTTATTAGGAAAACTTCTAAATTCTATTATTGTAATTTCGGATATTCTGTTTTAATAATATGAAGTTAAAGTATTGTTTACTTTACTTGATAAAATGAGATATTTTTTGTAAAAAATATTTTTATGTTTGCATAGAATTATTTCCGATTGTTTAAAGATTTTTTCATCATTACATTAAAATATGAAAAAAAAATTTATTAAATGAAAATCGGATTTTTTCAGATAATTGAAATAGTCTTTTACTAATTTCTATAGTTTATACACATGTTTATCATATTTATTGTAAATTTACAAACGCTGCTTGTTTGATTGAGGATTCTTGATCGATTAGAAAAAGAGAGAAGATCTGATTTTATTTAAAATTAGACTTTTATTGTACTCTTAATATGTTAGTAAGAGTTAAAATTTTTATTTTTCAAATAAAATAATTTTACAACAAAATCAATAAAAATTATACTTGGGAAGAGAATTTGATATAAAATCTTCGAAATTTTCCATTTTTATCTAAACATATAGTTGTTTCTTCGTTCTTTTTTTTTCTCCTTTTGTTTCTCTCTGTCGTTTACAAGATTCTATTCAGTATAAAATGTTTTTTCATATTAGATATGAATTAGTTAAATAAGAATGGTAACTTACTCATATATTTCATTTGATTTCATCAGTGAAAGATTTTGTACTTGATAACCTCTCTTATATTTAGATTGAAGAAAAATTATCAAGCGGAAACAAAACAAAAATGAATTGTGGTTCATTGAACAACGACTCAGATAAAACGGTTTTAACTGGTTCAACAAGCGATCAGTTAGACAGTGACTTTCGAGCAACAGACGTGAAGTCTGCCTATGCTGGACAAGTATTACCCGAGGCGAAAGTTTCTAGCGCAACAAGTGGTAATTCTAGTACTCAAGCTCAAACAGGAACTAGTACCAATAAGACTACACGAGGACAAGTTGGTGAAGGAACATCTGATCATTACAAAAAGTAGTTATCCTATCTTTTGTTTTATTTTATATTTTTTTTGATAATAAACTAGCAAGATAAAAAAAATCGTAGAATATATGAAAGAAAGCTTGAATTTATTTTTTCTTAAGACTCATTTTTATGATGTAGTTTGTTGATGGAAACAATGAAAGAAGTTTCTTTTATTGAATTTTTCAGCAAATAACCTATTTATTTGCGTTTAAGAAGATATTTTGCATTGAAAGGAATTATTCGAAAAGAATTAATCTAACATATTCAGTGGAAAACATCGTCTTGCTGTCTCATTAATCATGTCATATGAAGATGAAATGCTCTTTTTTTTTACAATTTATTTCTTTACGTCATGAGAACAATCATTTTAGACGAAACTATAATCTGAGGAAACGAACTGGATAAGAAATTCATTTAAACAAAGATTAATATCGAATGGTTTAATATTATTTTGAGAAAAACTTTACAGGATATGGATTATTCAATGAATATATTCGACTTTTGTACCTGTTCACCTCATTTTTTCTAGTGACTCCAATGACTTCTTTTTCTTTCCTTTCATTTTCATTTTCTATGATACGCAAAAAAAAGAGAAAAATTAAACGTTGTCTTTCATTTGTCTCATCTTCATTGTGATAAAACACAGAATCAATAGCACGATTCCATATAAATTTTAGTTGATATCAACTGTTTCTTGTTTCTTTTTTCATAAATTTGTTTAAGATTATCGATATTTACTTTCCTGCTGTTGTTAGGATAGTGATGTACGAATGTAAAAACATAGTGGTATCTTAAGACATTGACGTCACGGTACTTTATCGTTACTCATGATTTATCAACGTCAAATTGTATTTCATTTGTATATTCAATATAGAATTCTCTTACAAAAAATTATTTACTTTAGTTTAAATCTAAATGAAATATAATAATTTATTTTCATGAATATTTTACTGAGTAGTTTTTCTCATTGTTGATTATTTGTATAACATGAAAAAGATATGATTTTTTTTCTGTATTATGACGATAATTTGTTCTTTGTTAAGAAAGATTAGTATTTAGGTAAATTATTTTTAAAATACTTGCCAGTTGTCTGAAACAAATTATTTTTAATATTAATTTAACGATACTGCTTCAATGACAATAGTTTATATTCTTTCAAAAGATAACACATGATCAAATCAATGATATTACAGAAATATTACATTGACACATAAGTTCTGCACGTTTTTTTTCATGTTTTAGGCAACTTTCAGGCTTTATATCTCATGATTAGAATATGGTAGAGGTCTGAAATTTGTCATATAAATAGGTCTCTATGACTTCTATCTGTTTTAAAAATTTCACACCTCTATCACTTTCTAATCACGAGATATAAAACTTGAAAGTTGCCTAAAATACGAAAAAAAAACGTGCAGAACTTATGTACCAATGTAATACGATCTAGTTAATCGACTAAATTGTATAGAACAAGTATGATACTTTATTCTATTTTTGTTTCGAATCTATTTTATATAAGAATTTCTTGTATGAGCAATTTCCTATAACAAGACAGAAAAGTATTTCATATATTGGATACGGGCGTCTTGTAATATCTTTTATTCTCTATATACGGCAGTCTATGTTCTAAAATCAACAAAACGTTTGAAACAATTGAACTCTAGAGTGGAGAATGGAGGCATAATGGAAGAGATGAGGAAAAATCATCATTCGCACATTCACTTTCATGCACATGAGATTCGAATACATAGGATTTAATCGACCATCAGAATGTATTTAAAACTGATCATCAATAGGACACTGGAGAATATTCAAAGAATGTATAGAGCTTTCTTAAAGATGGTTTTGTAAAAATGGCTTTCTTTATTTGGATACTTCTGTTACCTTTGTTTCTTCCGATAGAACATAGAAAGAATTATTGATGAGAAATTATAAGAATGAACTCAGCGTGATGAATCATTAGTTCTTTGAGTGATCAACATTCTTAATCTTAGTCATGAATGAAATACTGCTCGACGCATACGTCAGACAATAACTAGTAAAAAGATAAAAATACATTAAAAAACAGATCTAGATTTGTTTCTAATTTTCAGCGATGTATTTCATCGAAATTCCACAAAAAAAAATAATCTCTGTAATCATGTCTCTAAATGAAATAAAGGAAAGAGCTGAATATAAATCATTAATATCATATGCTTTTGCTCTTTTATCTTCAACTACAGTGATGAGTGGAACATTATACTTTCGTTCTCAATGATAATCATGAATCAAGATGTTTATGACTTTTCTGCACAGGTACTTTTGAGTGTAACAATAAAATGCAAAACATGAAATAAAGAGTTTTTAAGAACCCAAGTTGATTACGACAAATATGACAACAAATTAGATCAAAATCAATTTATTAATATCGAATTCAAGTCTATATTGCCTTGGTTTTAGCCATCTAAGATCGTACATAGCTACATACTGATATTGCATTTGAAGCCGGTTGAGCAGACATTGTTGGGAAATCGTTTTTTTGTAGATGCCCTAGAATCAATCAATTTCTGTACACATATTTTTCGATTGTTATATAGAGAAGTACCTTTGATTTAAATGTCCTCTATACAATGAATCATTTTCTACTTTTTTTGCATTTCATTTTCACATTGTTCGTTATTTTTGAATTTATTAGACATAAGAAAAGATAATGTTTACAATATGAAGTTTATCTTCATAGAAAGACACTCCTTTTTTTAGATTCCACAGCTGAATCTTTTAATGTATTCTCACACCTTGACGCATTAATTCATTTTGTACTAATTCAATATCCACTTCACTTGTTGTAACACCTTGCTTTAACGATACTGCTGCAGCAACACCCGCTCCTTGTCCTGTGACTGTGCAAGCGGCCATATTTCTCATTGCTGCATGAGAAACTTTATCACCAGCAACACACCTTCCAGCAACTAAAAGATTATCGATTTCTAACGGTAACAAACATCTATATGGTACTTCAAAATAACGTCCAGTTGTAGGAAGAATGATAATATTATATCCATCAATAAATTCTGGAAATATGCCAACACTATCATAAAATCTTGCTTGATTTTTGACATCATCTCCTGTTAAATTATAATGGCCAATAATTTTTCGTGAATCACGACAACCAAGTGTCATACCAAAATTTCTTAATTTCGCTTTTTCAAAACCAGGAACCATATGTTTTAAAGCCATGATTGCGTGCAAAGTTTCTTTTCTTCCTTCCATTTCAGCTTTTGTTAATTCAGTGACATTTGTACAATCATAATTCGTCATATAAACTAAGTTAAGATTTGTTGCTTCACCAGCATCGGTTAATGATGACCATGATCCACCAATATTAGATGTTTTTGGAATAATACCAAGTTCTTTTGCTTTTTGAAATTCTTTATCTAAATATGGAGTTCGTAATTGATTTTCTTTTCCAGATGTTTCTTGTGTCCAAAACCCACCCCAATCAGCATAGGTAGCTGGATTGTCTTCAGTATATTTTAAAAATCGTTGTTTATCAATATTTGAACAAGAAAATATTGTACTAACTCCTAACATTTCATCTTTAGGAGTTTTACGATAACTACATCCTGATAAATATGCAATATCTGCATCGCCAGTACAATCAATAACTCTTTTTGCTCGTATTCCTAACCGACCTGATTTACTTTCTGTAATAATTCCAATAATTTTATTATTTTCTAGCATAACTTCTACTGCTAAACAATGTAAAATAGGTCGTACTCCCGCTTCAGTTAGAAGATGATCTGCAACAATTTTGAAATAATCAGCATCTAAACATTGACTATCATTATAAGGCCATTTTATGGTTCCTCCCATTTTCGTAGCAATTTTTTCCATTTCAATTCCAATTCCTCCTTGAGATTCAACTGTGCCTTCATATCTATACCATCCGATTGTTTCCATGCCGACCGTTGTAATAACTCCTCCAAAACAACCAAATTTTTCCAGAAGGATAGTATCAGCTCCAGCTCGTTTTGCTGCTAAGGCAGCTGATATTCCTGAGGGTCCACCACCCACAACAAGTACTTCACATTCAGCAAATATTGGAATAGATTTAGATGTTTCATTATAAAATGATGAATAATTCTGAGTAACAGAATTTCTATTGAGAATCATTTCAGTCGATGGATTTTTTCGATTAATTTCTTGTTGTTTTCCACTCCATCGATCAATCATTCGTTTTGTTCGTTTTACATATTTTTCTTCTTCTTGTACAATGTTTTCTTTTTTTTTCTTATTGTTGTCTTGATGGTTAAAACATACAAATTTTAAAAATAATAATGAAAGAACAATGATAAATATGATGAAAATTAGAGTTGTAGAATTCACGCGAATAAGAATATCATCATTCTGCTTAATTGTTGAACTGGTTTGAAAATAATAATAACATCCGAATGATAATAATAGAATTCCAATTGTAGCTTTATATTTATCCATTCACTTGAAAATTTTCCAAGCTAAAATTTTCGCTTGATTCAACAATATTTTTGTTAGATCAATGAAGGTATTTTGCAAGACAAAGATGGTAAAACACAACAAACGAATGATTATTCGTAAATGATAACCTTTCACATTTTTCATCCACAGATAGCAGAAAAAAAGATAAAAGATATACAAAATAAATATTACGGGTAAGAATGTGACCATAACACGAGAAAAAAAATACACAGAGGTTTTTGTTGGAACACTTTGGACTACGTTTATCATTTTCTCACTTACTATGTGTCTGTCCTCATTCAAAAGAAGAGCACAATGATGTGTGTGTGATAATGTGTTGGTCAAAGTGCATCACCAATGAATAGAAGATTTTTATGTGACCTTATACCTTACAGAATGCTATGTCTATTAAAAATCTAATAGAATCCATTCTTTGTAACAGGAAGTCTCTCGTTAATTTTGTGCTGAGTGCATCAAATATGAAACCATCTAATATATGAATACTTGCTGCAATTTTCTTGGAGATTGCCTTGTCATATTATTGTATTTTCTGACACTTCAACTTCGATACTTCGAGTATGGGTAATTTTGGACACCATGACTAAAATGACGATACTTCAGCAATTTTTAAGAAGTTTGCTTCTTGAACAGATGTTGGATATCTTTTCAACCACATCCACAACTTCAGTGATTGCACAATCAATGAACATCATCATTTGTAATGCTCCAAAGATATCAGGTAATACATACTATACACCTGCTAACTCATCTGCCGTGGTATCCTGCCATATAGAGAATATTTATTTCTTGGCGCTTGATATGCTCCTATAAACTTACATTAATGTCGCAGGACAAGGCACAAAGAAAAACAATATTGTATTCTTTTCCCGCTTTCCTCAACGCTCAATATGTGGAACAGTAGAAGTCTTACGTCATGCTTGTCACCAGTTCACACACTGGTGACATTCAAATGGCTCTAGTTCGCTTCAACACTCGTGACATAAATATGCTTTTTTCGGTTAGTAACTATCCTCTATGAAGCAAATCACTGAGTGATTATTAGGGCCAACGACACAATCGTCTGACCAGCAGTGTTTTTAACGAATTCATATTTCAGCCTGTCTATTCATCCTTATCGTCCTCCATAATCGCAGCTCCATAAACTTTAATTTTCAGTGGATTTCTTCATGTTCATGCTATTCTTGTACCTTCTAATGACACTCACAATGAGAGGACCTGTACTATTGAGCAAAAAGATT
>CAJNOP010000060.1:349735-438568 GCA_905250075.1 Rotaria sp. Silwood1
GTATATTATTTCGCTGAATTATTTGGAACAAATCGTAAGAATCTGATTTACACCCACAAGACTTCCAATCGTAGAAAACGTAGACACTAAGATGCATGTAAGAATCAAAAGTTCATCGAAACAACATGGTAGCGTTATTGATTTTTAAAACATTTCACATAGATGATTTATTTTGAAATGACTTTTCCTTACACTTTGGCGTATGGAAAGCTTCCATTTGCCTTTTTCTTAGTTTGTTGAAAATTGCAGACTCGTAATTGTTACTATAGTCTAATTATCCGTTTCACCCTCATCCCTCTTTGATTCCGACGCAAAAAATAGTAATGACAATAAACATACCGTTTTCCTTTGACAACTTCAACATCCAAAGGGTTTCATCTTTCAAATCTGTAACGTCAGCTCTGTGCAACACCCATATAGATGTAAGTGGTATATAGTCTTTACAGTAACGTAGTATGGGTAGTAATTGAATAACTGAACGAGTAAATAACGACATTTTTAATTTCTTTGTTTTGCACAAGCTTATTCGATCCACGTGCAATAACAGATTGAATTAATTTCTTTTATAATATAACACTAATAAGCTTTGGAATGATCGCTCTAATGTTGTATCATAATTTTCATTATTATCATGAGTACGATTTTTTTTTCTTTATAAGCTTGCCTATTTTTCATCCATCTTGTTAGAATTGACGCTAAGATAATTATGAAGTATGAAGCGTAAAAATAAGTATCATAGTCGTTTTCAAATTATGGAGATGATATAAAGTTTTTTACTTTTTGAATCTAATTCGACTTGACATAATGAACCGATAACTTATTCATCAGCATAGTTCTTATATTAAGTGTTGATAATTGTTTTGCTGTTGAAGTCGAAAAATAATTTGATGTTAGTCAAATACTTTGTATGTATGATAAAAATCATCATATTGGAGATTTACTAACTTTCAGACCTCGAAGTAGATGAATTAGGTGTTTACCACCTTCAGACATACCCATATTTATAATGAAATATAGCCGTTGAGGATTACTTTTGGCATATTGTTAGTGTTGTGACTTTTCGGGACTATTACAAGATGGATTTGAATTCATGAAAAATTCATATACATCAACTACATAACAAAATTATCTTTTTCGTCTCTTTCATTGACTTCACCGAATGGTTCACAACTTCTTGTGTTATCAATCGATCTATAGTCTCATCTTGTTGAGGTGAATGATTATGCTACGTAATTTCATAATCTATTATATGAATATCTATTGATCCAGTTTCATTAATCAAATCATATTGGTTTATCCAGGTTATTATTATTATCTGTAGATAACACTATATTATCATTAATACAGGGTGTTGATTTCCATATATCATTTCGAGAAACATTACATTGATGACACATTTAAACTAAATACAATTTCATCCTCAATCCTACTTGCCATACACTGGTCGATATAATTTCGATCGTGTCTTCTCATTTGTGAACATAAAATCGAAATTTAAAACTTGCTGAATTCAATTTCGACTCTTTTTTAATTTGAATTATTTACATATTAAACAATCTTAACTTTCAAGTTTACGTTGTTAAATTTTCGAAAAATTCATTGATAATAATTTTAATAGCACTTGTACCTTCAATATTACTTTTAACTAACTGCATTTTATAGAGTTCGCTACATATTGGATTCCACTATTTCTATCTAACGAGCTATAATTTGTAGAGTGCGCTAAACTAGTACATTTCTTTTTCTTTGAAATGAACTGCGGTTTATAGAGTTCGCTAGACATCATTGTTATTAGACATGCCATGATCTTTCTTTTTTGAACTTGAACATATCATCTGAATCAAAAAATCTTGGCTTTGAAATATGAGTGTTGGTGAGCGTCTTCTCTTCACGCACACACCTCCATCCACCCAGTTTACACCTGCATTAGATATAGAACTATCAATATACATTACAATAGAACCTTATTGAAATTTTGTTTTGAGCTTAATTAAGATTTTTCTTAGCTTATCCCAAACTGATGGCTCTTGCTCATGTATCATGGATGGATATTACAGTCAAAGCCACAGTCATGTCGACCAACACTCACACTTACAACCTACATACACACCTTGATATCCATTCGCCCCTGCTTTAACCGTCAAAAGAAATTGACTTGCTGGTACTAGTGTCTATACGTCTCTGTAGCTGGCTCTTGTGATCTAATTCTATTTCTGGTTCATTAATAAATGAGAAATCAATTTTGTATTCATAGATGCCTTCATAGTTTAAACTCGATATATACGAAATGTGGGTTGAGATATTCCATTGGAACTATGTTTTACTTTGCCGTCTAAGACACGAATTTCAGGTTTTTTGTGTCCCATTACCGCTACACTAATCAAGAATTTAATTTTGTTAGACAGTATTTTGAGAGACTATCTACTTGCATCGAGCACACAGAAAGTCACAGATATAAACTCATCTCTCTGATGAATTATTAGCTTTCTCAAAAGAAACAAACGAAAGATTTGATCAAATCTGTAAACAGAATAATGTATGTTGGATATTTATGACGATTTAATACTCCAGTGTTGCATACGATGTATGAACATCTATTTTCTTCAAATATTTATTGTACAATCAGTGAGTTCAGAATGGTGCAGGTCTTATTTTCATATCCAGATTCGTGAAGCCAAACTAAGTGATGTCTAAATTTTCAGGCACCTCTCTGTCGTTCTTTGGATTCGAGTCGACATCGATTTGGTGCATCATCTTTTATTATGTATAGCTAAAATCAATCAAATACTTTTGCATCTATTTTCAAACACAAAATGTATTATATGTAAAAACTTGAATTTATTCATGCTTATCTCCAAATTATTTTGCACTTTTTGATGTAAACATGATGAAATACAATCTTACAAACAACACAAGATTCACTAGAACTGATGCTATGTTCATTCGGTGACGTCAATAGTCACTCCAACATGTTTCGGAATGACAGCAAGTCCTACAGAATGTCCACCAGCATTAACTTGAATGCCGCCATCACCGAATGTGACATATTGCATTAATCTAGCTGCAATGACCTTCAGTTCAAATCGAGCAAGCTCTTGTCCAATACATTGACGATGACCACCACCAAAAGGAATCAATGCATACGGATGATGATTTTTGTCTTCACCTAGAAATCTTTCAGGATAAAATATTTCCGGATCAATTGACCAATATCGAGCATCATGGGCAAGATTATGGAAAGGGATCAGTACTGACTCGCCTTTGAATAGCTGAACATCACTTGAGGGCAATCGATCATCTATTGTTAATGTACGAATCGTACCAGTAGTTGGTGGGCAGAATCGAAATACTTCATTGATTACACAATCCAAGTAGATCAGAGAATCGAGACGATCCAATGATAAACGTTGCAGATTGTTATCATTCATCAATTCGGTTTTAATCTTTTGTTGTACTTGTGGATGTTTACTCATCAAATGAATGAACCAAGCTAAGGTTGATGATGTTGACTCAAAACCAGCTACTAAAAACGCGACCATTTCGTCCAGAACTTCATCTCGTGACAGACCTATCGACAAATAAGAAAAAAAGCAAGATAATTCATGATCAGTGAATTTCAATCGAATTCTTTTATTTTGCATCTTACCTTTCTTCTCTTCTTCACTCTTAATTGATTCCAATTTTTGATTGTTCTGTAGAGCATCAACTAATGATGCAATCAATGATGTTCGCTTTCGTTGTACGACCGATTCGCGACTGGCAGCCAATTCATGTTCAATCATCTTATCGATGTATCGTTCGATGACTTTTCGTGCTCGTCGTTGTCGAAGACTCAAGGTAACGTAGATCTTAGCAGCTATTTTAGGCAAATATATGATCGACATGATACTACTTATCATGTCTCGCAGTGCTCGAATAAGTTCATTTTTCTTTGATATATCTTCACCATCGAGTGTCTCTAAATCATAATTAAATCCAATCAATCCAAAAATAGCCAGCAAAAGATTTTGACATTGTTCAACAATGTTGACATGAATCGATTTCGGTTTAGCATTACGCCATGTGTTCAACAGCTTATCAGTGCAATCAACAATTAAATCCAAATTGGAAATAATTCTGGCACGTCGAAATAAAGGTAAAGTAAACAAGATATGTCGCTTGAAGTTGACGCCTAGAAATCATCCTATTGGAATGCTTATCGAGCAAAAAGTCAAAACAAACCTTTGGTAGAAATGAGACTATTAGGATAGCTTACACTAAATTTTTCGATAAATATATCACCTTGATCATAGATATGTCGATGAGTGAATATGTGTTCAACGTCAACAATGTTACTGACAATAATGAAACGTGAAGGACCGACCCAAAACTGAAAAACATCGCCAAAACGTTTTTTAAATGCTGCTAAAATATGAGGAGGAGATACACCATTTAGAACACCTGATTGGAGCAAATTTCCAAATAGAAATTGAGGTGATAAACTCGGTATTGGACTGTGAGTAGTGAAATATTTCCATTTGAGATAGAGCATCGATAAGGTAACAGCAATGAATATTAGTACTAAAATCATTGTTTACGAGTTTGTTATCGAACAGCACTCGTCGTGACAAGTTTCATTAGCAAATGTCAAAAGAAAAACAACGACCATGTGCGACTTCATTTTACTTGTGTTTTTTTCTCCATACATCGTAGTCACATTGCTTTGTGGACCTCACTTTTGTTTTCTTTTCTACTCTTTGTTTTTCTTCTGTTTCTTTTTTTTATGCATTCTATATAGCTCATTTTCTGTTTTGTTCTCTCGCGACTGTGAGGTGCTACAAACATCTTACTTCTGTAAGAGTAAGATTTGAAAAAAATTTGTAACAAACAAAGTGAATTAGCTCTGCGTGAAAATTGATACCAACATCCAATGATCAATATGCTTATCCTCAATTTTGAGATCACAGTCTCTTGCATGACTAAAAGAAATCAAAATTTAATACTTGTAGGAATGAATGCACACTACTTATTGCCAAGACTCAATCAATCATTTTTCGGGCGTCATTGATGAGCATAATAATCAACAAACCCGCGCTTGAATTCTGCTAGGGAAAAACGAAAATTCTTTCAGATTGAGTGTCAGTTTTCACTTGTGACAGCCTTTACTACGAGACTTAGCGCACGATGAAAGCTTCATCACGAATTAGTTTTAGTCGCGTTGTGAACTATCAAAGAAGCCTCTTGTAAGATAGAAAGCTGTTGAAGAATCTTTGAAATACTGCCCGCGCTATTATGAAATTAATATGACATCTATATTGCAGCTTTTTATTGTTTTCTCGAAGAAATGAATCCACTGATCACTTGATCTTGCATTCTACGTAGAGTTCGCATAACTATTAATTTGCAGCATAAATGAATCGTGCTGAATTTATGCTTATCTCAAATTTATCTTATAACGAAATCTAAAAGGATGAAGATTTATATTTTCGAATTGAAATAGCAGAAGCAAATAGAATCTATACAATTCTGGTATTCCTAATGTAAGCCATGGATATAATATCTGATCGAAAATCAGATGGAAATGATTCATATAAAGAAAGACACATTTCGCAAATTGAGACCATCCTTAACTCTATGATGTGATATAACACCATTTCCTCAATAGATATGGAAAAACACGATTTGATGTGAATGGTGAAAAAGAAGAACTTGGTACACAAAGTTCTTTATAATATGCTAGTAATGCTGAAATTATTGCTTGCAGATCTCTAATTAGATTTTCTTATAAAGAATTAATGCAAATAATTCAATATTAGTTAAGGAAAATAAAAACGAATATTATTCAAACAAAACAATTTGTCTGTATCTTTTTGTACCAGTACTACTATATGAAGCCACTGCTTTTCCATCAAACCCAATGGAAGGACCAAAATTTCAGCAAAGATGTTTAAACTCATTAGGAGAGTAACAGGATCTTTATTCAATAGGTGCTGAACGATCTTTTTAAATAAGTTAATAGTATCGCCAATTAAATTATCTGATTAAGTTATTGTAAGTAACACTAATCTATCTTCAATATTTAATCATATATCTGTTATATCTGTAACGAAATCTTTTGAATATGCTCTATGATTGAGACGAATACATTTATCTACATATGTCTATTGCTGGGTGAGCAAATGTTGGTGTTTATTCTAGTGTAACTCAGCTTGTCCACGTAACGCGACACTTGACTGATCAAGTTTTTGAAAAATGCTTTCTCGAGTTGAACAAATCTGTATGCATTATTAGGTGGAGTTTTTCATTCTAAATGCAAATGTGACATTGGTTCTTTAACAAAATCGAATTTTTGCATCAAAATCTGATTTTAAACTTTTCAAAAAAATACCAGGTGGCATGCCAATCGATACAGAACTTAATTCTCTACAAAAATAGCCTATCTCTTTTTCGCGTTCGTTGTTAATGGCAATGTGCATATTCTTGTACTATTTCCAACTTACTGTATAGTTGATGAGTTTCCGTTTTGATGTAGCAACGTGATTCTTGTGTAGAACAATTAGATATACAGAAAAGACCGAATTTCTGAAATACCTAAAATGGTGCAAAACTAGTTGATGAAAAATTGTGAAACAGTATTACGTTTATTTTTTTTTGCATTTCGTCGATTGAACAAACATAGTTTAAAGAAAATCTTTCTAATGTTTAAAAGCCTGTTCGATGCACTACAAACTTGGCTTTAGCTTTTCATTCGAAAAAAATACCTTCGCAAGAAATTAGAATTTTATCAGTAGTATTGTAGTGAAAGAGTCTTGTTATGTAACAGCGCTATGCGATGATAATAAAAGAAGAGCTTATTTTTTGTCATATATCGGTATTTTGCCATGTATTCTTGTGATATGTTCGGTTTTTTTGCTCTCCAGAAAACATCAAAAAATTTGACAAAAAAGTTCTTGGTATTTTTCAGATAGTTTTCAAGTCCAGTGATGTATTCATTTTTTATTTAGGTGCAACCATTTTTTCGCTCAACTTCCATAAACGTTCAGCTGCTTCCATATCTATTGCATGTGCTCCCATGCCCGCATATATTTCCTTTGAGTTTACTCCTTGACTGATTGCACAATCTTCAAGATATTCTCCGCCATGCTTATCAAGATCAGGTGCTAAAGCAGCATAGACACTAGTCGATGCGCCTTGTTCAACATTTTTGAAAAGATCAACGGTGGTGCCATCTTCCTTAAACCATCCCATTGCACGTTGTTCTTCAATTGATACATCTTTCTGTAAATTGGTCATAATCCCACCTGGATGTAAAGAGTAGGCATGAATTCCTTCCGATGCATATAATTTATCGAGTTGTTTAGCGAAGAGAATATTAGCCGTTTTACTTTGAGCATATGCAAGCCATTTATCATAATTTTTTTCCCAATTAATATCATTCCAATTAATACCAGCACGTTTATTTGCTAATGAACTAACAACAACTATACGTGATGGTTTGCCTGCCTTGAGTTCCGGTAGAAGACTAGTAGTAAGAAGAAAATGAGCCAGATGATTAACACCAAATTGTGATTCAAAACCATCGACTGTTTTTGAATAGGGACATGCCATAATTCCTGCATTGCCTATAAAGAATTTATTAACAGGTAATGTATCAAAAATAATCAAAAAAATATTTCACTTACAGATAAGAATATTGATTGGTAACTTACGTCCTTGAAATTGCTTAACAAAATTTCTTACTGATTGAAGTGAAGTAAGATCGAGTTCCATTACTTCAACTTGATTGTTCTTTGTTGTTTTCTTAATATCTTCAACAACTTGTGCACCTTTATTCATATCTCGTGCTGTTATAATTACATGTGCATTTGTAGATGCTAATGCACGAGCAGTTTCAACACCAATACCTTGAAATGAAAGAATAATTTTAAAGATGAGTTTGGTATTATCTGATTTATTTACCTGAGGTAGCACCAGTAATAACTACGACTTTTCCATCTAGTTTTGCATTAAAACCTTTAACAACTTCAAGTGCTGTCGACTTTGCATGGAAAATTGGTGTAGCCATCATGAAGAAAAATGTTTATGCAATGTGCAGTAATACTTTTATTATTCTTCATGTCACTTTTGTTGATAACATTTTTTTTTTCTTTCCTTCTTTTTCTTTCGGTCTGCACTTTGCGCACTCTATTCTGTACAGATATAAAGGAGTTTACAATCTCTTTCTTTCAATTATTTTATAAATACTTTCATGATAGGATACATGATATCTCGATCTAATATTAAACCTATTTATTTGCTCGACATTTTAATACATCTTACTATAGAAAGAGCACTGTTTCAGGCCATATAAATCATTGTTAGTATTAATTCTTGACATATGCATGTTTTGTGCAAAGCTTGAATGACATCGAGGACAAAACGACAGAGATTGTATTTTCTGTCATAAGAGTATTAATACACATCTATAGCTCTAAAAATAAATTATATTTAGTCATTTCGTTTGCTCACTTCAAGCGATTATATTTTTACAGAAAAAAAACATTATTGTTCGATTTTTATTCCATAGTACTGTCGAAAAAATAATTATGTAAAAAGCACGTATAAAATTAAACGAGAAATTTTTCTTTTGCAAAAATGAATAAATATTAGCATACTTCATTTAATACTTTGTAAATGTCTATATTAATCTTTTTTGTTAAATATACATGTTCATGTGACATCTGCCATAGAAACAGAGAATAATTTATACTTTTTCTATTTTATATAGATCATTCATTCACAGACTTTTATGCATATGTGATGATATTTTTGCATCGCTATTATTTTTAGGAATATAGATCTTTTGTTTAATCGATTAATATTTATTAATAAATTCAAATTATGACCATTTAACTTAAATTCAATATCCATTGAATTTTAAAACTAATCTATAAAAGAAAAACTTTGATTGAGTAGTTGCATCCTAATCATTTTTCTGATCTGAAGAAAATGATTTCATTTGTTGAAATAGTTTTTACGATTAATTTAATACATTAGACTGATGTTTCAAATACAATTCATAAATAATTAGAAAAATATTTATCAATATTGTAATAAACGTTGTCGTTGATTTACTAATATGGATATGAAACCATTCGATTTAATATTAAATAATATGATCAAAAAGATTCGGGCGCTAGAATTTCATTTATTTTTATTGATTGATTTATTATTTTAGATTTATGCACTAATTCATTCATTTTTGTTATAACTGAAAATTTCTTTTATGTACTAAATGAACAGAATCAGGTTTTTAGAGTTGACTAAACATCTCAAAGAACAAAAATGAGAAAATGTTTAAAGAATAGTTGAAGTTAGACTAGTTTAGAGAGTGGATGTCGGTGTTGGTATTCTATAGAGCAGATTCTCACACCCACACCCCAAAGTCCCGTTTGCGAAAATCTTACTGGCAAAGAGCGAGTAAGCCAAAAATATTAGGCACAAAGAAAAATGTCATCAGCCATTCATCATAACCTAACATTACGATATCAATGTTTATTCTTAATTATTTTCAAGTCAGGCAATGAAAAAATAGAAGACATATATAGGTTGAAATGAATAGACATTATGAGTTAGACATGGACACTTCCAATAACAATTTTATCAATATATTAGATTTGCCCAATGAAATGCTACTGACAATTTTCAACAAATTGAATATGATTGATGTTCTTTATTCATTTGTGGATATCAATGAACGATTGAATCGATTAATACTTGATCCTCTTTATATTCGTAATCTTGATATGACTATGAAATCATTGCCTGATGACATTTCTTCAATATCTAATCAAGTTCTTAATAGAATTTGTAAAAAAATATTATCTCGTATTCATCATCATGTAAATAAACTTATTGTTGAATCACATTCAATAGTACACATTCTTCTTAATGTCAATTTTTATCCTCAACTTTTCTCGTTATCATTTGTTAATTTTTACGAAAAAATACTTTAGCAATACTTAACAGGTATATTATTGAAATTTGTTCGTTCTAATTAATACAATAATGAAATTGTTAAACATAAAATAATAATCATTTTTGTTTTTTTTTTTAATAGAAGGCGATTCAATTCTTCATCATCTTCTCACTGAACAAATCATACATCTTAATATTAGTATTCAGAATAAGAAAACATCACGATAGTCTAAACCGTTTTGAAATGCTTTTGTATTGAGTGTATCTTTATGTAGACGATTAATCAATTTGGATTTATGTCAATTGTTTCCTGATCGAAAGTTGCCACTTCTTATGTTTGATCTACCATCAACAATGTGTATGTCTTCAATTTTAACTCAATTGAAAATTAATGTCAGAACTTTTGATGCTTGTCTTTATCTTCTTGATGAACGCCTGGATTGTCCATCGATTTTGATTATTGATGTATCAGAAATTTCTTGTACATTATCAAATATAGATAACATAGTATGTGTATTTTCAATGATTGTGTTTTGAAGAAAAACGCTAAATTATATGGATAGAGATTCGTAATTTATTTTTCTTTATAGAAAAAAGTTCTAATTGACCTCGCGTGATTACACATTTCATTATGATAATGGAATTATTTCGTTACTTCGTCGTATGATAAATCTTGAAGAATTGTTATTATTTTTAGCTGTAGTAAGAGTTGACTTAAGTTATATTGATAGTACGTATTTAAACGAAGAAACTTAAGCTCATATACCTCGATTAAATAAATTAAGTGTCAGTATACACACAACTGTTATAAAGAAGAACATTAACTTTAATTTTCCATCTAATGAAGACGTTCAACATAGTTTCATCGAAAGAGGATACCAACAAGTTGGGTCCTATGTCGATTTTTCATTAATAGAAGATGAAGGAAGATGTCATGTTTATTTACTTTCATATCAATTCAAAACTTTTCTCCATCTTAACAATTCTTTTTCAGGTAGCGTGTTTGATAAAGTTAAATGCTTATTGATGACTAATGGACGTTCTTTTGAACATGAATTTTTTAAAATCATCTCGCAAGCTTTTTTCTTTTCTCAACGAGCTACGTATATCTAATGATCAATCACAAAAAATTGATAAAATCAATCAGCTAAAATAAATCATGACAATAAGATAAAATCTTCCATCTAAACTATACTTGTACAAGAGTCGCTTTATTATTATTGTTTCTAGTTATTTATCTACGATTTAAAGAATTTGTTTTGCTAAATAATCTCTTTCAAATGAATCTCGTTAGTTTGCTTTGGTAAACATTTTACATTTCCTAAGAAAAAGATTTTTTTTTTCTGTTTTGATATTAGTCAAATTTTTAGTTACAATTAATGACAGATTGCAAAGTGAATGAAGGAAAACGAAACAAAAATCATAGAAATATAAATATGTATTATTTTCCTTTACTCATTAGTTGACTGACTTATAGAATTACCTGAAAAATAGAAGTAACAACTATAAATATATGTGCTTTTAACACTTTCGAGGCAACAATAGTGTTACAAAGAATAAACATAAATGAAAGTGAATAAAAAACAAAAGTCCAAGCCATCTTTGTATCTTCAGATTCGATGAAAAGAAAATACTTTTGATAGAATCATAAAAACATTGTTGATAATAAATGACATGCATCACTTGATAATGCAGCTATATTAAATATATCATTAACATAATATTATAACATTTGAACATTAAAATAAGCCGATAAATATTTAACTTAGTAAAATAAAATAACTAATACAACACTCTATTGTAGTTCTAAGTGATAATTGATATATACCTTTGAACAAAAGTCTTTTCATCCTATGGTTTTTATATTATCTTGCACTCATTTTGTTCCAAGTGAATGTAAATTATAAGGATGTCTGAAATACTTTATTTCAATATAGTGTGTGTCTGATCCCTCTTTGCTTGAATAAAGACTTGATATCTTTCAGTATTATTGTTCATTGAATAATTCTACAAATGAGGTTTTTTGGCAAAAAGATCCATAATTTGATTATCTCTTTTATGGATCTACTTATGATTTTACTAATTTTGGCTTATTAAAGTTTCTTCGTTCTTGACTCAAAGCCCAATCAAGAATATGTAAGAAATTCGACAGATTCAAAAAAATCAAGAACAATAAAACAATCAGTAGATGTCAACAAAGAAATATCTAAGTTATAAAAATTCTTGGTCAACTGATTCATTGGTGGTATTTGACTAATGATAATAAAAGATATAGAGCCTTCATCGAAGAAAATAGAGATAAAACAATACACTATATTCATATCAATTAGTTAAGATATTCTTGTAATTAAGATTCACTTAAGAAAAATAGATGCAAGAAAGATTAAGAAAAGAGGGAGAAAACACTTTTGTTCGTATATGTACGTTAACTATATAGATGTAGTTTTGTTTCTTGATCTTTTCATTGTGTATATGACATAATCGAATATTTTGGACTCATGGACGGACCACCAAGAGATAATAGGAAGCCATTGCGACATCTAAAATAGTTGTTGATAATATCATGAGCGGATCAACAGAGAGTAATCGTCACTAATTGCCAGACCTAAAAATGACTAGTGACATACATAGCTTTGAACAATTAGTTTTCTTTAATAATAATATAATATCACAATTTATTATCTAGCCTCAATGTAAGACGCTGACCTGTTGAACTTGGTCTATAATTAATTCAGTTGTATAAAGATCTGATCCATCAGATGTTTCTATTTTTGAGATATTTCATCGAAGTGAACATAATGGCAAACAATAACAGTATTCTTGTCTTGTGCACATTAACGATGACGATGATGTATCAGCTGTTTGACTAGAGTACATTGATAGACAGATCAAAAATAAAAGGGTTCAATGAAAAATCTGTATCAAAACTAAAACTATACTATCGAAATGTAGAAAAAAAAACGTATGTTCAAATGATCGTCACGTATGCATTTTTTTCAATACTTTTCACAGCTTCGTGCAATATTTAAACATTTGTCACAAAAGAAAAATTCATTAGCAATTTTTCTTCTCGATCAATCTCTTTACTTCACATCTTAACCTTAAACCTGACGCCTCAAGATTGAACATGATAAACTACAGATAACATTTTCTTCTCATAGTGAAGATGACATTTTAAATTAATAGACTATTTTACTTATTATTTGAAAAAGTATTTCTTTAGAAGATAAAATACATCTGTTGTTATCGTAATTATAATATATGATGCGAGACATATGATTTATTATTCTCATTTGAATACGTCGTGCAAGCACAAATTTACATTTTCTTCATTTATTTAAAAGATATTTTACTATGTTTTGTAGTATTATGATTCTCTATCTACTTTCAATATTATCAGATATGACATTCTTTTTTTTTTGTTTTTACCCAGCATTATGAGAAAAACAACCTTTTAGAACATCGTCTCAATTCTTTTCTATGAAAACAACTACATTTATACATATATTCTTTCATTCATTCCTCATTTCAAAAAAAAAATATAATTCTCTATAACAGTATTTATTCGTTCATCTCTATATATGAATTTTGGTCACTAAGCATAATCGAAAATGAAAACATTTATCTAAGTGCGAAAAATGTGTATCTATCGGTTAAATGATTTTTCCATATAGAGTTGATTTGTTTTCTTTTTTTTTTTATTGAAATAAATGTTTCGTGATTGAGAATCTATCTTCTTTGCATGTTTTTGATATTTAATTAATATAAATATGAGGAATTAGTTTGCGGCGCTAGTATACATGTTTAATATAGTTCTCCAATCAGACCAAATACGAGTTGAGACAGCTAAGTGACTCATCCTAATAAGAAGAAATAAATTGAATAGACGGAAAAAATATAAAAGGATGAATGAATTATCGATAGAAGAAAAAAAGAAAATTGTTATTTTTTTTTGAACTATTCCAGATGATTTTTTATAGAAATTAATTTCAATCGAGATATGGAATTGAGCGATCTCGTACTTGACTGTAAGTTATATCGAAAAAAATCAATAAATAAATAAATAAATACTGAACTTTGATTTCATATAAAAATAATTTTCTAGTTTACGAGATGACCAGTGCAGGCCGAGTTGACATGAGTGATTTCGAATTACTTAAAGTACTTGGCACGGGAGGTAAATAAGATTATTATTATTTTTTTCAATATAAAAACAAAAATATTCATTTTTAGCTTACGGTAAAGTTTTTCTCGTGCGTAAAATAACCGGTGCCGATATAGGAAAACTATATGCAATGAAAGTTTTAAAAAAAGCAGCTATTTTACAAAAAGCTAAAACAGCTGAGCATATTAAAACTGAACGACAAGTTTTAGAAGCAATTCGTCAGATTCCATTTTTAGTATCACTTCATTATGCTTTTCAAAGTGATTCTAAACTTCATCTTGTTATGGGTATGTTCATTGTTCTCAAAAAAAAATAAAAGATACACACAAACTATTTTATTCATATTTAGATTATGTCAGTGGTGGAGAATTATTTACACATCTTAACAAACGACAACGTTTTAGTGAACAAGATGCGAAAATATATATCGCCGAATTAACACTTGCTCTTGGTCAATTGCATAAAGTAATGTTTTGAAAGTGAAAACAATCTCAACAATAGTACAAAGTTCGTTTTTTTTTTAGCTTGGAATTATTTATCGGGATATTAAACTTGAGAATATCTTACTTGATAATGAAGGTCATATTGTTCTAGCAGATTTTGGTTTAAGTAAAGAATTTCGACCGGATGATGCGGTAAGATTTAAATAGTTTGTTTTTTTTCGTGATATTTCAATATTGTTAAATTAATGAAGGATAAACGAACATATTCATTTTGTGGTACAATTGAATATATGGCACCGGAAGTTGTTAAAGGTGGAGATGCTGGACATGATTTTGTAAGTTTTGATTGAAAATAACGATAAAATATATTGTTAACATGTATATAAAAATAGACTGTTGATTGGTGGAGTCTTGGTGTTCTTACATTTGAACTTTTAACCGGTGCATCACCGTTTACTGTCGATGGCGATCGAAATACTCAACCAGAAATATCAAAGTAAAGTTTTAAGAGTATCAAATCTAAAAAAAGAATAAACTTCATGAAATGTAATTTTTTTATTTTAGACGAATAGTAAAAAATCATCCATTAATACCAAGTCATATATCGAAAATAGCCAAAGATTTTATTCTTAAACTTTTAATAAAAAATCCAAAACGTCGTTTAGGTTCGAAAGGATTAGAAGATATTAAACGTCATCCATTTTTTGGATCTGATATGGATTGGGATGCTATAGCACAAAAACGTGTTCAAGCGCCAGTTAAACCAAAACTTAAAAATGAAATGGATACAAGTAATTTTGCAGAGGAATTTACTCGTTTACCAATAACAGATTCACCTGGATTAGCTCCACCAACTGAAAGTCTCTTTCGAGTTAGTTCAATTTTGTAAAACAATTCATACTTTTTATTATATTAATCGTTTTTTTTAAGGGTTATTCATTTATTTCGCCTACTGTTATCTTTGGCCCAGAGAATGCAGTAAATGAAGATTTATATAATCTACTTCGTCTTACAAATTATCAACGACCTGATCCATCACAATTGCATCGATTGATTAAAGTTTGTTTCTTTTATGTCTTTTTTTGTTTTTGTTTGTGACATTTATTTTTACGTTACGTTTTATAATTTAGACAAGTTCGTTTTTTCGAAATTATGAACTTATCGATCGTGAAGGTTTTCTTGGTGAAGGCAGTTATTCAATCTGTCGGTTAGTTAAATTGATTTTGTGCTAATTCTGTTTATTCTTCGATTTGAAAAATTTTAGACGTTGTCGAAATCGTCGAACACAAGAAGAATTTGCTGTAAAAATAGTTTCACATAGACAAAAAGTTGATGCACAAAATGAAATTGAACTTTTACATCTATGTCAAGGTCATGCTAATATTGTTAAATTACATGAAGTTTATTCTGATGAGGTTAGTTATGTTAAAATGATATTTTTTTTCAAAAGTATTGAATAGAAAAATCATCTTAATCATTGTACAGTGGACATACGATTAATTAATCTTCCCACAGTGGACACTTTTTATAGTCTTACGAAATAATGTTTGCTTGGATTCAAGGCATGATAAATTCGAATGTTCAGGAAATTCAAGTTTCTGCACATCATTATACAGGATGGTCCAAAATTTATTCAAGATCTTTTGCTTACGAATAACTTTTGATCATGAGCACACTTATCTAGCACATTTGACGCCTTGGTCAACAACCGACTTTATTGCATCATACATTGAACCATGCAATGACATAGTCCCTTTCCAGTGGTGAAAGCTGTAACTCTCTATCATGTTTCTATCAAAACTTATTCGTTAGAGAAGACTGTCTGATTACTTTTGGACTACTCTGCATAATGAATGATTCAAGCTAAGCAATATCACTGCAGGCATCTAGATTAAATATCGATAATGCTTAAATAAAACTCATATTTAGGTATCGTACTGAAGATATACAATCCCTAATTTAGCATTGGATAGATTAAGAGATACACTTCACTATGAAAGAGTATAGACATTGTACGCTGTTTAAGGCTTGAATTATGTCAGGATAGTTACGTTTTCTTAAAAATACATATGAGATGGAAATGAGTTTCTTCATCCCAATCCAATTCAACGTAATCCAAAATTATACACATTATTTCTATTTTCTTTTTATGTTAAAATCAATCCCCTATGTGTTTGTTTTAAAGTATCGATTTGAATTGCCAGACAATTTTTGTTTCATAGTAATATCGTTTGAATTTCCTGTAAATAGGAACTTACTATTTTATGTATGAATCGATTCTCTCCGTAATGAACATTACTTAGGAGTTCGGAGAAAATAGTTTAATTTGAGAACTGTCAACAAGCCAGTTCGATATTAATGAGCATCTGAGGAAACTAGTTGAAGCAGATAGGAAAGAGTATGGACGAAATGTCTATGGTGAAAGATACGTTAATTTTGTATGAAGTATTTAAAATGATGAGATAGCTTTATCTTTTTGTGTTCATTCAATAGCCTCAGTTGCGTATGTTTCATTTCCTATCTCAAATTGCAATCAACTAGCATTTATCTGAACTCGAAAGTCGTAAAACAGCGATCTGTCAATGATCACTTGAAAAATTGTTGATTTTTAAAAATACTAAAATACATGAAAAGACAGGTAGTAAGTTGCTTCTGTTGGCTATTTTATTCAGTACCATTTTTCACATGTTCAAGAAACGTGTGCTTTTCTTTGAAAAATTTTCTTTTAGAAAAAGACTTTACCTCCCTATAGGAAAGTTTTACTGTAGTATATGATTTAAGTGCTGTTTTAAGTAGTTTCATATACATCATTGGACACACTTTGAGAAACTGGCTCTTTTGATTAAATTTTATTTGAAATATATCAATTCGTGTGCTCCAAAGTAATGAATTTTTTTTTGTCTATATGTCATGGTAACCACAAATCTTTACTCTGATTGACAAATATGTTAATGTCTAAGTAACGATGCAGGAAGATATGGTGACGAAGTGCCTTGAAAATAACTCCTGTATAAATGCATACTATCTTTGTCTGTTTTTTTTTATCAAGTTGCATACATATATTATAATGGAATTATTAACGGGTGGTGAACTTTTCTATCGAATTCGTACACAAACATCATTTTCTGAAAAAGAAGCAAGTCAATTAATGAAAAAACTTGTATCAGCTGTCAATTTTATGCATAGTAATGATTTATGTCATCGAGATCTTAAACCAGAAGTAGGATAATCTTAGTTTAATTTGATTTTTTTAAAATAGATATTCATCTTTTATAGAATCTACTGTTCTCATCATCTGCTCCCGATGCTGAAATAAAAATAATTGACTTTGGTTTTGCTAAAAAACGTATTAAACATCAAACAATGACAACACCATGTGGTACACTCTTGTAAGATAATAGAAAACTTCTTTGAGTAATATTTTTAAAATTGTTTTATACAGATATACAGCACCAGAAGTATTACGTACTGCAACATCATTTAATTGTTCTCAATTATCTTCTCTTTCTACATCATCCTCATCCTCATCATCATCAAGTACAACTGTAGCTTTTGTACCTTCCATAACAATAAATACAAGTGCAATTACATATGGTTATGATGAGTCATGTGATTTATGGTCTCTGGGTGTTATTTTATATACAATGTTAAGTGGTGAAGTTCCATTTAATTCAATAACATCTCATCGAACAGCTGAAGATATTGTTGAAGATATAGCACGTTCTCAATTATCATATGATACACCAGCATGGAAAAATGTTTCACAAGCAGCTAAAGATCTTGTTAAAGGTATATTTTTTATTATTACTCAGTTAATAATCATAGTTTTGTTGACAATATATTTATTTCATTATATTATTTTTATCGGTTAGGTTTATTGACAGTCGAACCATCAAAACGTTTAACAATTAAAGATTTGTCGAGGAATGCTTGGCTTCGAGGTTCAAGTATTCCAATAACACAGGATCATTTAATGACACCCAGTATACTTTGTCAAGCATCTCGATCTCTCATTGTATGAAATTTAGAAAAAAAAAAAACTTCTAAATTAATAATAATTCATTTTTATATCAAGGTTCGTGCTGTTAATGTAACAATGCGTGCATTTCAAAAAGCTGGTCAATTTCAATTATCTTCTGTTACTGATGGACTTCTAGCACAACGTCGTCATGCAAAAAAATCGACCGATTCATGTTCATCAACATCAAGTTCGACAACGACATCGACTACAGCCGTTGTACCTACTAATAACATTTCTTCATCTACATTACCACATACTCGCCGTTTATGTGGTAATGGTGTTTGTCGTTGTCGTCATGCTCCATGTCCACCAACGAATGATATATTATCTTTGCCTTCATTTGATTTTAGTGAAGAAAGACTTTCACAATTAATCGATCAATATCCATTGACGACAACAACAGTACCACCAAAGAGATATGGAATGACATTACGATCACGAACAACAGCTGCTACTAATGGTAATCATCATGAATTTGCATCTCCTGCTCCACCTCCACCTTTATTACTTGTACCTTCTTTATCATTTTCTTCTTCTTCATCGTCGTTGTCATCGGCTTCATCGTTGTCTTCCATTGCTACAGATATTCTTCCTTCCACTAATACTAATAGTGAGAAACGTCCATTAACATCACCAATTCATCATCCATTAGCGTCAGCCAATAAGAAAGTCAAACGATCGGGTACCATAACTATTAATGATTAGAGTCTCGCTTGCTTTTATTTTCATTATAAATTATTTGTTTTTGCATTTTCCTACTTCTTTCTTCTTATATGTACGATATTTTTGTGTTAAAAACAAAGAAACACCTTTCTTCAATGATTACTACTACTATTATTATTATTATTACTAATATTGTTAGTGTTCGGGCTCATTTATCGTTATTGTTGTGAGTTTGATTAATGAACAACAACTATTTCTATATGTACGTGCGTCTTTCTCATCAGTTTCTGTTTCTGTTTATATTCTTTACCGTTGTCATCAACCTGTCGTTCTGTTTTTTTTGCTGTTGTTTTTTTTGCAATAATCACAACGGACGATAGATATTGTGAACATAGATTATTGATGCAGACATAATGTATTCTTAGGTTTGCTTCTATGTTTTCCAACGTAGTTTTGTGGATAAACATAAATAACTCGTAATGATCAGAAATAAAACCCTGATTTTTCAGCCTTAATACGACTTTATCAAGCATAAATTAACAAATGCGTACTTCATGACCAATAGTGTGTCAATTAATTTGTTCATATTTGATTCTTTCTCTTTCTTGTTCTCGAAACATAAATATGACGAGACAATGTTGCAATGATAAAAACGATTTTCACGAAAAATACTTTATTGTTTGTGTAAAAATAATGAATTTTTCAATGATAAAGCTTCTTATGTACAATAGTCGCATCATGTTCTTCATGCAATGACGACAAGAGTAATCGAAGAATCACTCGAACAATTCTTGAGACAGAAATTTAATGTCTACTTGAGACAATCGATCGTGAAAGGTACATCGTCTATATTACGAAATATGAACAAAATGAAATGTTACATTTTATAAATTATAGAAATAGTCTTTCAACAAATACAATCTGTCATTTATCATTCGTCATTTCTATGCTATCGTTTTAGAAAACAGCGAATCAAGTTCATTAAGTTCCTTGAAATCAGTCTATTTGTAGCTCTATCAATGACAAAAAGAATTTAGTCAAATAGAAATCAATCAGGTGTTTCTTACGTGCTGTGACATTATTAGAAAAACTACGATTGTTGAAAAGTGATATGTCGATGATTTGATCTTAATCATCTTATCAGCTATTAAGTTTTGTCAATTTGAGAGATAATATTTCGAATGAAACGTCAGTAAGTTGTAACGCGATATTCGTGAAAAAAATCATCGTTCGTCGGTTTAATTAACAACAAAGGAACTATCGTGTTCTACTTTGTCACATTACTAAATGAACAAAAATTCGGACAAAAAAGATTGTAAAAGAAAAAGTGGTTATTATGAACGATGCAGAAGTGAAACAGCAAATAATTTCCTTCGATCATCAGGTTTAAAACAATTATCACGTGTCTTTGATATTGAAGAGTTTACGGAATATTACCAAACAACATATATTGTTTGTCCATATTATACAAGTCGTTTATTGATAAATGATAAACAAATTATACTTTGTCTATATAATTATTTTATTGACTCACGTGTACGAAATTCAATGCAAATATCAATTAATAATTTAATCATTATTATGGATCGGTGTAAAAAAAACTCATTTGATTTGAATTCATGTAAGACTAAGTTTGTCTTTTTTTAGCACATTATATAAAAGACTGTGTACCTGAATCCAATGAAATTTGAAATGAGAAAATATGATACAATTGAATCTAGTCTTTCATTAACATTACAGTCATTATCTTCAACACAATAACAATGAATACTTCATATATCTGGTTATTCTGAGTATGATCAGTCAAATGAAGAATCTGATTGACTTGAACATTTAAATATTGATCAATCTGAAAATGGATAAGACCAAATATCACAATTAAATTTTGATGATTAAAAAATTCGTAATGTATTGAAATTTCTTGCTGAAAGGTTTTCTGCAATTATTTTAGGGTTTGAAACAAAATATCTAAGAGAATACTATAAATTGACCCTTAGAAAACTTATTTGAACTATTTCATCAAGGAAAATTTATAGATCGATTTATTATTAATGCTGATAAAGCAGCTACACATGCTAAGTTTATATAAATTTAATAAATAATATTTTTATTTTAGAAAACATCAACCAACAAGTAGATATGAAGTTATTCAAACTGTTGATCGTATACGAACAGCATTAACAAAGCGTGTTTTTAAACAGGCAAATTTGTAGAAAATTTTGATCTGTAAGATTATAATCATTTACTTTAACATTATCTGTCTTTCAAGATAGATTGTTCTAAAATTAAATCGAGTAGAGATAATTTTTCATTTTAATGAATGTAAATCTTAATTTTTTTATCTTTAGTAATTTATCGATTCTATATGTTGATGATTATCAATTTATTGATGATTACAAAATAATATTAAAAACAATTTTCATTTGAACTAAGTGAAAATGCACTTTCACAAATACAACAATCATCTGAAGATTTGATGGATGTAACAAAAAATAGATTGATTGATATAATTCAAAAATCAGCTCAGTTAAAACTACATCAACGTAGTTTAGTTAAAATAACTTATCCTCTTCAAATACAACAATGAATATATTATTGTTTATCAGCAAGTGTTGTATTTGCTAAAGATTGAATGATCAAATTATACTTCATAAAACAATGTATCGTTTATTTAACAACATTCATGATATGATATAAAATCAAAATCTTAGCAATGTTTCTGTTGTATTCGTTCAGTGTTAGAAAAACATTCAGAATATTCATGCATTTCGATCACATAAAAAAAATTGTAGAAAACAATATATCAGAGAGAGCTAAATATGTAAATACTGTTGACTAAAATTACATATGGAAAATTTTAACATTTGTTAGGACAAGATAGCAAACAGGAAGTAAATATTTTCTTTGGTTCTAGTTAAAAATAGAATTTTTACATTAGATGATGAAGAAATAACATAATACTAGCCTACTCTGTTGGGGATAATTTTTCATGAAATATCTCATATTATATGTCGCTTGAAAATTCTTGTAATAGAGTTTCTACTATTTGAAAAGGTTATAAAATCGATTTGTAATCTTGATCTATATATTGATGAAACAGATAAGCTAGAGTGCATCAAATATTCAAAAAAACTTCAGAAACAAGTGAAAGATCAAATCCAGCAAAATATTTTAAAGCAGTGAAACAGCAATCAATCAGATTGATTGCTATCGCCTGGTAAAAACATGACGAATATGATATTTTGGGAAGATAAAAAACAGTAAGACACTGATCGTATTACTATTCGTACTTGTACGACCTATGTGTATGTGTTAGGGGCAAATTTGAAATATTAGTTTTGACCAGACAAAATTAGAATTCCAATTTCGCCCGAATAAAATCAAGATTTCACAAAGAGAAAAATCCATAATCACATATTTTACTAAAAGTCGAATGAAATGACAAAAAAGAGACCACTTGAGTTATATGAGTCGTGTTAATAAAGCAGTATAAATACAGCTGTACATGTTACAGTCTAATCAAAGAATGCTTGAATCGGTTCTAACAATTAGTAACACATGCGATTGTAAAAAATAAATATGTTACAAAACAATGTTCATGTAAAATATAGGAGTTTTTTGTTCGATAAACTTCATTCTAGATGAGGTGATTATACAAATATGATTAAATAGACTGAAGTATTTTGACTTGAGACGTGTTTACAAAAATAAAAATAGTTATCCTATTAACATTTTATTTATTCGGATTTTATAAACTTATCTCTAGTCAACTTCTAATATTGTTTGGGCAAAATCAGATTTCAAATTCTGCTCGAAGAAATCCTCATTCATATTTTATTTCTAATTTTGTCTGATCAAAACTAGAATTTCATCAATTGTACTTCCAATATATATCAACTTCGTTTCTTTTTTAAAATCCTGTTATATGAACTTTCATGACAGACTGAATATCAACATTAATGAATGATCAATTAAAACATATCTCTGAGAATATTTCATTTGTTGTGTATTATTGATTTGTTTTTATCTGTTTTTTTTTATACAACTTGCAAAGAACAAATTCATAATTAAATTAAAGATTAAAAAAAGACTATCATATTTTCATTCAATCACAACCGAATGTTTACCGATACCATTCAAATTTTCAAATTAAACAAAAATTACACTTTATGTTGCATTTTTTTTGTTCTATATATTTTTAGTATCTATTTCGTGTACGGATAGAAAGTGTGTCATTTTTTTTTTGTTCTTCATTGATTTCAACATAAGCAGAGTAACGCTTTTATCACTAAATGTGTGTCTATAGTTTTGTATTTTTTGTTCCATTTTTTTTTCTTTATTCTCATGCACAAATTGGTTTTTTTTTTATTTCACGAGAGAGTGAAAGAAGAACAGGCCGTCATTTACTGTTGGTTTACTAGTAGAAGTAGAGAAACAAATATTATAATTTACATAGTTATTTAGGACAAAAAAGAGGCGAAGAAGTTGTGGCTGTTGTACGTTTTGGATAAGATTTTAAATATTCATCTTCACTTAATTGCAAAACATCGGGACGATCTCGTGCTTGATAAGTTAAACATCGACGAATAAATGATTTGGCTTCATTAGATACTTGAGGTCGATTAGGAAACTGAATTTCTTTAGCATTTAAAATTGTTTGATTTTCTAATATAGCTGCTTGAGATAAATTATGACCATATGGTTTTCGACCATATAAACATTGATAAAAAATACCTAATGAAGAAAACAAAAAACAAAGAATTTCATTGATTATATACGAAATCAATTAGTTAAACTCACAGCCAACACTCCAAACATCAACTTTGGATGAAATCTTAGGAGGATTAGGACCTTGAACAAATACTTCTGGTGGTAGATACCAATAAGTACCAGCACCTAGGAAAAATAAATATTAATAATTAAACTTATTAACAATTAAATATTTATTTACCTTGAGATGTAAGATCCATTCCATCATCAGCATCAAATGTATCTTCATGCATTTGTTTAGATAAACCAAAATCAGTTATTTTGATTTCACCACTATTATTTCCTCTTCCCAAAAGAACATTACCTGGTTTTAAATCATAATGAATCTAAGATAGCAAAAAAAAGAAAAGAATTATTTTCATTTATTTATTTATTTATTATTTCTTTGTATATAATAATTAAATAAAACAGACCACAGGTGGTTTGATTTCTGAATTAAGATATTTCAATGCATTAAGTGTTTGCATTATGATTGAACGTGCTTCTTTTTCTGGAATTGTTTTATTTTGTTTAAGAAAAAAATCTAAATCATTTCCATTACAATATTCCAAAACTGTACAAAATGAATTTGTATCGATTTCAAATACATCAAATAATTTAACAATACCTAAATAAATATTTTTTTTTTTCTTATATAGTTATATATACATACAATAGATAACAATATTTTATTCAATAAGGTTTATTTTTTTCATCTATTCATAAGTATTAGAAAATTTCTAAGTAGTAATTCAAGTAGAAAATAAAAATGACTATCAGATTTTGACAGATAAAGATTCCAGAAAACCAAAATTCTAGTTTTTCAACTTCTAAAATGCATCAGTATAATTTTATTTCGACTATGTAGAACAATAGGCGAAAACATTTTCTACAAAATAGATGTCTCCGAGTTCTCTGCAATAGGTTTTATTTTGGGTGACATACAGTAATTTGATTGAAGGTCAAAAAACGGTTTTTCTATAGAAAATAGTAAAAATAACAACTTAGATGCGTTCGTAAAATTGCTATATCTTAGCTAAATAATATTACAGAATAAGCAAAGACGTGTTATTTTGTAGAGTTTAGTTTTCTCTATCGTTCTATATAGTCTAAACAAAATAATATTTATGTGTCTTAGGTGTTGAAAAACAAGAGTTTTGTTTTTTTTTTTCTGAAGTCTTTCTCTTTGAAAATCTAATAATAATTTTTACTATTTTTCTATTATTATTATTATTGAAAAAAAAAAGTATTTCTTGAATCACTATTTAGATTCTTTCTAACGCTTATGGTAACAGAAAAAAAAAATAAACCTAATTGAATAATTTTTGTATTCATTGTATATATGAATTAATAAAAAACAAAAAAAAAACATACGTTTATGTTCTAAATGTTTATGTATATTATATTCTCTAACAGCATGTTTAATATAATTAACTTTTTTTTCATCTTTCCATTCTTTATTTAATTGATGAATTTTACATGCAACATAACGTTGTTCACGTAAATCAAATGCACGATGTACTTCACTAAAACCACCTTTACCAATCAATGTTAATAATAAATATCTTTCATTAAGTATATTATTTTTATTAAATCTTGAATGATCTTCATTATATAAACGTTTTAATTCTCTTATATGAACATTTCGTTCACGATCAAGTTTTTCTAAATCTTGTGCTAAATCACATTCTTCACGTTTAAGTGTTAATTGTCGAAGACGAAGTACTTCATCATATTCATACCAATCTTGTAATGTCATAATAGATGATGAAAAATTTGAAATAAGAGATGATGATGATGATGATGAATTTCCACTATCAATAGGTGGATTATTATCACTAGAATATAAATAATGACCATCATTTGAATTATCAGAAAGTGCTTGAATTTGTTGATGTCCAATAAATGATGATGAACCCATTAATGGATTATTATTATTATTATTATTATTATTATTGTTATTATTATTATTATTAAATGTTACAATGAGTGATGGCGATGATATCGGTTGAAGTTTTTGTTGACTAAAAAATAAAAAAATTGTTTCGTTTTTTTTTTTTGCTTTTCCTTAAGTAAATCTATTAAAGATTCATCAATATATTTATTCTATTGAAATGAGTAAACTCCAGATAAATAGAAAAAAGAAACAAAAATAATGTTTTAATTTCTTTTTTAATTATTCAAAAATCATAGATAATTGTTTTTTTTCTGATAATTTCTTTAATTTAATATAATTTACTTTAAAGAAAAATTGAAACAATCAATATTTACCTAGTGGATGTTTTGAGAGTTGAAGGTCTATTTGTTCGTTTAGATTTCGTTGGTGGTACAAACACCGGATTATTAAAATCTTGATAATTCGAACTATTATTCATAATCATTGTTTCATCTGCTATAGTTGTCATCATTAATTGTTGTTGATGTTGTTGTTGTAAAAATGTTTTCTTTTTAGTTAAAGTTTTTCGTTCACGATCAAGATTTTCTTTAGCACGTGCTAATTGTTCTTGTGAACGTTGTTTATCCAAAAAATCATAACCATCAACCCATTGTTCAACAAATGATGTACCTTGTCTTTGTGTAACAAATTGACCAAGACGTAAACGATTTTCCATTGATTTTTCTCGTGCTTCTTTTTTTTCTAATTGAGATTTTTCAATTAATAATGAACGTGTCATAACAAGACAACGTTTTATTGTTTCAACAGTTGATTCATATTGACGTTGTGTATCAGATTTTGTACGACGTAATTCTTCAATTTCAACTGTTAATTTTTGTTGTTCAATATCAAGATGATGATGACTAGATGTAAACATTGAGAATGAAGGTTCAGTTTGAGTTATTTTACTATTGTTAACAAACATCATAACTGAACCGTCTAACGGTGTTACTTTTTGAAAAAACATTGCTAAAGGAGTTGATCGTTTAGCTGGTATTGAAGGTGTAAGAAATGATGATGTATCATTCAGTGGTTGTTTACGTTTACGAGATGTTGATATTTGAGTTGTATTTGTTGAATTCGACATTGATGATGAATAAGGTGGTGTATTTTGTGTATGATATGGAGTTATAAGATATGGTTGAAATGGAATTGGAGATGAAGATGATATTTGTTTCGGATATGATGAACACGATGATGATGATGATATACCAGTTACAGCAACATTTGATGATTTCAAATGATTATCTCTTTATGAATGAAAAAAAAAAAAAAGAAAATAAATAAACAATTAATTAACAAATATTCTTTTAGATTTTTTTTGTAAGAAAATATTAATTATTATCAATAAATTAATTCTTATCTTTTTTTGTTTTTTTTTGATTTATCTCATTTTTGTTATAAGCAAAACAAATTATTTAAAATTGATAATAGAAAAAAAACCGTCATATTTATGTTTAATTTACAATTAATTTTTTTCTCAAGTATGAGTAATAATAAACTCTACATAAAAATAATACTTCAAAGATGACGAAAATTCATGTTTTAAATTTATATTTTTACTTTTATCGTTTGTTTTTTGTTCTATTTTCCGATAAGCCAATAAAAATGATTTAAGATAGACACATAAATGCACTTAAAATACATTTTTGCTTTATCATGTTCTATATTCGTCATGAAAGCTAAGTATATAAAAGATATAGACAAACACATTACATACATTAAATGAGGAGTGATTGCTTGATCTCTTGATTGAAAATAAGTCAGAAGATTGGGTGTTGTTGGTGGATGAAATATCTGACAATCGTCTTGATTTTTATTATAGATGCCAGTCAAATTAGAAGCTGAATTTGCTGGCCAATGAACGAATGGATAATGAGACTCGGGATTAGTCATACCAATGACGACAAACTATAAAAAAATATATAAACGAATATATTTATACATATATATGTATATATATAAATATGCACACAAGGCTATCATCATCATCAACAACAACATCATTATTGCTGTCGATAAAAAAAAACGGGAATGGTGCGCCAGTAAAGAGAAGATCATATGGGAGAGAGAGAAGAAAAAGAAAGAAAAAAAAAATGTAGGATCATATGATGGATGTATGTGTGTCTGTCGTGACAAGGCAGAACACAACGCGAAATGAGAGAGAACGTGAGGGAGGGAAACAATCATCACATCAACATAAGAGTAGCAGCATGCAAACTAGTCTAAAAACACATACAAAGAGAGAAAGACAACTATGCCGATAAGCACAACTGCTGTTGTAATGGAGGAAAAAAGTGGATGAATGACGAACGACAAACATAGAAAGACCAAATCATCGAATAAGAAAATGTCGAGAAGAAAAAAAATCTATAAATACAATGTCTACCTTTGATAGTTGCCATCGTCATGACCGTGTCTTCTTTCCAATATACTAAGAAAATTGAATTAACACGGACAATGAAATGCAAATAGAATATATTTCTAATCGTTGCATTACCAAGCCAACGAAATGCCAGAAACTAACAACAACAACAACACGTACGTATCGGTTATATGCAATCTAGAAAATTATCATAACAATCGTCAGATATTCATAAGATAATTTATCAAAACTTTTATACAAAAAAAAAAGAAGAAACGGAAATGACAACACAAAAAAGAAAAATTCTTTTTTTTTTCATCTACATATATATATATATTTATATTTATATTTCAAAGGACGTTTGTCTTTTTGTTTTATACACATCTGTTCAGTTAAGAATAAAAACTAAAAAAAAAATAAAATAAATATCACAAAACAAAGCACAAAAAAAAAAGAACACAATCTAATCAATCAATCACCGGTCAAGAAAAAAACGTTGTGGTAAGTGCATTGCATAGATAACATCCGAATTTTGTAATATTAATGTTTCTGTTTGTGATGAATAAATAAATTTTTCAATAATCATTTCATTTTCATCTTGATTAATATTATTTAAAAATGGAATTAAAAATTGTTTTGTTGATATTTTTGTTTGATTAAATGTATCATATATATAAAGTGAATTTAATTTTGTATAAAATAAATAATTTATACGATATATTATAAAACAATTTGATGTTATATCATTTAATTCATAAACAAGTTGTAAATTTGAATATGTCCATATACATAAACGTTTATCTGTACCAAGACTTATTATATTTGATGAATGACCACAAAAATTTAAATCAATTACTATTGATAATGGATGTGCATTGATATTTGTTTGAATAAGATCATTTCCTTTCCAAACACATAATGTTCCATTAAAACAACCACTTACTAATGTTGTTGGATGATACTAAAATTATTTCAAAGCAAAATAATCAATACTTATGTATATAATATCACAGACAAGAATAAAAAAAAAACGGAAGTTTTTGTTATTTTTCCTTCTTAGGGTAGATGTTAAAAAAATTAGTTCAAGATCTTGATTTCATATATAAATTATCTATAAAGATTGTTAAAATATATTATTTTTATGAAAATTGTCTAAAATCTGAATTCATAAAAATAGAATATATGATGGTAGACTTTCTTTTTTTTGTATTTCTACTAGAATTATATATCGAGAAGTCTATCATTGAGAGCATCAAGATTTCTTTGAATGATATATAATTCATTGATATAGTCCATTAATAAAAGAAAAATGATACGAGATGAAAGAAAAATTTCTTGCGTAATGTATTAGTCATTTTGATTTCACAAAAAAAAAACAATCATTTATTCTATGTAAGAGAATTACTAATCCTATTGAATTTTAAAAAACTATTGTTAATTACATATAAATAACGAAACAAAAAAACAAATGTATTATGAAATCTGTAAAAAAAAAAATCGATATTACTTCATCATTGAAATGTAGAGAAAAATCTATCGAAAGTTTATTCAATTGAAATTATTTTAATATTTGTAAACTAAAATTCAAAAGAATAATAAACTCAACGCAAAAAAATTTATTAGCCTCATTAAATTTTTCTTAAATCTTAGAAAGATTAATGAAATCGACATAAATTCTAAAAGTTTATAATTCTACTACATTTGTTTTTTTTTTGTTTTGTTTTGTTTCTACTTACTGGATCAAGAGCAAGACAATTAATAGGTGATTGATGTTTTTGTAAAGTATGTAAACATAAACCATTTGAAATATTTGTTACTTTAATTGAATGATCATCACTACCAGTAAATATAAGTGAAGAATTATAATCAATACGACAAACACGTATTGGCCATTGATGTAATCTTTTTATATAAATTTGTTTTATTAAACCATTTATATATTCAAATGCAATTAAATAACCACGACGTGTTGTACTTATAATAATTGTTGATGATGCTCGTATAAGATGTGTTATACCACCAAGATCATGATGATATAATATTAAATTTTTTGATAATGAATTATTTGGATAAATTTCTATTTGACCATCTGAACAACCAAATAAACATCGATTTTCATCAATCATTAATGAACACCAAACATGATTGATAGATTTTTCAATTGATATTATTGAATATCTTTGTTGTGTTAAAATAATACCACCTGTTTGAGGATTCCACATACATATTGAACCATCAGAATATGCTACACAAACAACTGTACCATTTTCATGTATACATATTGATTCAATTAATAATGTTGATGATGGTGGTATTAATATTGTTGGTACAATTGAATAATCACTTTTTATACAAGATAATATTCGATTATGATTTAAATTTAATGATGATGAAAAAAACCAAAAATAAACAATACTAAATAATGTTAAACCAAATAGAACAAGAAAAAAAAGTTCCCATAAAGCTGTTGAAAATCGACGATCAATCAATAAATTAGTTGTACTTGGTAGAGTTACATCAAGTAATGGTCGATGTGATGCCTACAAATAGTATTTTTTCATGAAAATATATTTTAGTTTTTCGAGTTTTCAGCTAAAAATTTTAATAGACTAAATTAACATGATTTTTAGACTTTTAAAAAGAAAATCCTCTTCATTAAAGATGAGAAAAATACATGGGACATAATAGAAGATTCGGGATCTTCTATTGCATGGCGAGGAGAATAATTGATTCTAGATTGTAATTTAAATTTAAAATTCATCTAAAGATCTTTCAATAACAAGATAATTAAGCTCATAATCATCATAGTTTTCTTTCACTTTTATTAAATTTATTCGATTATACCCTCATGTTGTTATACACTTGTAAATCAAAATAAATATCAAAAAAAAAAACATCAATGAAAGTAAGTTATTTAGAATTTGTTGTGATATTCGATGAGCTTAGGATGATTTATATCAATTGTTTTTTTTTGTCCTTCACGTTATCTATAGTTAATTACAATTTTATAGTAAAATGATACAATAAAAATTCCACTCACGCACGAGTTCTTATGAAAAATTGTTAGGATATGCTACTCTATGCGAGAGTTATATTACAAAGAGCTCATCAAAAACTGGAACTGATGCCACATCTTTTAGTGGAATTCGAGCTTCAACTGAAACAATTAATATTTAATTGAAAATTGAAGAAAAAAAACCGATATTAACAACGAAATGCTTATGAGTATAGAAATAAAATACTTCAATTTGATGATGACGATAGAAAATAATTTTAAGCTCTATACTAATAAAAATTTTGACTAAGCTTAATTTCAGAACTCAATTTCATTTTAATTGATATTGGACTCTGAAATAAAATATTTTTCTTTTTTGTGCTTAGAGCCCGATCAAAAACAAAATACGAGTCTGACTCATGTCTTCATACAAATATAAATATATTTATTCATTCTTTCTCTTTCTATCAAGTTTTTTTTTTCTAATGTTTTTCTCCTTTTAATATTGTGTTGTCATTGGTATGTGTTTCATTCTTAAGCTAATCTCAAATATAAAAATATCTATTTTATATATATATGTATGATAGCTGTCTATTCTAATTTCACTATAAACTTCTTTTACACAATCATAAATGAGTATAAGACGACTTAGATTTAAAATGATTATGAAAATAATCGACGTATTTTTTCAATACTTTTATACTAGATCTTGTTGAGTGCAAATTTTTTTTATCGAACTTTAAACTACTTTCCTAATATCAACAGAATTAGTTGTAGATCTCCGGCGAAAGCGGTTTCAACGGACAATAATCTTCATTAATGAATAAGAAAAGGTTGAAAAGAGTTCATCGTCATGGGATCTTTGAAGTCCGATGACTTTTATAATTAATTTTTGATTCAATATTAGGTACTTATTGAAAAAAAAGGAAATGACTCGTAGAATATCTTGAACGTTTCAGCCGAAAGGAATATTCTATTATAAACTCAAATTTTATAACAAATCATTAGTTTTTGAAAATTTCAATATCTCGACTAAGAAAATTTTTTTTTCCCATGAAATTTCAAATATATTCTAATAGTTATTTGATCTATTTTGACGCTTAATTTCAGATTAAAATACTGTTTTTTTTTTGAATTTTCTGTGCATATTTAAAGTTGAGTCGAAAATCTAGTTAAAACATTCCTAATTAGACTTTAAAGATTTATGTGACGAATTCTTTTAAAACTTTTGCTAGTCTTATCAAGATGTTCTTGGTAAATACAAATACAGTAAAACAAAAATCAATAGTTTCTGAAAATTTTTTCGATTAAATTAAAATATGATTTCTATTTTCTCTTAAAACAAAACAAAAAAAATATAAGATATTTACTTTATAATAAGCTTTTGTTTTCATATCTAATTTTTGATCTTCAGAAGAAATAATTGGTAAATAAATTGATGGCATTATAGTTAAATAACGATTATCATATGAAATATTATAAAAAGAAAATAATGTTGACCAATGATCATATGATAATAATGTTTGCCATTCATAATTTGGTAAAGATACATTATTTATTATTTGATCTTCGATATTATTATTTAAATCATGTTGATTATTAAATGATGAACCATAATGTTCATTAAGCATTTTTTCTGGAACAAAATCTTTAATTTGATCTCGATTTATTTGTACTTTTTAAAAAAAATAAAAAAAAAATAAGAACAAAAAAAAAAAATAAAAAATTTTATGATTTTTCTTACCATTTTTATGAAGTAAATCAACAATTAAACATGATTTATAAAAAATAAGAATAAACCAAATAAGAACAATAAACATACTTCCTCGTTGTAAAACTCTATAACGTGCCCATTGAGATTGTTGTTGTTGTTGTCGTCTATTTATTAAATAAGGCATTCTTATTGGTAATGATACTTTAATTTCTTTTTTTTCTTGTTCTAAATTTCGATTTTTTTTTTTACCAACACCAACAGTAAATCTTCGTATATCAATACTTAAAACTGCTAACCAAAAATTAATTTGCATTAAAAAATCAATTAATATACCAATTAATGCTAATTGACAAAATTCTCTTACAGTTGGAACATATGTTATAAAACCAATCATAACAATAATTAATTCATAAACTAAATGTTTTGATATTGTCCATGATTCAGCACGAAGTGCATGTGCAACACGTTCACGTATATCATCATATTGTTTTTGTGCTTGTAATGATGTAACTGCACGTGTTAATACAACTAAATTTTCTAAACCAATAAATATAACTAAATATGGAAATACTTCACCACCATCAAGACGTGGTGTCATATGAAATAATGATGATAATGCTAATGATATTAATAATGAAACAACAATTTGTACTGTTGCTGCTAATGCAAGACCCCATTTAGATTTTACACATTCAAATTGACCTTAAATTAAATATATTATTTTTATTGTAAGTGTTACCTTATTTAAAAAATCATTAATAAAGTATTGTATGACTTCATTTTTTTTTTTTTGTTTTTTTGCTAAAGATGAATATTTTACATTATACACGATTAAGAACAATTACATTTTCTAAATTTTTTTTTTGTTTGTTTGCGTACTGCCTGTCTTTTACAAAATAGATTTCTTTCTTCGGAATTTTTCAAATAGAAAGATTTCATGATTAACTAACTGTTTTTAATAAAAGGAGATTATTATCATTATAATTGTCAAAGAAAATGAGTTACTTTTTTTCCTCTTCTATTGAATAATATAAAAAATGATAATTCTATTAGAAGAGAAATAATAAAAGTAAAAATTCTTCTTAAGAAAATCTATGACATGCACCTAGATTTATATTTTCAAGAATAGAATTATTAATTAATGTACACATTTGCCGTAATGCTTTGAAGTTTTTTTTTCTTAAGTTCAGTAAGTTTAATTATTAGATAAACGAAAAAAAACGTCATAAAGAAGAACATAACAATAAGAAAGTAAACAGAGACATCCTTGAACATCATAGGTGAAGGTCGAAATATTTTAAAAACCAAATATCTATTTTTAAATTACAACAATCAATCATTCGAGAATCTAAATCTATCAAATACAGATAAAATTTTCATTTTAATTCAATAAATAGAAATAGAACAAAATTGATTAATTATCTAATATATATATATGAAATATTGCCTTAATATCTAAACTCAGTTTAATAACATTCGTATTTTAAGTTTAATTAAATACTTACTAACTGAATAATAAATATAAAGAAAAACAACAATATAAATAAGTACTAATGGTAAATAATAAAGAAGAGATTTTCTTGAAAAATAAATATGTATAATATCATCTTGTTGTTGTTCATCAAATGCAAATAAACGTTTTTTTAAATCTTGTCGATATTCATTTGATGCATTATTTAATAATAATGTTATAGCATATGTGAATGGTTTATTTGATGAAAAATATTCTTGTGGAATACCAAATATAATATCTATATAACGTTTTGATAATGATGAAATTGTTTCAAGAATTTCACGTTCATTATTTTTTATATTTAATATATCATTTGACCATAAATTTAATGGTGAAAGTAAAAGACAACCAAATGATGGTAAATATGATATCATTTGTTGGGCATTTATTGGTTCACCAACACGTAAACAATTTGTATCAAATTGTTGATCAGAAAAAAGACGATCACGTATATCACGTGCACGTAAAAGACATGATCTACGAGATGTTAACGATGAACATCGTATAACAATATGTTGAACATAAGCAAGTGGATAACCAGAATACTTAAAAAAAATACAAAGAAATTTTTCAAACTATTCTTTTATTTCTATTTTGATTTTAACTTGATTAAAACTTACCCATAATGGTTTATCTGGTTGTTTATCATGTAATTGATCACTTGTATTTAATTCTAATCGTGCACGTACAGGTCGAAATGATTTTGATGATTCAGCAAATATTTCTAATGTACTACCAGGTGGTGGAACATTCGTAGTTATTTGAAATCTATATAAAACAAAAAAAATTATTTATAATAATAATAATAATATAATAGTTTATTTCTTACAAACTAAGAAGAAATATACCAAAACAAATTAGAATAACATAAAGTGAATGATCAGCAACAAAAAATCCATATGAATATGATAAATCAAGTACACGATTCTAAATAAAGACAAAAAAAAAAAGAAAAGATCTTATAAACAAAAACAAAAAGTAAACAAATAATTTACTTTAAGATGAATATGAAGTTTTAATAATGCACGATACATTTATATCTAACATAATCAAGACAAACAAACAAACAAAAAATGAAGTCAAGTTCTATTGCAACATAATATACCGTCACAGTTAATTAATATATTATAGACATCAATTTGTATATAAGATAATATCGAAGATTGAAATTATAATCAAATTAATAATATGATATATAAATATATAAATACGTAAAAAATAGATGAAGCTTACAATTTAGTATCAATAACAAAAAACAACAGAAAACATGAGAACAATGAATCAAAAATTGATTGACAATTATTTCTATTGGTTAAGATTTCTTACCAATGTTAGAATATTTCATTGAATCCTCCTTCTCATATATAAAAAATACAAAAACAAAACTAAAAATTTTCCATTTATATACGTGGCAAAAGTCTAACTATCGGTTATTAATAATTATCTTCAATATTTCTAATGGTAATTCTATTATTCAACAAAAGTAAAATATATAAAACATCTACTGTTAGTGATATACAATACTAAAGCATAATAATTTTTTTTTTTTGAATAAAAATAATACTTTGTACCGAAATTTATATGAAAACAAATAGTAAATATAATTTATTCTATTGTTTTTAGAATACTTTACTTATGTTTTCTATTCATTGAGTTTTTCTTTGACTATATGAGAAAAAAAAAATGCCTTTCGCTTATCATACTTTTTATTATCAATAAGTATTATTTATTCAATGAAAAAGTATGATTTTTATTCATATTATGTTTTTTTTTTATTATACATAATTTTTCATAGGATTTTATTATTGTACATTTTGATACACTTTACTTATGATAAAGAAAACAAGAACTCTTTACTATTATAAATAGAATCTATGATAAACACATTGTTTAGGATTTCTATGAAAAATCCCAGGAGATTCAATCCGACCTGTAGATTCGATCGAAAACGATCGGATCCGCCTCAGATTTCATCGGAATCCGACATCTTTGATAAAAAACCGATCGGATCCGACAAGGTTTTTGTCGGATTCCCATCAGCCGGATTCCGGTCCGGAATTCGACGGAACACGATGAAATCCGGGCCGGATCAGGTCAGATTTTATCACGTTCCGTCGAATTCCGATGAAATCCGGACCGGAATCCGGCTGATGGGAATCCGACAAATATAGGACCGGATCCGACCGAAATTATTCCGAACTGGCGAGATCCGACTGGGGTCGTTTGACCTGGGATATTGATAAATTTATCATCAACTAAATATATATTTTTTTTTTGATTTTTAAGATTCTATATTTCTTTTGTTGATACTATTATGACAAGTAACACTGTTCCTAGTACTGGTGG
The DNA here is from genome assembly GCA_905250075.1 of Rotaria sp. Silwood1. NCBI lineage: Eukaryota > Metazoa > Rotifera > Eurotatoria > Philodinida > Philodinidae > Rotaria > Rotaria sp. Silwood1. Next base: position 386,582 of record CAJNOP010000060.1, read on the forward strand.
TACTGGCGGTCAATCACTTTTTGGTGGAAAGAGTAAAATAATGGCTGTTATTGGTGATGAAGTTAGTTTTCATGTTGTAATTTTATTTTATTTTTTGTTTTGTTTTGTTTTGTTTAAAAAAAAAGGATACAGTAACTGGTTTTTTACTTGGTGGTATTGGTGAATTACATCCTAAAACACGTAAACCAAATTTTTTAATTGTTGATAAAAGTTTGTTTTGAACACAAAAAAAAAAAAACAAAAATTTGATTCTTATTTGAATTTTTAATTCATATAAATAGATACAAAATTATCGGATATTGATGAAACATTTAAAAGTTTTCTTGCTCGTGATGATATTGGCATTATTCTTATTAGTCAATATGTAAGATAAATTATTTATGTTTGATTTAAAAAATTACAAATTTTTTTGTTTTTCAAAGATTGCTGAAATGATTCGTGGAACGGTTGATGGTCATGATAAAACTCTACCTGCAATATTAGAAATTCCAAGTAAAGAACATCCATATGATGCTAATAAAGATTCTATTTTACGACGAGCACGTGTAAGTTTTTTTTTTGTTTTTTGAAGAAAAACAAAATTCTGATTTTCTTTTTTTTGTTTTGTAGGGTATGTTCAGTGTAGAAGATTTCAAATAAAAAAAACACACACACATACACAGACAATATTTTACAATTCTTTTGCATTTTTGTTGTCTTCTATTCCATTTTATTTATATCGATAGATGAACCATATATATATAAATATATAAATGTCTATTAATGTCAAGAGATTAACATATTTTATGATTTTTCATTTTAATTATTGAGAATTTTTTTTTTTTTTGGATGAAAATTAAAATCAAACGCAAAAAAAAATATCTTTTTGTTTAATTATTTGATAGAAGTTTTCTGTATAAAAGACATATATTGTATTTCGTTCATCTAAAGAAAATAAAAATTGAACAAAAAAAAAAGAAAACAATGCTGAATTTTCCATGAATCAATGTTTGTTTTATAGATTTTTTTTAATATAAATGTCGTTAGATACATTATCAATACCACCAGTCAATTGGCCATTATTTCTATTTACTAGTTTGATAATATGTCTTCGTGCATCTACACCATTGATATGTACATGGTTTTCGAAAAAATTTTATTCTCCATCTACAAAAATTGATGAAATCACTCATGAATTAAAATGTGTAACAGCTGAATTAAGAACACTTTCTCAACAAGATCAATTTGCTGCTTATACTCGTAAAGAACGTCTACGTAATTCACTTGTTGAACGTCTTAAAGATGTACGAAATAGTAGTGAAGCACAACAAAAAAATTTATCAAATTCTATTCGAATGATACTCAATATTGGAACTGTTTTAATTATGATTATCTTAACAATAAAAAGTCGAGGACAGGATGCAATACCATTATTTAATTTTGCATTTTTTCAATTTCCATTAATTATTTGGGTTATGGCATTGAATACATTTGTTTCTACACTTGTTAATATTTATCTTAGATATCGAACAAATTAAAAAAGTACAGAGAAATAAATACAAGAAGAAAAACAAAAAAAAAAAGACAAAGATGTTAAATGAACATTTCTTTTTTTCAATAATATAAAGTAAAATATATAAAAAAAAAACACATAATTCAATAAGATTGCTGTGAATTAAAATATTTCTTTATTTGAAAAATAAATTTCGAAAAGTATGTTTATGGTAAGTTTCAGTTTTTTTTTCTTGTTGTATTTTTCATCTGGATGTATTTGTCAAGGTGTCTTTCTTCACAATCAATTGTTATTATTTGTATAAGAAATAAATTCATTAGTAAATTGTGAAGAAAAAATCGAATCATTCCTATAGAAAAATATATATTTACATAAATACTTTTATTTAATATGTGTATCACTTGTATATAGTCGAAAATGAAAAAAAATCAAAACAATCTTCACATTATTTATTTACCTTTTCATAAGAAATGGTTGTTGAAGATTTCCATTAGATTTTGCTAAAGCTGTTTGATATGCCCAATAAAAAAATTGTTCAAATTGTTGTATTGATGTATTCTAAATATTTAATAATAGAATATTGAAAATAAAAATCTAGATAAAATTTACATCGGGTATTGTTATTGATGGTGATGGTAAAACAAAATTTGGTTTAGGTGCTGGAACAAATCTATGATGTTCATCAACTGTTAATTCATGTAAACCACCAAAATGTACTAATTGATGTTGTTTACGCCATTTAGCACGACGATTTTGAAACCAAATCTTATTTAAAAAAATATGAAATAAGAATATTCGAAATAAACAAAAGAAAAGAAAAAAGAAACAAACTTGAATTTTTTTATCAGGAAGTTTAGTTATAAGAGTAAGATGTTGACGAAGAGATAAATCTGGATAATGTGTTATTTTATCAAAAACATTTTCCAATTCATGAATTTGTTCAAGATCAAATACACTTCGTTTTCTTTGTCTTTTATTATTCTTATTAGTTTCTATATGCTTACAATTCTCGTTGTTCGTCATGATCATTGCTTTGATAATAATCGATTCATTTGCTTACCGTTCTCTTCATATAATTAAATCATAAAGATAAGATATATATGGGTAAACTTACAGTAAAAAGAATTCAATCGTGCTTCTTTTAGATCGTAAATCATCACACCATGTTATAAAACCATTCGTATAGATTAGTAAAATAACGTCAATAGATTAAATCTCAATGAATAAGTTTATGATTTTAAGAAAAAAAGTAATGAAATAGGAATGTAGGCTATTTCAATAAGTCTTTTTTTTTTTTGTATAGGTACGTCTAAAAGGTTTCATTAATTGATTTACTGATCTTGAGTTATGTTGTAAACAAAAAAATAGTATTCACTTAATAGTATTGTATGTCACTTTGATCAATAATTTTTATATATCGATTACAAAATCAATTTTGGAAAACTTTTCTAATTTGTCTTTGTATTATTGATGTTTGTTTTTTTAGTATAGATTGTTGTTGGTACAGTATCTTCTAACTATTAAAATTTCGAATTTCATTCATATTTCTATTCTTTAGATATGTATATATATAATTGACAAAGTTTGTATTACAAAAAGAAAAAAAAAAAGAAATTTTATCAAACTTTTTAAATAAAAATTTTCTTATCAAGATGAATATTATTAATAATGGTAACATATGTTTTTGATGGTAGAAAGTATAAAATCACATCAATCATAGAATAATAAAATAAGAATATCAATTCCAAGTTTTTCAATAGTAAGTCCTCTAAAAACTTATGACGAAAAAAGCAGAACAAAAATCAATTTCTAATGATATTTGTAGTCATAATAATTATTGTAGAAAAAAAACTATCGTGTTTGATAGAGAACATTATTGATTATGTTTTTATCTACATTGTAAAACATATAAACAGAACATGACATTTTTTTTTTTGCTTGTTTTATTGAAAAATCAGGTATTTTTTATGAGATTCAATATGTTATTTTCATAGAATCATATTCGATTGTCTATCATTAAAAAAATCGAGTAAACAAATATTTAACATTATTATGAATAATATTTGCTCTAAAAAAAAAAAAAAAAAACTGTTCTTTTTTTGTCTTAATCAAAATAGGTTTATTGAAGTTGTTTGAAGGTCAAATAGAAATCAACATAAAAATAGAGGCGTTATTTTCTCGGAAAAAAAAATGCTTGAGTATTTCCGCCATAGTTTAAATAAATAGACTAGTCTTTTCATTGTCAAATAGATGCATACTTATAGTATATAAATATTCTCATGAAATATTACTTATGACATATATATGTAGAGTAGTGATCCGAATAAGTTTTGAAAACCTTCTATATTTATCCTTCTAATCCTAAATACAAAAGAACGCAATATTTTTAGTCAATGATCTAGAAAAAATATATTTTATTCTAAATTTTTCACATAAGTATATTCTTTATTAATTAGTATAATATGAAAATTTTATTGATATTTAATTTAAATTATTCAATGAGAATTTTTTTTTCTTTAGAAAATATTGTTTACTTTCATAACTTGTCAAAAACTATAACTTCGAACGTATGTCAGAAATAATATTTCAAGACAGTATTTTTCATCATAACTATAAATAACCGTGAACATTTCCTTACTAATAATGAAAAAAAAAAAAAAACATCAATTTAGTTGGTCAAAGTACAATAGATATACAGAAACATTTCTTTTTGAAAAACAAATTGGTTAGGTCATTCTGTATCCATGGTATTAATCATAATGTTGATTTGTTTTTCCTATAGGAAATCAACCGATATGATAATGCATCATTTTTATCAAACATATGTTTTTTTTTTATTAAATCTCTATTATTTTCGAGTAGTTTTTGCGTTTGTCTCTGAGTTTTGTTTTATACATTTCATTAAGTGTATGAACTTTATATTCTACATACATTAGGTACTTTGCATATTTGGTAAAGATGATTATGTTTCAATAGATATGCATAACACAGATTGACATTAGAAAAAGCATCAAATTTCGAATAATTTATATAAAATAAAACTTTTTTTTTTTTCATATCAAAATATTGATTATCAAATTCAATTATTTATTCGTAGTTTTCATACCAATATTTTCTTCGATTAATAAAGACATAAATGATTGATAATAGTAAAATTAAGTGTTTATGATTATTTGAAATTATACAACATAAGACAGAAAAACCTTTGAAATGTTTTTTTTTTTCCTCAAAACTAATCTTATTTTTAGTCTTCAAAAAAAAACAAAATACACCTTAGTCCGTGTAAGTAAGCATAATGAAATATTTCATTATAAATAAAATCATTGATAATTGTTAATTAAATTTATTAGTATTCGTATTTGATGTTAGAAGAAATTTCTAAGATGAATCTATTTATATAATATTCTTTTCTTTAAATGATAGCATTATTATCTATAAAAAGAATTTCTACTATATATCAATCATATGTTGTCATATGAGTACGTGACAATCTTAAATTTTCATCTATAAAGCATAAAATATTTCTCTGATTCTTTGATATTAATATGAAAAAAAGAAGAAGATATGTAACATTGATTATCAAATAACAAATAGAAATAGTTTGCCTAACAAATGTATTAAATGATTCAGTATTTGATAACATGCTTAAGAAATTATAGATGTTTTTTTTTTCTTCATATTCGTATTTAATATACACAAAAAAAAAACAAAATATTTCATGTAAATTATATTGTTCTTAGAAAAAGAAATGAATTCACTAATGATAAATTAAATTAATGAGACAGATAACAATACATTAATAGTTTCTGCAATTAAGAATCAAATTTCATTTTTTTTTTTTCTAATCATGAAAAGATCATTCTACATTATTTTAATTATTAAAGAAAGTATAGAATAGAATGTTTGTTTATTTAATGATGAACTAACTTAGATTTCATATATTTTCTAAGGTATTGAAAGTTCATTAAGTTCAAAGAAATGGTAATATTAAAAGAATTATCCTTCACGCTAGAATTTTACGCATGTAAATCAGTAATTAAATCAACAGTGCGTATATTATTTTTGCAGATTTTTTTTTTTATTCCATTGAAGATAATTTTTTTTTTTAATAATGTTTCCAATGAATTTTTTCTTGTCATTATTTCTTTAGAAGAAATAATGATGATTTACACTTTTCATTATGAAAATAAGATGAATAAATTTAGTAACATGTTGATTATTAAAATGAAATTTTGTTAATATTAAATGACATAAATTTTTTATGATTCTAGGTTAATTCTTATATTAAATGAAAAATATTTGAATTTTTTTCTATTTAAATTAATAGAAGATGTATAAATCTAGAAGAGATTTTGTTCCTTAAGTTTAATATTAATATTAGAAAAATCTTTCACTTTACTGTTTAAAATAATCTTCTACTCCTCTTGTTAAGAATATCAAATAATAAGAAAATTTTTGATTTTATTAAATTAATAAACTTTATCAATATGTATAATTCATAACTATAAATATTTTCATATAGTTATGTCATCAAGTAATCTATATGAAAATCTAGACTGATATTTCTTTGTAATAAATCTATAACAAGGACAAGAGTTTTTCTTATTAATAGATTTATTTTTACATTCTCTAATCTTTTTATGTGACATATTAGCTTATTTAAATATTAGTTAAAAGAGAAGATATTATCAAAACTAATTTTTTCCAAATATAGTAAATTATGATTCATTTTTTTTTTATTTATACTTTCATCGATCTAATAAAAACTCAACAACCTTTATCAATTATTAATTGTCTAAAATAGAATATTCGTTTCGATTTATATATATATAATCTAACAGAAAAATGCATCTACGTCGTTATCCTTCAATCAAAATTTCTTGTTTTTTTTTTTTTTTTTACTGCAAAGTATATTTTTAACTTTGTGGTTGTTCTCATTAGATATGTTCGGGAAATGGATTTTTTTTCCGCTTTTTCTAACTAAGCAAAAAAATAAAAGCTGATGTAGGTCTCGACAGTAAAAATTTTTAAAAATACTATAAAATGTCTCTACAATAATCTACTTTCTTCGATATATGCACGAGTGCGTCTCTTACTTATTGCATGTTTTCAAGTTTGTCATTATTGAAAAGATAATTATTTCTTATAATGATTCACTAGACAAGATAGAAATTTTTTCTTTGACTTGTAAAATAATCTAATAATGTTATGACGAAAAGACATTTATAAGATAAAAAACCAAAAACAAAAAAAAATATTGAAAATTTTTTTTGTTTTTATCTTTATGAAACTCGAGATCAAATTTATATTTATATCATTGAAAGATATTATTTCATATGGATTATTAAATATTCTTGTCAATTATATGATTGCTATGCTTAAGAAAGAGATTTATTCGACTTTTTTTTCTTTTTATACGGTTTTTTTAATTATCATGAAAATAATATACGAAATTAAATTGATTCTTCACAAATCAAACATATAATTTGGTCATTTATAAATAAATGACTATATTGACATCATTATTCATCAGTTTTCAAATTAATTTTTTTTAAAAACAAAATAACTCTATGTGTATCATAATAAATGAGACTATACATGTTTATTATTGAAAATCTGTTAGATTAATATTCTATTATCTTGGAAATAAAAATAAAGGCTATTTGTCTTCTAAAAGATTAACTCTATCGGATATAGACTAGTTATTTTCAAACCACATTGTACCATCTGATTTGATTGTTTACTTTTTTTTTGTCGCCTCATATATATCTTTCATAATTTGTAAAAAAATCTATTTATTTTTCTTCTATTCTTCTTCTTTTGTATGTTGTTCAATAGTTCCAGATATCCTTTTATATTCATTATGCATAAGTAAAGACTAATAAATTAAGAAAATCTTAAATCATTTTTTCAAACTGTATAATACTAGTGTGTGTGTATGTTTTGTTTTGTGTCTTATATTGTTAGCGTCTTACGACGCCATGACAAACAAACAGACAGACATTCAAGAAGAAGAAAAAAGGACGCATGACGCACACACACACAAGCATATGAAGAAAAAAATTGTGTGAACAATAGAAAGTGACGACAATCATCCACACGTTCATCCATCCAAATTATCGATGTAACGAGATGAGTGAGTGCGCGCATTCGAACAAAATAGATAAGAAAAAAAAGAAAAAAAAAAAAGAATAAGACCAAAAAGAAAAACGAGGCATCATCATTATTTTATTTCGACGTCATCATTGTTACGAATTCTAAAATGCAAAGAAAAACAAAATTGTTAAATTAACTCATTTTTTTACCTTCATAATTGACTTGTCCGTCTAAAGAAAAGAAAATTCAGAATTAAAATAAAGTATTTTTTAAGTAAAAAATCATAAGAAGAATCTAACCTCCATCAATATCTGCTTCTCGGATCATTTCATCAACTTCTTCATCGGTGAGTTTCTCACCCAAATTGGTCATAACATGACTGAACAAAAAAAAACACCAATAAAATAAATTCAAGTGTTGCTGGTTTTGTTTTCCTCTCTTACCGAAGTTCAGCAGCTGATATAAATCCATTACCGTCCTTGTCAAACACGCGGAATGCTTCGCGAATTTCTTCTTCCGAATCAGTATCCTTCATTTTACGTGCCATCATTGTTAAAAATTCAGGAAAATCAATCGTACCATTACCTAAAAAATAAATCAAATATAATCATAATTAATAATTATTTGTTATTTTTATTGAAAAAATAAACGAATGACCTTAAGAATAACTACTATATCTCGAGGTTTCTCTTTAATTACATGCGAACGTCAATGTTCTGTGTTCAATTAAAGGTTTGATATTTTTCTTTCTCCTTTTTTTTTTGGTTATTATCGAAACATAGACCAGATCGATTTTACTATTTGTTTGATTAAAATCTTACCGTCGGCATCGACTTCATTGATCATATCTTGCAATTCAGCTTCAGTTGGATTTTGACCAAGACTACGCATTACCGTACCTAATAAATATTTATTACATATATATATGAAAGAAAAATAAATGAAGAAATTTTTTACCTAATTCTTTTGTAGTAATTGTTCCATCACCATCTTTGTCAAACAGGGAAAAAGCTTCTTTAAATTCGGCTATTTGTTCTTCGGTTAATTGATCAGCAGACTAGAAAAAAAAATATTTACAATCATTTTACATAATTATTTTTATTCATAAATACATTTTATTATTTTTCATCGAAGTGAAATAGACATACAATACTATTTTTTCAAGTGAAATTATTTTTTTTTTCTGCATTCTTTAATTATCAATTAGATGGAAATACAAGAACTAAAGTATTAAAATATATCTTTCTTCTTGAATATAAATCTTTGTATGACACATTTTTTGTTTTTGTAAATTTTGAATAAAACATCAAGAAAATTTTAGAAGAATATTATTTTTTGTTATTTGACTTGATATATATGCATACATCCTTTTTTTTTACAATATAATCAACTATTTCTGTTTTTTTTTAACGAGTATTGATTTTTCTTTCTTAAAATAGTTTCTCATTTGTTAATAAATCATCAAACTTAAGAACTATTTAACGCAATAATAATGACCTCTAGAGGATTTTATTTTAATCCCTACAGATTAACATACTGATGTCAATATCATTGCAAATAAACCTTGAGTAATTTTGACTGTTACTTACTTTAAAAATAACAAAAAAGATGATATTCAATAGGATAGTTTGTTTACTTTATTTTCTTTTTATAAATGAGAAAAATAAAAAGAAAAAATTTATGATTTATAAATACTATAGTTGATAATTTTTATCTTGAAGTATTCTATGTCAATGACAATAGAAAAAAAAACTGGTGTTGATCTTTCTATTCTTGATGTCTCTCTTGTTTTTTCTTTTTTTTTTTTTTTTATATATTTTATATGACAGAATATTTAATGAACAAAAGAATGTCATTACAAGATTGAATCAAAAAGTAAGAAATAGAAAGGAAACGTAACACATTATTTTTTCCATAAGAAAAAGAAAAACATATCAACAATATAGAAATTGATCAGATATTTTATAAAATTTGTTTGATTCTCAGCTGGAGTAAAAAAAAAGTATTAAAATTAATCAAACACTATAGAATTTCTTGTTCCTTATCGTCAAGTGTGTGCGAACAAAACATGTCCTTGTTTTCTCTTTACTAGCCTTGCTCGATCGATGATGGCATACTCATAGTGGCGACAACAAGAATCGGATGCGTTCTCTCGTGTGTGTTGTTTCTAGATCTCTCTCTCTCCCCCTCCGTGCACATACACACCCGTATAATCAATTAAGATACGCGCGCGCGCAACCGTCGCACCATCATGAGTATAAAAGAAAGAGCGAGAGAAATTTCGACCTCTCTTGCTTGTGTCACAATCAGTTGGCGTCCAATAAATCGCCTTAGCACACGCGAACATGCAATAGTTACGAAACAAAACTAAGAAGTGAAAAAAACAACTTAAAACCGTTCTTTATCTATTGATTGGATGATTAAACAAGGATAAATATTATTAGAATTTTCTAATGATATCTCATGTGCCATGAAATCGATCAACTTTTCTTCTTCGTCTAAAACATGATTTATATCCAAAATGTCACTTTGTTGAATATCAACAATTCTTGCTTCTTATGGAAAATTAATTTAGATAATTTTCTATACTTTTTTTTTACAGTAATGACAAAAAAAGTTGCTTATTACTTGAACAGATATTTTTTATATGAGAAGTAATTTTTTTTCTTATTAGAAAGCGAAAGTAAGTATTTCAATAAATATAGAAGTATTTTAGTGAAACTAGAAGTTGCTAAAGCTATTTGTAGTTTTAACTTTGAATACTTGAATAAAAAAGAAAAAGACTTATGTTTGTTTATATTCAATTTCTTTCGCTCTTTTTTTTGAAACATTTAAAATAATAATAAAAAGATTATTGTCAAATTGATTTTTATTCATCGGAAAAACACTAGCTTGAGAAATCAATTATTTTAAAGTTCAAGTACAAAAATAATCAATAGACCGAAAAAATCGATTACTAGCTATTTTCATTGTAATAATAGAAAAAATAAAAGCACTTTTCTTTTTTATTTTTCTATCATACTCACCATTGTAATTTGATTGGAATTGAGTTTGTCCTAAATTTCTACTTGTATGTATATTTTAATATTAACCTGTACACCAGGTTCGTACTTGAAGATTATTTGTCGTTCTTGTCTCTCTTGGACAACACCGGGGTTCGTGAGTTTGTATGCAATGTCGTTCAGTCGTAGATAGAGAGAGTATGTAAGCGAGAAAAAGCGAAAGAGAAGAGAGTGGTCCGATTCGGCACGGACGCAATGCACGGCAACACAAGGCAATAGTCGTAGAAGCAGCAACTTATGTTTCTTATCGCGCAGCGACGGCAAGAGTATTTTCTGTGATGATGACGGCGACAACGACGACTCTCGCTTGCTTGTGTTATAGAACAGAGAGAGAAAGGGAGAGAAAAAAAAATAGAATAAAAAGAAAGAATGAGAGATTTTTTTAAGAAAAAAAAAAAAACCAGAGCACGTTGTAATACCGAACTGAGAGAGAAAGAAGAAAAAGAAAATTGATTTTCTTTTTTTCTCTGTCGTTTTCTCTCTCTCTCTTTCTCTCTACTTGAAAGAGAGAAGAAATATGTTCATTGTTCTCTTTTTCCTTGTTTTCTTTTCTCGCTATCAAGCATTGCTACAACGACCAAAAGAATATAATGTCGTTTTCAGCTTGCAAGCGAATACGAAGCAATGCAATGATGATTGTATTCTTTTAGAATAGTAGTAGTAGATAGAAGCAAAAGAAGAATGTTGAGATACAACAAGGGATATACTCGTTACATAAAAAATATACAGAATTCTATAAGTTTTCTTTCGTTCTGCTCTCTTTTTTTTTTTTTTTATTTCTTCTATTTGACAAAGCGTCGTTCTTCTGTTTTTTCTATTTGTTCTATTTTTGTCGTCATCAACAGAGAGAGTCTCATTACAATACATAATGCCTTGACAACGTTGTTGTATGTCTGTGTATATATGTTCCGTTTCTCGGGAACGTCGATTTTTCTCCTCCTACTCTTTCACTCACTCATTCAATCATTTATCGATTTACGGGTTATCTATTCGTTTATTAATACTCGTACTCGTGCATCAGTTTGCATGTTCAAGCTTGATTATATCATGTTTCAGAAAAAAAAGAGAGAAGAAAAAAAAATGAAAGCTGAATTTGATAATTCATTCTTGGCTCAAGAGACTCACTTATTAAAAAAATCGAACAAATGAATGGCAAAGCAATATCAATAAGAACAACTAAGGATATGTGTTCACCTGAGAAAAAGAAGAACAAGAGAATACCTAATTATATGATTATAACATATGAATGGACAAAAGATCGTCAAAGAAAAAAAAAAATATTTATTAGAATTTGCATACTTAGATAGAATTAATTAATTTATTTTTCTCATTAATCAACAAGAAATAAAAACAAGTGCAAAAAATAAAATGCAAATCTGCAATAGACTTAGTGCAAAAGAATCATCACTATTACTTCATTTTCATCCTATATTAAATCAAACAATTACACATTTATTATGATATATATATATATAATTATATATTCGACACAGTTTATAATGATAAATATTACTAAACCTAACAATTCTCTCTTCCACAAGACCTACATTGATAAGAAAGGGAAAAAAATTATATATATATATATATAAAGCATGTTTCTCTATCACGTAATCAGCCAACTGCAATTTTTCCAATACAAAAAAGAAGAAGAAATTGATAAATCGAACTAAATTTAACCCATAGATAGCCTGTATTTCTTATCTATCAGTATTGTTGAAGCAACCACCGATCAATTATAGATTTCCTGGTTGAGTCGAGCGTGTGTCCCCGGTTTTTTTTCTCTCTTGCTTGTCTTGCTTTTTTGATGAAATGTTCATTCTTTTGGTTTTTTTTTTCTTTGATCTCAAGGGTAATAAGACATCATTGTCGTTCTTCGAACAGCATTAGGGAATGACAATTTTTTGACATTTGTTTGGTAAGCTTTCTCGCTTGCAATGCTCAATGTCTAAAACGCATTTTGACTTCATTTATTACTAGAGAAAGAGACGTTATTAACGATTAAAAATAAAAAAAAAAAGGAAAATAGACAAGAAGAAAAAAAAAAAAAACAACCGAAGCCTGTTCACAATGATGATGATAATGGTGATAATGATGATCAATCGTGTTTGTTCCGGAATAGTACTCGGATGAAGGTTAACGCTACACTCATTATTGAGCATTTCACAGAAATGAATGCATGTCCGGATGTTGACAGAAATAGAAAGCATTATTATAGACCCAATTACTAAGATAAACTTCATTTTATATACTTTTAAGATAGAAAAAAGTATGCATAAGATATGGCTTTGTTTCTAGGTAGAAAAATTAATATTCTTCTTTTGAATGCATCAAAGCAAACAAGCAAGTTTTTCTGTTTACTAATTGAAATGACATTATTATTTTTCATTTGCTGAGATGAAAATATTCAATATCATCAATCTTTACTATTGTTAATTGGATTAGAAAAATGCATAACAAACGTGTATAAAAAAAAAATTTATATTCATTGTAAGTTTCGACGCTTTATATTTTTATGAAATGAAAAATATTAAAGCAATTTTGATTTCTATTGTGTTATTCATCTATGTATCTTTTGTTTTCCATTAATGGAATCCATTACGAGATACTATTAATAATAGATACTGTTTTTTTTTTGTAACTTGTATTGAAATATCTAGAACTCATATAATAGCAATGAGTTTTTATGAATATTGCTTTTAATTATTTCATTAGTAATATTTTCTTTTCAAAGAATAGCCTATAATTTAGAAGACGATATAATAGATGTCCCCTACTTAAAACATGCAAAGCTATATGAAGCATTCCATTTGCGAAAAAAAAAAAAAAAAGAAATCATATTGATGTTGTATCTAAATAATATACTAGCATGTAAATGAGTGCAAGGAAAAGGTTGTTGCAGTACGAAAGAAAAATTTACCATCGAAAATGTAACTGTAAAAAAAAATATTTTAGTTATTTCGCCAAAGAAAAAAAAAACTAATTAAATTTATATTTATAGTTATAAAGACTTCTAATTTGAACAACAAACATATGAAAAAAATTGAATAGTATATAGAAGAAAAATCTTATTTTTGTATTTCATGAAAGATGAGTGTATAAGTTCTTAGTTGATTGAAATGATTGACTTGAATAGATAACTAATAGTTGTGAAATGTGATTGAAAAATAATATAAACTGATTTATTTCATTGTTATAATCTAAGATTGAACATATGTTGATTGAATAATTCATTTTGACTCATTGAAAATTAAAATCTTTATTTTGTTGTGACAAATAGCCTAAGGATACATTAGAAATAACGAATGATTGAGTAGACTTTTTCATTTCAATGATGTAAAACTTATTTTACTACTTTCATAACGAGAAAATGTGAAATACGGATAAAAGTCAATACGATACAATTTCCATACATGTTACCGTAATATTTGATAATATTTGTTACAATAAACTAATCTGTAAGAGAGTCAACAAAAGATTTTATATTAAACAATTATTCGTAGTTCTTTAATGATACATATAACAAATATGTATTTATAAGTTGTTTCATTAATGTTTATTCTTATTTTTTCTTTAATTATTCTTTTTTTATCAAAATCTTCAAAAAAGATATCCCAGCAAAGTTTTTAGGTTTCTTTATATACATATTCACAAATTGAAACAAAGAAAACCTATTAGACGTTAAAGAAATATTTCTAATTAAAAATCATCTTCAATGTGTGTATACTATTTCATCAGTTATTGGAAGATGGTAATCGATGAGACGGAAGATAAATCAAATGTAATGGTGTGAATAAAATAATACCGGAAATCTTTTGAAAGAAGTTCAGATTTGCGAACGATGAAAGTTAAAAAGCCATCTTTTATTATATCGGAAGTGACATTCTTCCTGATTGACTTTGTGAATACAAATTATCAAAAAGCACTATCTATTGTTTATTTTAGAGAAGAATAAACGTGCCTGTATAACTGTGAAATTTCCTATTTTTTAATGAATCTATTCAATTGTTCGAAGAAAATTCATTTCAAATAAGAGATAAAATATTTTCAAATATTTTTTTGATTTATCTATAGAAGTTATATAAATCCCATATTACTGTCATGAATTATTTTGTTTTTCTTTTTTTCTTTTTTGTTATCATTGATCACATGTCTATTAATCGTATTCCGTGACCTTGAATGAAGCGTTATGAAAATGAGAAAAGAAAACCCATAAACTATGGTAGTAGAAATAACTCAAGGCATTTTATATAAAGAAAATCTATAGATATCTTTTAATCTTTCTTTAATCTCTTCAATTCAACCAATATATTTAAAAGATGTGCTTTTGTAATTATCCCTTCTTTTTGTATTAACTATCATCTGTATATCTAATAGTCTAGCAAATTGAATACTGATTGATAGTTTAACGAAAAAAAAGAATTAAAAATTGATTGATATTTGAATCATCTGTCTTATTGTATTGAAAAATATTAAAAAATCATTTGATTGACAATGGATACTAATATTTAATGCATTACAATAATCATGTCTACATGTATAAAGTAAAACTATACGTTCTTAAATTAGTTCAAAGAATCTTTCATAAAAACGTACTGAATGAACCACAACATAGAAAAATTTTTTATGGTATTTAAAAACTTGTGCGCTTTTTTTTTATATATTGCACATATATTTTATTTCCACTTGTTTTAAGTATAGAGTGATACTTGTAGAATATAAATTTATTTGTTGAAAAACTTCATTCTAACAATATATATGGATCTCATGTTCTTCAATATATTCTCTCCAATAAAATCTAGTGACATGTTTCATTGAAATCTATGAACAAGATCGACTGAAAATATGCATTGAAACTTTTTATCGAACATGGTCTTGTTGATATAAATGATCATTATGTTCGTGTACTTAGTAGAAGTACATCAACATGAAAATCATTGAATAATAAATATCAATGCTTGTGAAGATATTGCTATATCTAGCATCATGAAAAAAAACAACTGCTGAATGTATCAAACGATCAGGCCCGTAGCCAGAGGGGGAGCCGAGGGGTCAGGGCTCCCCCTTAGGCCGAAACTTGCCTATAGGGAGTACAGGGAAAAAAATTTCGCGCTAGCGAAAACTTTTTTGCACCATGGTGGGCCCCCTCCTTAGAAAGTCGGGCTCCCCCCTTATAAAATTTCTGACTACGGGCCTGCAAACGATTATTTCATATTGTTGTTTAAACCACATACGAAATGATAGATAAACTTGAGTTCAGAGAAATATTCTTTTTGCATTGATCTCATGATAAGATTTCTTATAATAAAAAATATGGTTACTGCTATATTTTTAAAATACGAAAAACAATTAAAAAAAAGAAATCTCTCTTCTCAGTTTATTTTGTTTTAATTATAGGCTGATACTGAGAATGTGAGAAGAACTCTTTGAAATTCTTAGTGTACAACCTGAAAGAAAGTCTCGAATAATTTGAATTCTATTTTTGATTGATACTGTCAAAGAAAGACGTGATCTTTTTATTAATAAATTATAATTTTATGTTATTTTTGAGATCTCTACTTTATCATAGCTCAAAAAGTTAATAATCTCATTAGTTAATTGCAATCACAATAAGAGAGAAAACAAGCTAAAAAGTTCAACTTTTAAATCGCACTCTATGCTTGAAGTTTAGTAAGACTAATTTAATGAGAAAAGAAAACTAAAGTTTTGATTGCCTGAATTGCTTTCGTTATCTACAATTGTGAGATTATAGATTCAAATTATTTCTGACAATTTTACACATTCTTGTCCTTTAACTAGACGAAAATCCTACGTTTTTACGAGTGAATCTATCATATTTTAAGTATGGTGAAGAAAATGTGAAATTCAAGTGAATTTTTATTTTTTCTGTGTCTATCTATGGTTTGATAAATCTTGATAAGTTAATTACAAGTATATAGTTTTAATTTTGATTCGATTCTTGTATAGTTAGAGAAAAACTGTACAAAGACCGTATGTATTACCAAAAGAATCACATTTTCTTGCAAGCTTGTACAATTTCTTTTATTTCTATTTTATTTTGTTAAAACCATAGAAGAAAATTATGCTCAATACTAATCTTTTTAGCATATATTTTTGAACAAATGTTTTTCCTCAGCTCTTTGTTACATTTGTTTAGTGTCAAGTCAAGACGAATCATAACGACGACTTAAACACTTTAGTTCAGTAGAGTGTATGATTAATCAATCTTTCGATATCATTGACTAAAATTGAAATGAATCAGTGAATAGAATATGTCTCGTGTTACTTATCTTTTTTTTTTCGAATTTGTTCATTGGTTTTCTATTTGTGGTGTATCTTGATTAATACAATCGGATATACATTCAGATTCAGGTTTTGATTCAATAACGAAGAGAGCTTAATAAGTCGAAAAAACAAAAATAATTAGCAGGTTTTAAATAAAAAATAGCTAACGTATGACACTTTCTGCACACGAACTTATTTTCAATGTTAGCCAAATATATGGAAAAAACTGATAAGCTTTATTAAAGTAGATAATGATTAATCAATTAGTTTACCGAAATAAAGTACTTAACTCATTCTTACTATTAATATTTGATCGAGGTCAAACAGATGTAATGTAGGATATGAAGGGAGAATGGCATAACAAAGGTTTTATCCAAAAATGTATCTCTAAGCATATGATGATAGATACTTTCCAAGTCTGATTAGTCATTTGTGAAATTAACTGGAACTAAGTGTTGTATCTGATCTGAATCATTGGACTTTGAATATCATATGTACCTGTGCAGTTTCTTTATATGTTGTTCGATTATTGAGAATATTGATTTTTCTGTAGAAAAATGTCATAAATGCTTTGGTATTTAGCAATTTTGTTTCTTCATAACTAAGTTTTAGACCAAAATACATCACACACTCGAAAGCATCAAACATATTTATGTCGTATTATGTATGCATACCTATTTCAGCAAACCATATTTCACAAAATATTCATGCCAGGTGAACCATAAGCAACATTGAGAAAAAATTTTCTGAAAGGACTCTATCTAGTGTTTTTTCCTAAGAGAACTTTTTTGATGAATTATAGATAATCTAATTTTGTTGTCAGCGTTGATCTCGAATATGTTACTGATTTTGCTTTAAAATTTAACTATGATGGTAGAAATTGTTAAGTACAGCTATCTTTTTTAACAAGTTTGTGACCTGTTACTGCTCTAATCAAAAAAACTTCAATTTTCTCAACAAACCAGTCCAAATTAAAAACAAATCTCAATAGCATTTTACGTACATTGCGTTTGAGTAATTCCAAGGGAGATAAATTTTTGATCTTATCTTGTCTCAGAAAACCACTGATACTCAATCGGTCGATTTTCATCGTTTAAATGCTCAAGATGAATAAATTCGAAACTTCAAGTCGATAAATTTCTAGTCGGCATCGGAATTTCAGCTCTCAATATTGACCTATCGCTTCCTACTCTAGATCGAGCGATCTCACAGCATACTGAATGCATTGATAATTGTCAAAGAAATTTAGCCACTGATTCAGAATCGAAATTCTGTCTATACTACAAATTTTTCATCTCAAAGTTTCATGCTCACTTCTGAACTGTTTACCACTGACTGTCAGCAACTCTTAACGACCAGCAGACGCCACTTAAAAAAAACTTACGTCTTAATAAAAATAAATAAAAAAATCTGATCTATTTTAAAAATGACTGTAGTGTTCATTTAGGTTTTCTATCAGTCATAACAGTTGACCGATATGTAGAAAAGTTCTGCAGATAAAGCTAACACAATTTGTTGATTTTTTTCGAGGTAAGTATAATTGGCATCAATTGATGTTTTTAAAGCCAATGCAGATTAGTACTTGAATAAAATTCGAAATTCATTTCTAACGTTTAGATTGCATTTTTCTAAGTGCCTGAAGCAAAAACAAGCCTTAGCAGTTCACTATTATATGTTATTGATAGATACACACGAGATAGATATAAGAGTGATGAGACGGTGTTGCTGCCTCAGCACATCGTATATAAGTAAGAGCAGGACTTGTTTTGATAGCTTTACATTCGAGACGTTATCATTCACTGCTTCGAGAGATATATTTGATATTTTCATTGGTTACTCGACAACTATAAAATGAACTAAAAAAAATATTATGCGATTCAGGCCACAATTTCTTTTAGAGCAGCGCGATATTATTGCCTCTACAGTGCTAAGAATATTATACCGTTATTTTTCTTCTTTGACTTATTTGAAATTGTTTTCTCTACTAAATTTACTTTTGCATTTTAGATCCGCCACTAACATTTAGATTCGAATGTGCGCCTGTAAGATCTATTGAATGTGTAAATCTATGGTGTATCATCTAACTTAGAATAGAACAAAAATGCAATCAAAAGTTATTCTATTTACAATAAGCCAAAAATTTCCTATAATTTTTAACATCGAAATACAACAAAATATAAAAAGATAAAGTTTATACGCTTGACCAAATGTATTGAAGTACTATTATGCGAGATAAAACGTAATACGATATCAAATACATTGAATCTATCACTTATTTTTTGCTTGTTGATCTACCAATGAACGTTGAGAACTTCTTCATTTGTGCAGCTTATTATTTTTAATATCTTTGATAATGTCGGCAGACGGTCTTATATCAGCTTTAAGCAGTTTATTTATTTGCTCGAGAGATGCATCGTTTTCCTAGAATATACATTGATTATCATATATAATCACGATTAGCATAAGCTATACCGCTGGTGTATTAGAGCCAATACAATCTCTTGGAACAATCAAGTTGTAGTTTCTCATATAAGCATCATTTGCAGTGAACAAAACACAGATATTTTCAGCAAAATCAGTCAAAATGAAAATTCTTGCATGCAAATGATCGAGAAGAATTTCAAGTTGTGTGCAATAGAATCCCGAACGTTTAGACTTCAGAACAAAATCTACAATATTTAATTGTTCATAGAAATCTATTGAGCAAGAATGATAACATAAAATCATTTTCATCTGGTCACAATAATTCGGCCAGTATTTTACCTGTATAGCAAGATAAATCATGTTTACTGATAATGAAAATAATAAAAAAAAAACAATAACACTACTTGCCGGGCTTGTTTTCTTTAAGAACATTCTCGACGACAAAACGAAAATCTGATTTTCATCTCCGAAAATTATCATTGACAAATATGGTTGGAATATTGGCAGTGCAAGCTGTCTTTTGCAATTCGGCAATACGCTGACCATTTGGTTTTATGACTTTGATCAATTCTAGAAAGAGTAATAATGCAATAAAAACAGACATATTAGGTTGTTTTGTCTCTGCACATGTTCTACCTTCATTGCATTCAAAATCGAGATGATTAATGACGTCAATAAGAATCAATGCCACAGAATGTTTGTCAGGCGCTATATCTTTAGTAGTCGAACCAGATGAATTTTGAGATCTACAAGATTGATCGTCTTTCGAAGAAACTTGACGTTCTTCAGTAGATAATGAACGTTTCCATGCGCTCTGTACAGGACGAAAAATTGTATTGTAGCTTATCAATTTCTTGACGCTCAGGACGATTTTGGCCATTTTTTAGTCTATTTTAACTATTTTTATCAGTAGTAACTGTATATCTTTCATTATTGACGTTTCCTGCTTGGCTACTAATATGAAGCAATTATATAATAAGGCAATGTAAAACGTGACTGTTTGAAATATCGTGACATCTATTGATCATTGTTTTATTTTTATATATCTCTGACCAAAATTTTTTCTTCAACATTTTGTTGAGGATCAAACGAGCCGCAAATATTGAATATTTTAATATTACGTATGAAGACCTGCAGCCAAAAATAGGTTTCGTATATTTGAATACTATTACAAAATAATTAATATGTTGAACAAAAATGGTGAAAACTGGATGATTTTAATTTATTGTTTTTTGTTTTGATTAAAGTGATTTGCTTGATTAAATTGGTTCTTTTTCAAATAAACGAGTTTTTGATTTGAAATTGATGAGACACTTTACGCATGGGAAAATGACACCTTCGCATTTATTAGGTCTCTTCTTCTCCCTCAATAGATGACTCTGGGTATTCTATTATGTCCAAAAGTGCAAAGTTTTCAGTGAGTATTCTGTTGTGTCTCATTTATTGCTATAGCTTTTTACGAAAAACATTTTTGCGAAAGTCACAGTGATTTTGAGAATTGAAGAAGAGTTTTTGAGATGTCATATGACCATAGATAACTTTGAACAGAGTCTGTTAAGATTTTCATCGCAAAGTACTGAAAAACTAATCATATTTTGATGAAAACATAATAGTTAAAGCTTCAATTTGTCGAGAAAATAATTAATTAAAGTAGTCTTTTACTATATTCGACGTATCTTTCTTTCGTATGAAGCTTTTGCTATTATTTAAACGTGAAGAGGTTATAAATCTGCTGAGAACTAGCAATTGGAACTAAAATGTGTTATGCAAATTACTGAAGATCTATTGAGCAATTTATTAATTGTCATGACATGTAATTTCAGCGAACTGCAGTTAAATTGATCATTCCGATTTCTAACAGCAATCTTAGACAGCGAGTTCTGCGAAGATTACAGTTTGCCTAATATCGAGCAAGAACGATTTGCAAAGTATAGGGCATCATTTCTTCAATTTCTTGAATAGAAAGCCTCCTATTGTTTTATTCCATGTTTGTTGTATATGTTTTGAAAAAAATGTCTCGAAGCAAGTCGTAGATAGTAAACATTTAATTTTCATATCTTTCAAGTAGTTCTCAAATGATTTCATCGACAGAACACAAGCCACGTGTGCTTTTATCATAAAAGTAATATAATGAAAATGCATTATCATGCTCTTATCTTCTGAGAGAACGTGCTCTTCATAAAAATATTTTTCCTTGTGCGAAAATAGTTTGCATTTAATGTCTTTTTTGGTGAATTGACTGTTTCATTAGTCTTAATTGTTCATTTTCTGTTTAATTTTCATGTAAATCCTAGACTAATTTTTGTTTTTGGTGGCTCCTCATCAGTTAAAGACATGGTAATCATGAGGATAACGATACCCACTGTCCCTACATTATTCGCTTGAGACTATCTCCGTTCGATCAATGATCATGAATAGTAAAAAAAAAAAAAAATTTTATTTTTTTCGGCTTTCTTGTCTTTGTTTTTGCAAGTCATGAGTGTTCTATGTGAGTTTTATCCTGTGAGCATAGAATTGCTAAGAACATGCATGATCGGATTTCGAACTGAAATATTCTCTATAAATAGGCCTTATAGATCCTAGAAACGCTCTAAAGTCTGAGCTAGGGTAAACATATTAGTATCGAGATATCAGCTTGCTTTAGAAACATCCTTCTTTAGAAGAACAGTTCAAAATAGACGTTTCTATAAAATAGAAATATCTAATCAAGAACATATTCGTTCTGGCTCAATGTGGGGATGTTTCTAACGATTTGTCAGGCCTATCTATGTGAAATATTTTGGCTCAAAGCTCACTCATTCAAGTTCTCCATCATACTATCTTTATACGGTAAAAATAGAGTGAAAAGTTCATATTTTGACAAGTGAAGATCGAAAAACCAAGCCGAAACAGACTTTTTTTTACTACTCAGCAGTACCAATCGAATGAGAATAGTCTCAAACGAAAAGCGTGCAGAGAGTTAGTAACGTTCCCCTGTCTGTTCAAAATAGGGTTAACTTCGAGTATTTTTTTTGGTATCACAATATTGCTGATCCAAAATCTTTGTTGATATCCGTTCATTGTTGATTGTTATAAAAAACACGACAACTACACTGAATATTTAAGGTCAATAGTTTTTCAATCACAAGTTACATTACAGAAAAGTGAGTGATTAAACTGATTGGAATCACTGAATTCGATCGTACATGTTTTTAATAGGTTTTAGATCATTCGTTTAGATATAGAAATACTCATAAATGGCTCAAGAGTGCAACTATTTCGATTTAAAGATACTTCAACGAGATCTTTTCTTCAAAATAAGTAAATCTAAAATCAAATTTTTTACTAGAATCTTTAAATATAATTCTCTATATAACATTGACGTGGGATCTCTTTGAAAACATAGATGTTAATAAAGTATTAATGTGGTTTTTATTGAGTTTACAAAACGAAAAGCACTGTTTATAAGTAAATTTATAGTTTTAAATAAATTTTTCAAGTAATTATCACATTCTTTAGTGCATGAAACAGGTAGATATGTCCTTTGTATTTGGTACAGATTCCGAATATTTGTAGCGATTAAAGGTAACCATAATTACTGAGATAGACACAAACCCCAATAATGATACCAATGCCAGCAAGAGTGCTAAAAGCATTCCATAATGCGGTACCTGTTGATAAGCTTTTGGCGCCTTCTACGTCACCTACCATCTTGCGTTGTTGCACTTGCGACGACAATAGACATCCTATGAGGCCTAACAAGAGACCGCAACATAACATATTGAAAATTGACCAAGCCATGTAGTCATTGATATAAGCTGTCTCGGGATGCACTCCACAGACCCCAATAGAACTTACAGCTCCCGGCTGTACGTATACGATATTTGGATTTCCAGGCCATTGGGGACCCATAGAGCTTATGGGTACTTGTCCTGACTGATTGGGCGAATGAAATACCATCGGATTCGAAAATCCATAGCTTGGTGGAGGCTTGTGATATGGTGGAGGTGCCATAGTTTCACTGGTGATGTTGTCGTGATATGTAGCGTCCATATCTACTCCTTTTTGCTCGTGGTGTATTCTGAATAGAGCAACACACAACTTCTCAGCTTTTTATTTGTTTCTGATGAGATGATAAGTAAAGTGATGATATTAAGTTGACATAAAGGGTAGATAAACGAAATATTGTAAATAAAGAAATGACTGTAAGGTGTTTGTAAAATGAGTTCATAGTCTTGAAAATCGAAGCTAAAACGTGCGATGTCAAATATCC
This sequence comes from Rotaria sp. Silwood1, assembly GCA_905250075.1. NCBI lineage: Eukaryota > Metazoa > Rotifera > Eurotatoria > Philodinida > Philodinidae > Rotaria > Rotaria sp. Silwood1. The sequence goes on from CAJNOP010000060.1 coordinate 410,190, forward strand.
CTGAAAGCAATCTGAATTTCTACGGTTTAAAAACCCTCTATGAATATCTGTCAGTTTTGCTGAGTTTTATTCTGGTCAGTGATAGATGTATACTTTAACATGACTAATTCGTTTTTCTAACACAATGAGTCATCGCTCTTGAAACTAAAACATTCTTTTTCGAATCCACATATCAGAAAGACTCTTGATCATGGCTGACACGTCTGTGGATGATTGTACTTTTTGAGTGCTGCTAAACTGTTCTAGAAAATGAACGAGCGAGTTTTTTTCATAAGACTTGACGAAAATACACACTTGTTGTTAAATAAAAACCTTCGAGTATCTATGAAACTGAAATAATTGTCTGAAAAATGACTTGAATAGCTTTGGTGCGCTCAATAAGAATGGTTATGTGCTTGTCAAAATTCAATCGTTCGAAATAGAATAATCCTTAGTATACAAAAATTAGCTGAACACAAACGAAGGTGCACATTAGTTGCTACCTCACAAAGCAGAAAAAGATGTTGTTCTACTGAAATGTAATGCATTTGTTAAAAGATAGATTGTAGTGCAAGAGAATACCGATATTCTTTTCGGTAGAGTATAATCATCATACCAGACGCCATACTTGATTGTCAGCTCGGTGGATTCTCACCAAACTTTTTAGAATATCAGCACAGAGGATGAGTAATGCCTAAATCAGCGCTTACATTCATATCAACTAACAAATACCATCTTTTGGGCATGAGGGTATGAATGTCATTCTGTGAAGGTGTGTATATGGATATTCAATTCATCCACATCGACACCCTCAAGAAAATTACTATGATCATCAAATATATCGACTAATAAATCAATAGCATCATCATCAATCAGATTTTGACTGATAGTCAAATAGTGTAAATTATTATTCAAGTGTATCATGTTTACTATTTCATATACATCATTGATGTGCATATTGGCTAATTCAAGTTTCAGTTTAACGAATATTGTATTCTTTCTGAGTGCAAACATGAGTAATCTAACGTCTAAATCTCCAAGAGGATTTTTACTCAAGAATCCAACTTATCAAGACTTCTATTTTGTTTCATTACGAGCGCACTAGCATTAGCATCAACGTGTATCAGATTGTTTCTACTCAAAGTCAGTATCAATAATGTTGAATTGTGAGTTAAGATATATGCAATAATGTTCACTCGTTTACCTTCAAAAGCATTGCTTTTTGAGAAGTAAAGCTTTTGATGTTGCATTCATTTCGAGTAAATGTACTAATCATTGAATATCTTCAAGAGTCATTTCTGTCGGACTCAGATGGAGTATTTATAATGTTTGATGTAGTGAAAGTTCATGATTTGTTAATGCTGAATTTACAGATAACATATTAGCTAAGTGTTGAGCATTTATAATGCTGATTTTCTTTGCATTTAAATAGATATTTCGTAAACGTTTATTCGATTGCAGAATATGAACAATTAATAATATATCATCGTCACATCATCGATTTTGATCAAGACTAAGACATAGAACGGTCGGACTTGGTTCGATTGCTTTGATTAAAATCACAAGATGTTTTTGATCTAAAAAAAAGGGTTTCAAAAATAAAGAATTTTCCACTATCCATTGGATATGAAGTTATTATATATTAAATGCACAGCTTCGATATAGAACGGTTGAAAATTATTCAAGTTACATGCAAATAATAATTGCTCAGTGAGGATTAGCCATTTTTCATGATATCTTCAAATATTATCAAATGATTGGGTCGACGATCGTTAGATAAGATATTTCAAAAGAAACAAATGAACAACCATTTCTTCTTTTTGTCATTGATTCTTGCATTTAATGCTGATGTCAGAAATTTCTTTTGGGGACTCACAGTTTTTCAAAAATCAATTTTATCATAAAATGAATGTGTATTTGTAACCATCATCCTTGTTGTCAATGAGAGAATTTCGTTTCAAAAATTTTCAATGGATTTCTACTAGGATTACAACATGAAACACGATGAAGCTGTTATCATCCCGAACACAATTAGGTAGCCAGGCGGCTCCAATACTCAGCACTGTGTAGTAAGTTGCTGTTATACACCTGTTATGATATGTTCGTATATTCCTGTGGGCACCGTAATTAACTGTACGTATACCTTCATCAATGGTTTCAAATTGAGAGACAGTATCATTCACAGGGTACATCTGTTAGATGATGGCAGATTAACTTGTCTAGCTACGCACTTTCACAGTTGTTAACAATCGTGTTTTAGTGAAACGTGTAATACAATGTTTAAAGTGTTCATCGAAAAATATGCTTTGCAGAGTTTAAGTAAAACTATGTTGACATGAATACTCGACTCGGCTTATTGACTGCTTTGTATTCAATGCGAAAGAGTGTTCGCACGTCTGTCTTCGCCATCAATGCATATAATGTATACAAGGACACATATCCTATGTATTTTGTGTGTTTGTACAGTTTATTAGTGTATTCTCTAGCAAACTAACGAAATAAAGTTACGATAAATTTTAACACCATTCACGGTTACTATATGATTTCTTCTATTGCAAACTTTTATGATAGCTGAGACCGGCAGAGATCCGCTCCGATGAAGTCAAACAGATAGATAATCGCCCGTATCGACTCCATTTTCAATGCTCTGCCTTGATATGATTTTAATAACCTTAAAGGATAACTATTCTCGCAATTAAGTGATTTGGAAACCTTACCAAGTGATAAGAAGCTTTTCGAGGAGACTTTCTTCATTATATAGGACCGATCGAGAGTAGAATATGTCTCGAATAGATCGCATTGTTACGTCTCCTTTCTCGAGTTAGAACACTTGTACTAGTTTTTCGATTTATTTTCACGTACATCATGATAAATTAAATTTTTGAATTTCGATCTGAAATTTTGTGCTCAGAGAGAAAATAAAGCGAAATCCAAAAAATCTTAGTTGAAATCATCAACACATACTTTCAATATAATATGCATACTTAGCTACGAATTAGATTAATTGGATTGTTTCAATATGATCGAAACCTGCCGTACTATGTTCTGCTAATTACATATCATTTAATTAACGTTTTGGTTTATGTTTATAGTGTGCTAATTTGCTTTTCATTTATGCAATTTATTTAGATAAAACAGCAATTTTCAATAAACATTGTACTTAAAATTCGTATTAACAATAAGATTAAATGTTTAGATGTATTATTATTTGGTAACCTGATCGTATTTTAAGTTATAGCAAAAATATTAACAAAAATAAAAATAAAAAAAGGGCTGCATTACTTTTCCTTATCAAATTTTATTTATGTGAGAACAAAAAACATTATACGGTTTCATTCAATATGACTTCCTATAGCATACATTTACTCTGTAGGTTTTAGATATTGTATTCTCTATATTTATATACATTTTATGATTGATACGAATTTCGTATTCTGATTAAGATTGGTATGAAAAATAAGGTATTCAAAAGAACGTCTTTATATAATTCTAAAGGACATTACGAACCAAAATTAATTTTTTAAATAAAAGAAAAAGATGATTAGCATTGAATTGTTTTGCGCTCTTGTCATGAGACACAGGTGTGGTTTTACTCTCACGATGATAACAGTATTAGTACAGAATTAATTGACTGAAATATGTACTTTTCTATACTCGTATTTAAGTGGAAGATTGACTATTGTCCAAAATAGACATAATATTACGAAGCAAGTAACGTAGATATGATTGCCGCGCCTATTATTGTGGCATATTTCGCAGCATGGTCTATTTATTCTCGATCATACTTTGTTGCTGATATTCCAGGCGATAAAATCACTCACATCAATTATGCATTTGCCAATATTGGCTCAGATGGACGATTGGTGTTGGGTGATTCATGGGCCGATGTAGAAAAAGCTTTTCCAGGTGATACATGGGATCAGTCATTACGTGGAAACTTTAATCAATTACTTAAACTCAAACAAAAACATCCACATCTTCAAACATTAATTTCTGTTGGTGGATGGGTAAATTTTATTTCTTTCATTTTTCATCTTAAAACAATATTCTTATAGACATGGTCTGGTAGATTTTCTGATGTTGCTCTAACGGCTGCAAGTCGTTCTAAATTTGCTCAATCTTGTGTTGAATTTGTGCAAAAATATGGTTTTGATGGAGTTGATCTTGATTGGTAAGTGTATGTATTTTGTTTTTCAATATAACATAGTGTTTTGGTTTTAAAGGGAATATCCTGTCTCTGGTGGACTTCCTGGAAATATTGTCCGACCAGAAGATAAACAAAATTATGTACTTTTACTTCAAGAAATTCGTCAACAACTCAATACTGCTGGTAATCTCGATGGAAAAAGATATCTATTGACTGTGGCGTAAGTTAATAAATTTCAATTGATAAAAGTATTTCATTTTATTTTATTCTGTATTTCTTTTATATAGCACAGGTGCAGGTACTGAACGAATTGCTGATATGAATTTATCTGGCATGTCTAACTATCTTGATTGGATTAATGTTATGACCTACGATTTTCATGGTAAATGCTATTTTTTCTCGTTACATGTTAACATATGTATTTGTGTTACTAAACGACAGGCAGTTGGGAGTCAAAAACTGGTCATAATGCTCCATTGTATAAAAACGATGCAGAAACAGCCACTGATATCGCTCCATCATTCATCAAATCGAGATACAATTGTCATGCATCTATTCAAGCTTATATTGCTGCTGGTGTTCCTCGCTCGAAACTAATCATGGGTTTAGGTTTATATGGACGTGGTTGGCAAGGTAAAATTTATTGCTCATTGATTAATTATTTTAAATCGATTTTATGTTTCTATCTAGGAGTCACTAGTACAGCTCAAAATGGATTTTCTCAACCTGCTTCAAGTCAACCTCCAATGGGTACATGGGAAAATGGAATATTTGATTATGATCATTTGAAAAGAAGTTTTATACCTACATATACACGTTATTGGGATGATGCATCTAAAGTACCGTTTCTTTTTAATCCATCAACAAGTATTTGGATAAGTTATGATGATCTTGAATCGATTTCACTAAAAAATAATTACATCAAGCAAGAACAATTGGGTGGTGCAATGTTTTGGGAATTAAGTAGTGATCGTAATGCAGAACTTGTTGGTGCTACATTTTCAGCATTAACCAATGGTCAAACACCACCACCAGGAACAAACCCTCCTACTGCACCAACCCCTACTACTGCTCAAACAAATCCACCTACTGGTACTCCTTCTGTTTCAACGACTCAAGCACCTAGTGGAGATGCTCTTGCATGGAAAATTAATAAATATTATAATGTAGGTGATCGAGTAACATATAATGGTAATACCTATCGATGTCTTCAAGCACATACATCATTACCTGATTGGACACCAACTAATGTTCCTGCACTTTGGCAACTTGTTTAAATTGTCTTGCTCTTTCTTTTTTCAATTTAAACTTTGTATCTATTCGAGCCATAAAAGAGTATTTAAAAAAAATAAACGATTAGAACGATCTATAAGTTATACTCGATAATCTACAAATATTTATATAAATATTTATATTTAATAATTACAGTTCAAAACATACCCATCGTGTAATAGAACATCATGCAAACGAGAAGAGTTTTCTGTAATCATAATTTTATGTATTAAAGCTGCCATTTACTACAAATAGATTATCAATCAATGGTACATGCAGACTTTGACTTGCACTCTATAAGTCAATATTTGAAGAACAGCTGTTGTTTTCAATATTATTCTGTACATTTACACAGCTGAATATCATTCTTAAATATTGATATGCTTCAGAAATGAACAATTGTCATATGTTTGATTTGATTATTAACATTTATAAATAACGCACAAGATTGAAAATAATTTACCTTGAAGAGAGATTACTCAATGTTTTTATTTTACTGTATTCAAGTTATTATTGTCAATATATACTTCATCATACTTACTTGTCCTTGTCTTTAAGAAAGAAAATTACAAAAAAAAAGAATATTTTGATAAACATCTCCATTCATATATATTATTGTATCATTACATATACTTTGCTTTTCATCCAAGCTTTCTTATCATACAGTACATTAACAATTTCATAGTTCAGACTATTATTTCAATATTAAAAGAGAAAAATGTTCACTTGAATAAATGATTTAAACTAGGAATTATCTTGAGGTATGTATATATCGATTATAATAAGACTAAGCTTCTAACTTTATAGGCTTTGTTGTTGAGAATTTCTAATGATAGACTGAAAACTATTTGCCAAATTTTGAGTCTAGTCCATTTGTATACATTACCGATTTATGCTTCAAGAAAAATATCTGTAGTTCTTTTTAATATTTTTTTCGATGTAATATTATCTTTGATTACAATTTTACAAACACTCAATAGAGCATATATACACTAAGATTACTTTTTTTCAAATATCTAAATCAATCTTTAAGGAGTTTTATTAAAGTTTTCTGTCGATTTGTTCAATTATCAATCATCATTATTTGAATTTCCTATTAAATAAAAATAAAAGATAAAAATCAATTCGCAGTTAAGAATATATTTATTTAATTATCTTCTTTTTCTACAAGAATAAATTCACATATAACAAGACACACACACAATTAGGTAGAGAATTAGGAAGACGAAAATACATAGAAATAGCAATGTACAGAGACAAATAGGTTAAATTATCTAATCAACAGTTTTACATGCGAAATCGTCTATAGAAAAGAAAAATAAATTAGAATTAACAAAATCAAAGAAATATTCACTTACTTAGGTGCTACTGCTGGACCCTGGCGGGACGAGGGTGATTGTGTACTTGTCTACAATAAACCAAATAAAGTTTATTTGATTCAAAAAAAAAGAATTTTTCTTACATCTTGAAGAATTCGTTCTTCACTTTGACATCGTTTATGTAACATTAACGGGTCTGGTGGTGATGTACATGTTAATCGTTCAACATCATTAAAAATAACATTAACACCGCCCGTACTTGATGGAAGAACATCACCCTAATCAATAAAAAAATCAAATTAAAATTAATTTATTGTTGACTAAGAAAAAAAATCAATTGAATTTACTTTAACAAAATCAGTAACAATTTCGCCTTGTGCATCAAGATTTTGATGTGTTAAAACATATTTTGTTGTTCGAACTATTTCTTCTTTAGCTGGTACTTGTTGAGTACAAACTTTCTTATGAAATTTTGGTTGAAGAAGAGTCTCTGTATTACAACAATAATATACATTTATTAAAACCAATAATTTAAAAATTTTGTTTTACCTGTTTGAACTGTTCCTTGTGGTCGATGTTCAAGCCAAATTTCACTTAATGAACGTGACCTACGATGTTGTTGTCTTGGATGAGCAACAACTATATGTCCACTTCCATTTTCAATATGCATTGGTTCAGTATTAGGTGTATGTGGAGTATGAGGACGACGACGAGATGTTGAATTTAATGTTGGTGTATTATTATTATTATGAGATATTATCATTTCAACACGATGATATTGTTGCTGTTGTTGTTGATTTTGATAAACATTTTCAGTCGGATTCCTAAAGCATAATATGATGATAAATGTGTACGGGTTTTGTTTTGTAAATTAAAAAAAAAAAATTTTACTCAAGATTAACATGTGATGATGCTGAATTAATTGGAATTAAAAATTGTTCACTTGTAATGGTATTACTTGCAGCCATTGATCGAATGATATTTAATCTATCATCATGCTGTCGTTCAAGTTCATGCATTTGATTTTCTTTATTTTTTATTTCATTAATCTAAATATAAAATTTGAAGTATTTTTTTCTTTCTATAAAATGAATGATTTACATATTGTTGTTCAATTTCATTTAATTTTATTTTCATTTTATTTTCAAAATCATTTTTATCTTTTCGTCGTTCGGATTTTAATGATTTGATTTCATTATTTCGTTCTTCAATCTAATTTTCAACAAAAAAAAACTCTTTGTTAATAGATTAAGATTATCGACAAAAAAAATACTTGTGTTTTAAGTGTTTTATTGTCACGGTCAATTTGACTTGTTGTTTTATATAAATCATTTTGAGATTTTTCTAATACTTTAATTCGGGTTTGCAAGTGACGAATTGTTTTTGTTTGTTGTTCATTTTCTTTTGATAAATCATCATGATTCGACATGGTTGATTCATAATCAGATACTAATTCAAGTGTAAATTTACGTAAAAAATCATGTTGTTCTTGAATAAGCTAAATAACAATAAGAAAAGCAAATTAAGAAAATAATGCAAAAGATTTGTTTTATACCATATTTAATCGTTGTCGTTCTTCTATACGTCGTCGTAAATGTTCTTGAAGAATTAAAATAGCTTCATCATCACCAGCTCCATCCAGTAAAGAATATTCAAGTGGTGGAAATGGAGCAATTAATGCTTGAGCACTAGATAGAAACAAATTGATTTTCAGCATTCTGTGAAACCAATGGTGCGAAGATAAAATTAACAATAAAGCTAGAGAGCACGTGCATAACCTTCGATGATGACTGAGTGCTCCATTCGTTTAGATCAAGACGTTAGAAAGAGTGCCATCGTAATAGATATAGCAACTTAGAAATGATTTTATCATTCTGATGAGGACACTTGCACTACATTTTTTGAACTAGTTGGTAGTTCAATACGTTAGTAAATATGGTAACTCTACCGAGTAGCCTGATATATATATATAAATATTAAAATTCGAAAAATCAGATTCTCAAATTTCAGAATTTTATTGCCAACAAATGAAATTAAAATTTCTCAATAAATTTTGAGATGTTTAACTATGATTTACTATACTTTTCTAAGACATTTTTCTATGGTATTCGTTTGTGAGAATGAAAACTGGACATGAATATTCGTTTCTATGATAATAGTGTTATTTACTTGAATTCAGTAAAAAGTACTGCTTGTGCATTTTGTTGCTGTTGATTATCAGTTTCTCGTAAAACAGCAATACGAGTTGTTTTTGGTGGAACTGGTGGAGGTGGTGGAGGAGGCGGTAAAGAACGTGGCACCATAACATCTTTCGTTAATTCACCGAATTTAAGTGCATGCTAAAAGTACAATTATTCAAAATAAAAAATTAATCATCCATTTATTTACCTGAATTTCTTCATATCCATCAACAGTTGGATTAACACAAAGTATCATTCGTATTCGACCTTCACCATCAAAATAACTCTTGAAAAAAGATGTTAATTTTGATTCACGATACGGCACCATCTATTTAATAAAGTATGATTTTCTTTGATTAGAAATGAAAAAAAAATAAATAAACAAACAAATTTACCTTGCTTGTACCTTGTGCTTGATTTTCACGTAATATTTCAAAACATTGCCGAAGAACCATTAATGATGAATTAATATTACCTAAATGAAATTGAAATTTATATAAAGAACAATACTAAAAATAATTAACTTACTTGCTTCTTTGACTCGTTCACCAACTGTTTTAGCTCGATTAACACGTTCACTACCAGCTAAATCAACTAAATGAATAGTACTTATTGTCAAATCATCTTTTGTCTATCATCAAAAATAAAAAAAAGAAATACAGAATATTTTCTCTATTAAAGAAAACTAATCTTTGACATACAAGTGATGTTGGTGGAATATCATTATGAAATCGAACAAGACGCATTGATAGAACACTATGTGAACGACTTGATTCAGTATTTAGTTGTGTATGAGCAATACGACGTCGTTTTAAACCCATATTAAGTAAATCAATAGCTTCTTCACTTGTACGTACTTCAATTTCTTTAACATCTTTTATATATGGTCGACCACGATTATCTTCACGTAATTGTTTTGATTGTGGTGCTCTAGAATAGATTTATTTATTTATTTATTTTTCATTTCAAAGAAATTATCTTACTTATTAAGAATATCATCATCAAATAAATCATAAATATAATTATTATATATTTCAACAAACGTAACAAAGAGAAAATATGAACAATTTTCGTTCAATTGTGGATTCCATAATGATGTTGTATCCAATGTACGAGCATTGGATAATTCAGGTACTCTAAATATAAGAATATCATTTAAACTTGAAATTAGATGATTTCATAATGTTTTTTCAAGATTTCTTCGAGAATTCAATTAAGTCATAGCATAGGAGATATTGGGCGTGGATATCTTCGTGCAATATCTTTTGTGCTGATACTTAATTACGTTTCCGAGAATATCTGTAGAAGGCATCATATGAATTAAATTATGTTGAATCATACTTGATACGTGGATTGTTACCATTTCTCGCCATTTGTAGTTCTTTACGTTGTCGTTCAAGTAAAATATCAGATTCACTTTGAATTTCATAACTATTTTGTCGATCAGAACGAAGAAGCTTAAAAATTAAATAAAGACAATAAGTGAAAAGAAAAGCACTTGTTTAAAACTAACATATTTTTTTCCAAGATATGGTCCAACTGAATTAAAAATAACATCAAATGAACGTGGAATTAAACCAGGATTATTTAATGGACCCATCATTGTATAAGTTTTTCCAGAACCTGTTATTCCATATGTAAATAATACACCTAGATTTTCGTAACAAATAAAATATAATATTAACTTTGAACAAGAGACAACATACTGCTTTTTCCTAGAATCAGATCTTCAAGTAAAGGTAAAGCTAATTCTTTGAAAGCAGCTGATTGACAAATATTATCTGTAAGAATATGACTAAATTCATAACGAGACTAAAATAAAAATAATAGAAAAAGTTAAGTAGATTCAATGTAAAATACTTACTTCTCTGATTTGTCCATTTTTAGCATTCTAGGAATGTAAACTATTCAATGAATTTGAGATGTACTAAGATGCATTCACTAACCTCGGACGAATAGAGAATAAGTTCTTTGGAACTTGCAACTTTAATGCATGATGATGAATTATCTGTCTGTTGATCAGTATTATTATCTTTTGGTGGTCGTAAACGACAAAAAACCTTTGAGAAATAATGTTGATTAGTTATGAAATATACGATAAGATTATTGATGACTCACTTCTACAGGACAACCACCACCGGTAGCAAGTAAATCACGTGAGCCAAGCTGCGTTTTCTTCATTGTAGTGTGTGTTATCATTAAAATCAAAACAATTTATATAGTCGAAAAGAAACAATAGGAAAACAAAAATATAAATACAGAATAGATTGATCGAGGTACTATATCGATCCTATAACAACTAAAAGAATATATCTATTGGTCGATTCATACAAAAGATAAAATGCCATTACTGTGTAACAATTATACTCCATAATACTGAATCGATTTGAATAACAAGAAGAATAAAAATTGTTGATAAAATACATGAAAATTCGACTACAATTATCATAATATTTAGTTCACATTAATTACTTAATAGATGCCACTTTTGGCAATCTAATGTGTTTGCTCGCAAGAGTATACGTATCATCCAGAAAAATTTTCATAATTCATATCGATTATTAATTGTAAATTATACAGAATTGTTAAAGTTTAATAATACATAGGACTATCCAAAAGTAGTGGAGGAGATACTTGAATTCTTTATAACACCTCAGTTATATCATGATAATAATAAACTTTCGGTAACATCTGTTTTTCTGTCATATGTGGCCGTTATAGTAATACTGTTTTTTTTTTATAAAAGTTAGATAGTAAATTCTTTGAATAGTTTCTAATAGAACCAAGATAGAGAGCTGTGATTTTCATCATTCGACAGAGAAGACAAGGGTATATCGAATTTCATATCATACGTTTTCCTAGTATATTTTCTGAAGTTTGTTTAATCAATTTTCTAGATATGAGAAATAATTGTTTTTAAGGAAAAAGAAACCAAAAAACAAGCTTTTCTTCACAGAAATGATTAGAAAACTCATTTAAACCTTCAGCTAAAATATCTGTGATTCCTAAATGATTAACACTCAACATGTAAAACTTTTGAAAAGTTGTAGATCTTAAATTGGCTATTTGAATATGCACACGAAATATATTGTTATCTTGATATAGCTTGAAGAGTGATGTAACAAACATAGAAAAATAGAGCGTCGTTTTTAATATCAGTCCATGTTGAGACAAAAGTTTCTTTAAGCTTTTTATAAGGAACTTAATTCCCTTCGCCACTACTTTTGGAAAGCCCTAAGTAAATTGAATGGTCTTTCACTTTATTTAACATACTCCTCATGATCAGAAGATAGCGGTGTCACCAGAAATTTAAGGCAAGTGGCTCAGTTCCTCATCATACTAACGTCACCTTAGTATTACCAAATTCTAAAGCTCATATCGCATTGAAGCGAAAAGGTTATATGCACACACTCTCTATCGTAGACGAACAACCACCTAGTTCATGCATAAGAATAAAATGTCATGAAATCAAAAAAGATTACTCTTTATTTTGTGCAGAAGCCGAGTTATTTGACGTACGCAACACGATCTGTGTTGGTTCTCTAAGAGGCATTGCACAGAAGTCGCTATCAACGTTGCTCAAGCGATCTCAATAATTTGGCTCATATTGTCACAGTAGAGAGATCCTGCAAGGCTAGGAAGAAAATGAAAATTTCAGCTCAAATGGATGAACTCTTCTCGAGATATAGATCTTGGAACTATTGACAATCAAGGAAAATTGGAATCTTTTGTAGCGCAATTTTTTTCAGTAAATTTTCATTTCATACTGAACAATAAAACTTGTCCCCGAATTTGTTTGATCATAGATACTTTCGAACATGGGCTATCTTGTCATGGTAATAAAAATTCTTCATCATCAGATATGTTTCGCTTGGTATCATATACTTTTTTCAGAAAGCATATTCACGTGTTTCGAGCAAGTTGTTCGAATCAGCGCAGTAGAATATCTCGAGAGTAGTCTCATTCAAAAAACCAAATCAGATTGCATCAGTTGACGTTTTCAAAAAGTTGTAAGATTGAACTTTTCTACAGAATTCTTTTTTAACAATATTTGATTTTTTTATCGAAAATTCTCGTTTGTAAAAACTAATTTTATTTTTAGGTAGTGGTATGGTTATCCCAAATGAGGCACTAATCATTATTCTGTCACAACCTGTATTTTTACTGGAGTTATTTTCTTTGGTAGGTTTACTATGCACACGATTAGTTTTTATTGTGCTTTGTTTTCTCATGAATTTATTTTAAGTCTGTCTTATTCGACATTCAACGACATTAGTTGGATAATCATTTTATTTTGTGATGCATCACTGCATATGATGAAGAGATGCATATCGCCCATAAAACGTAGAGCTCACTGCGGAAACTTTATAACTTCTAGAAAAAAAGAATGACCACTTTGTTAGTAATCCTTTATATGCTGGTTTTCTATATACGGATGTATCAAAAGGTCCAACTTTACAGAATAGTAGCACGTCTTGAAATAGAAGTTCATTTTTTTTCTTTTTCAGCTGATCTGCATTGTATGTCAGGATTAACCTCTTGAATCCCGCTGTCTTCAGACTGAAGACAAGCAGGACTGGCGAAATCGACCAAGTTTGACAAATGAAAATGATTGGTTGGAACTTTTACAGAAAATCAAACGAATTTTTCTGCTTCGGAAAATGCCAAAACTGTCCGGTGCTCCTCCAGCATTCTCGAGATATTCCTTAATCTAGTTCCAAATTATTGTAAAACTAGCGCCATCTGTGTTACATTTTTGTTAATATCTTCAGAATGCTGGAGGAGCACCAGGCAGTTTTGGCATCTTCAGAAGCAGAAAAATTCGTTTGATTTTCTGTAAAAGTTCCAACCAATCATTTTCATTTGTTAACCTTGGTCGATTTCGCCAGTCCTGCTTGTCTTCAGTCTGAAGACAGCGGGCTCCAAGAGGTTAAAGCTGTTGAACATCTTTCTTACATTATCAGTGGTTGCATTTTTAACAACAATAACAAATATGTCATCAACATATCGCTTGTACCACAACACTCCTGAATTCATTAATTTTTTCATTGGCTTATTTTCGAGATATATCATGAAAATATCTGCTAACAGAGAAGCTAAAGATGAGCCCATGTTAGCTCCATTATATCGTCGATAATACTGGATATCAAACCAGAAATGTGTATCTGACGTAGCTGTGATTAGCAGCTCTTTTGTATTGCAACGACTAAGACATTTTGAACACCAATCTGTCTTTTTCTTTATGAATTTATGACGGTAATGTTCTAGTCCATACATCTTATCAAGATTTATATCTACAATATATCACACTCGAACTTTCATGTATAGGCTAATGACATCAAAAGAAATCATTTTATGTTCTGTCATATTTGCTTCTAACCTTCTAATGGGCTACAAACTGAAATGTATTAGTTTATGATACGAGTTTACCAACGTTTGAAAGAGCATAGTATATCCCCTTAACTGTACCAATAGCACAATAAAACCAAGTTTGAAATCGTTCGGCTAGAATCGCTGCAAATAAGAAACTTCAGATCTCGTATGTCAGATCTAAAAGTACTAATGAAGAACACTTAGATGCTACTTTCAAAACAACATTAGCTATACAACGTCACATTCCACTAACTAAACATCCGATAGATTAATATAATTGTTCGCCATTAGACAGACATATACATTTTAGTAGACTATTAGTAAAAGCATCTACACTGAAAAAAGAAATGGTACGCTGCGAAACTTATGAGGTTTTGTGGAACTTTTCCATACCTTTAAAAGTATCGTACAAATGCACGAAACTATTTTAAGGTTTCGAAGTCTCTCAGATTTCGTGTAAAACCATTAGGAGTATTTTTACCCGAAAAAGGTTTCATATTATACATTCTAAAGGTATCGTAGTCAAGAGATTTCGCACCAGACTACTTTTGGCTCGTCTCAACTATTATAGAAACATATGTTCATCGATCAGCAATTCAACTGATCGGACTCCTTTCTTCTGTTTATCTATTTACATTCACTCTACAATTAATTATGCAGGTTAAATGACTGGTTCTGGGCTTTTTTCTTGCACATAAGAATTTTCTTGTTGCGCTAATAGGGCGTGTTTCAGTTATGTAACAATCACATGCCTTTCTTTCCTAAATCGTTGAGCGGTTTAAAATTTTACCGAAAGAATCATAGCATTCGAGATGGACTAAATTTTTCATGCACCTAAATTTATTTAGACCTCTAGTAGCTTAGATATCCATCCATATTAATCAGAAAGTGGAAGACAGAGATCACGTATTTCGTTGATGGTGATGAATAATGGCTCTCTTACGTAATAATGTGCTTCTCTCTTAATAGTTAGTTTAGGGTTAAATAAATTCAAAGGCCATGCAACTTTTAGGGTTCTGCAATTTCCTCAATAAAACTGTCACCAATAGGACTTTCACCATTTGCGAAAGTCTATTGTACTTTCGCCAACAGGTGAAAAATCCAGGCGATATGTGTGCGAAAGTCCGAAAGGTGTATTAGAAAATGTCCACATCACTTTCCTCAAATATCACTAAGCAAAACTAATACATTATACATGCGAGGGTTAGAAACTAATGTTGATAGAAGATATATATATTATAGCTGGCACTCATAAAGTAGGCGACGAACACTTTTCACTCGCAGTTTATTTACACTCATGTTGGCGAAAGTACAGTGGACTTACGTCAAGCGACAAAATTTCAGGGAGTGCATTGGCGAGTGTCCAGATGATTTTCGCCATTGGCGAATGCCCACTTCGTGAAATTCGAGTAATGCATTCAAATGGTAATTGATGTTTCGAATTGGAAAACATTATGTGTTTCTTTCTTTATGTTTTAGGTTGACTTCGACCTTATTCAAATGGTCACATATATTTCATCGGATGAAGCCTAACAAGATCTCTGGTTTGCTGCTGTAATGAGATTAGGCTAGGTGTCGAAATGCATTCTTTTCTGGAGAGCAACCTTCTCTCATTGCGTTGCTGCTATCGTGAACTCGCAAACCTTGTATTTGGTTGAGAGATCAGTACCCGAGAAAATTCTGTATGCAATTATATTGGTTTTCGAGATCTTGGAAATCTTGTCCGGTTTTTTCAGAAAAGGGATTTTTTTACAAATTAGATGAGCATAGTGATTTATAAATAGAGCCAACGGTGTTCCTTTTGAATGCCATCAAAATTTTGACTACGAAACGTTTCTTCATGTGATCTAAAAATAATTTTGTACAAAACCATATTTTTACGAAACTTTAAAAAGGTTTCGATTTCGTTGCAAAATTCGAAACCTTTTTTAAGTTTCGTATGGTACCTTTTTTTTCAGTGCACCAACACACCCACACCCATAGATTCATCTCAATCCTTGTTTTTCAAAAGTTCTTGCCGGAATTGTCTCTCTGTCTTTCTCGTTCTTTTGTATTTATTATCTGTTATTTTTTGTCTTTTTATCTTGCAATTTCTTTCGTGCCTTGAAAATATTTGTTTGTGTGGTTTTTACCGTCACGATACACTGACGTTTTTGTGTCGTTAAAAAAGACTTTGCTGACATTGATTTTTTTGATGATCAACATGTAAGATATACGAAAATATGTCATGGTGATAGAAAAGATAGCTTTACCCATTGACTTTAAAAAGGCCTTCATTGAAAAAAACTTTGCTTAAAATATGAAAGAGTTGTCAATCGTGTATTCGTATATCTAGAAGATTTCATTTTCATGAATAGAAGACGGGTCACAATATATAAGGAAGAAAGAAAAAGAGAAAAAGAATAAAATTAAACAGATAAACGTATAAAAGAATTATAATCATTAGCTTTTTCTTTTAATTTTTTTTAGTATAGGTGAAATATAATATTCAAATGTTTCTTTTCCCATTATAGCACATTCCATTGGTGATGTAGCCATTACTGGTCCTTAATGTGATTCATCAAATAGCAGTGCTAAACTACCAAAATATTCTAATAGACCTAATTTTGATGATCTAACAATCGGTTGATCTTGACATTGTGTTGCATAAATAACTGGTGTACTACCTGGGTCGATCAAAACAGAATGTGGTGTCAGTTCTTTTTCGTCAGCAAACGATGAAAAAACGACTATTTTACGGACGTTTATTCTTCATATTTTCTCTAAATATTTGACACAGTGATACGACATCAACTTTTAGGCGTATACAGTTGTATATGTGCCGTTACCTCACTATGATACGTCCGTATAACTGCATCCACTATTCTGATCGTATGCAGTCCGTTCATACATCATATTTTAATCGTAAATGTCCGTATACGGACTGTATTGTTCGACGCTGAGTAAACAAAAATAGAAAAAAAATTAAAAGAAAAATAAAACAACAATTTCTTTGTCTTTTTTGTAATTACTTTCAATACTTATATAAAAAAAGAGATCCTGGATTACTTTTTTCTATGATGATATCACCAACATTGGAATTCATAATTGAGATATTGAGAATCATTTGAATTTTTTTAATACTATCAAGATGTTGAAAGATCTGTATTGAATCTATTAACTTTGTACATTTATCAACAGTCTAAATGATAAAAAATCGCTAAAGAATCAAAAGAAAAAGTTCTCTATTTATAGCTTTTATCGATAAATAACTTTCCTCATATTTTTCATCATTATCATCATTTAAATCATCACTAGCATTTAAATCTTCATCAGGATTTAAATCTTCTAAATTAAAGATAATTATTCAATGGTAATAAAAATATATTCTTACTATTCATTCTTTTATTTACCACCGATATAATTCGTTATAAGTATGTCTAAAAGAGAAAAAATAATTTTCTCTCTCATATTCGGATCATCACGATGAGGGTGTGAGTGTTGGCGTGGGAATATGGTAGTAGGTCTGTAATGTGGATGATTCTTTCTCTTCTCACACCCATGCCCACCCACCTCCTAAAATCACCAACAAGCGAAAGACAATTGTTTTAGAATGAATAGATTAAGAACATCCAAACCGTCTTATGAATCAATAAAAGCTATTCGAAACTTTTTCCTGCTAGCTTACTATGACAAGCATGTTGATGAATCAACCAAATGAAATAAGTCATTCACATAAGTATCAACTATTTCTTTTAATGGACCTTTTTTCCAAAAGTTGATCAAACGCAAACATCAGATATACCGTCATTTTTTTATGTGTTGAGAGCTTTAATGATTGTGGGTCAGATAATGGACGACTAGTATCAATACGTGTCAAAAATGATGAGGTTGATAGTGTTGATAATGTTAATGTAGATTGTTCTTGTATGGGGATTGTATCAGCTTGTATATTGCTAGTTGAATCAATTATATACGACAGATTTGGTGTTTCAGTAAATGCAATTGTGAAGCGCGGTTTTTGATCATTTAGCTTTTGCTTTTTTGATCAGCACAGTGGAAAAAAAAAGATACAGTGGTTCTTAGTGTTTATGTACTAGGTATCATAAACTTTATGAATACATTTACAAAATATTTCAATATATCCTTAGTTTTCCTCAGGAGATATGAGTAATCACGGATAACTTACAATACTGATTAGTACTGTGAATATCTCTAATAGTTTGAAGAATACAAAATGACTCTCGATTACTTTCAGCCGAAAATTACATAGAAACCATCAATCATTGAACATTTCTGAGCTTCCTTGACCCTACCCTAGTTACGTCACTAAGAGAGAGGGATCTTAATAAGTTCAAATTTTTTTTTCTCATATGAAGAATTTTAATCCAGGCTAAAGCACAAAAACCATATGAGAAATGTACCGCCGCGAAACGTTTCGCAAAAAACATATGACACATCATGACTCCATAACCAAATTATCATATAAAATAGAACAAGATGAGCATCCTTATAATTTCACAAAGGAAAGATGCATGTGAGAATGAAATAGTTTAAAGTTATTTGGATAATTAATTTCCTTCAAAATAATTCTCTAATACTAAATTCACACTTATTTATTTAACACATTCGACCCGATGGAGTCCACCGGTGGACCCCACTTTGCATTTCATATTTTAATCTCTAAATACGTTTTATTAAAAAAGCAACATATACCATAAGATTCAGCGTGAAAAGCTCTACAATCTCCATAGTAAAGCTTATTTTAATTGTGTAATTTTTGTTTTCAAAGAAAGTAAAACTCTGTATAACTAGTTTTCGAAGTTGCGAAACGATCATGTTTTTTTGCACGAATGTGAAATTTCATTTTTCTTGTTTCATCTTTTTATCACCTAATATTATTTCGTAAGAAAAAACAAAATATAGCACAAGATGCAGTGTGAAACGCTCTACAATCTACATCGTAAAGTTTATTTTTTGTCTTCGAAAAAAGAAAAATTCTGTGCAATCAATTTTCACAACCTCAAACATTGGTCACACACAATTTTAGTTTATTTTGAAAACAAAAAGTACACAATTGAAATAAGTTTTATGATGTAGATTCTAGAGCTTTTCATGCTGCATCTTGTGGTAGCTATATTTTGTTTTCTAATAAAACGTATTTAAAGATGTTAGTTTCTATGAAATTTGAATCGGGGTGAATGTGTTAATCATCATTTTGTCAAAGTGAAAATATTCCATTCAAATATGCATTAGAAGAATTATAATATAATAAATTTCAAATATCTTGACAAAAATTTAAAAAAAGATATATGGAAAATCATTTGTGTGAGTTGTATCATTAATAAAACAGATACCAATAGAGAGCGCTACCCTCCTTACACGTCGACATTCTATTGGTCGTGAGTTATCTAATCAATCAATAAGGTCGAGTTAGAACAAGATACATCATTTATTTTTGTAGCATTTGATAAATACCGAAAACAGTGATATTTTAATGGATATAGCACTGGTAGAAAATGATTATATTCTACCGACTGTAATTTATAAACATGATTGGGTTCATATACTTTATATAGGAATATGCATTATCTTCTTTATGATTCAAGTTTGTCAACGTATAACTGTAGATCTCATTTACTCATCAAGTATGTAATCATGTTAAGAATCTATTTTACTCAACATATATTTTCTATACAGAAGATTTTAAAACTGAAACTTATGTTCCATCTCTCAATCGATATCCAACTGAGTTAACTCCGACACCTTCGAGTATTTCATATATTTGGTATCTTGTTTTTTTTTGGCAGGTAAGAAAAAAGTCAATAAAAAGTTTTAAATAATTTTTACATATGTCAACATTAATCTAGGCTGCATGGATAATATATTCAATCATTGGTATTTTCCGTCGTACATCATCAGGTACATATTTCTATCAACATCCATGTGCTATGAATAAATGGTGTTATTTCTATACTGTATTTGGTCTTATTTTGTTTACGCCACAATTGGCAGCTGCTGCACGAAATAAATATGGAATTGGAGTAAGAAAAATAAAGCAATTCAATCTTCTTTTTCTTTTAATGAATTCCTTATTTTTATATTAGATTTCAATATTTCGTCATTTGGGAACATTATGTGAATTAATTATAATTCTAGTTGTTGTTCATGTATCATTATGGGAAAATTTAAAAAGTTATTTGCGAAATAGATTGTACGTACAATTTGTTTTTTGTTTTGCTTGTAACAATTTCAGAAAAAAAAACAATTATTTGTATTGTTTAAGTTTTGTCGATGTTTGGTTAACACGATTATTATATCATAATGGTTTAGCTTTATGGGCATCTGTTCTTTTCTACGAAAGTTGTTTGTCAATCATCATAGGTCTTATTTATGGTGATATAGTTTCACCATCAATAGCTTCTATTATCGGATGTTTTCTTCTTTTATTTGGTTTTATTACACTTGCTATTCTTGAAAACGGTGTTTTCTATAATTCACTTGCATTTACTTTATCACCATGGCTTACTTTTTTATGGCTTTTGGGAGATGTTGTTTTTCGCTCACATAAAGAATTCTCTTCATCTTCTTTAGCCATTTGGTTTGTTCGTTTTATTTTTTGTGTAACATGTATATTAGCATGTATTCGTTTGTGCTTGTTTTTTTGGAGATACAAAAACAAAATGATACCAACGTTTCAGTCACCAAGGATTTACAGTTTTATTGTAGAACCAAGAGCTTTTTAAATAGTTAAGTACTTATCCCTATTTACTTGTTAATACTGTACAGTATTTAATGTTTTATTTTTTGTTAATAAATATAAAATATTGAACGCTTAGTAAAAATAAAATTTATTCTTTATAGATAAAAATTAATGAATGTTTCATTTCAACTATCTTTTTATATTCAATAAAATTGTTCATAATCGAATCAAGTCGATTTAGTCAAAATCATAATGATCAAATGAATCACCTATTTATACTATGTTTAAAAATGAACTAATAATTATTTTTTCAGTGATGAGTAAAGTGTCATGTAAAAATAATCATGTTATATTTTGAAAGGTATCGAACATGTTTCAAGAAAGTCAATGGCATCATTTGTGCTTTGTTTGAATGTCAATTAGAAGAAGGGGCATAACTGATAAGTCAATTTTATTTTATAGCTTGTGTTAAGGTTATTTTTGCTTAAACTGAATGAAACCTAGTTCGCCTCATCAATATGTAATCGAGCGGCCTGTTCTATGTTTATCTCTGAATGAAAGATCACATGAAGTTTTCACGCAATGGAAATAAACATAGAATAGACTTATCAATGAATACTTCAAATTGAAAGTCAATAGATTGTCTTCGATTACTAATCTAAGATTGATTTCTTTTTTTTCAAACCTTAGTGGGGTTTTGTTTCAACTAATGCAAGTGATTTGACTGAATTATCTTGTATTTATAGTAAGTACGATTAGTCGAACAAATGACTTTTATGAAGACATACTGGTTATGAAATCAATGAATGAAAATGGACGCTGATGTCTCCATTTTGAAATGCAAGAGTTCATCATTCTGATCTTAATTTAATTGAAGTAGTGAATCATATTTCCGATGAATATTCTAAATGAACTTGTGCATACTATTTTTCTATCATATTATTAGTAAAAAAACAGCTGTTAAACGATAAAATTATCTGAAGTAATTTCATAGCGATAAATCTATTTTGAAATTGAGTCTGTAAAACTGTTGACCATTTGCTTGATCAAAAATAAAGATAGACTAATCGATGCACAGAAATACGTCGTATTAGATATTTCTTATCTTTTATGGTTTTTTCCCGAGAATTATATGGCATATGACGATTTTTATGATTGATTGAATATATTCATAAATATTCAGGTAGAAATCAATATAATTTTATTGTTGATTATCTTCTAACTTTTTTTTACTGATTTAAAGACAAACAAAAATCCCATAAAGTGATTGCTTTTAAATGTATAAATGTCAATTGGAATGTATTTTCTCAGCAACAGATATCAAATTTTCAGAAGTTTCATTCTTTAGCTTTCAATAGATAAAAATATGTAGGACAAAACTTGTATGATCTTTTTTTTTACGATTTAAAATTGAACAATTAGGATCTTTATGTCTACTATAAGTCTTATATCGTTCTTGTTGATATCATGCTAAGATAAAAGATATTTCAATGTGTTTTTTTTCTTTTAATATCTTCGTTTCAAAGACTTTAAATGTTTGTTAGACTAATGACTTCCTCTAGATACATAACATTACTTAGTATAGTTAATTGTGTCGTGTTTTTAATCAGAACCTTTGCGTAAGATATAAAAAATAAGCTAACCAATTGAATCACTTGAAATAGTAACTTATTCTTTTTTTTACGTATGTTTTCATGACATGCTTTTTTACAATGACATTTCTTTATTTGAGAATAAAAATGAATATAATACGGTTAGTAAAGCTTTTTAAACTTTAATTAGCTTTTATTGTATTTGTAATAAAAAAATCATGCTTCTTTTCTGTAATATTTGATAACATAAGAAGCGTAGACTATGTTGAATTGACATCACAGTTGAGTAAAAATGCACTAGAAGTGTGAAATGATACAACAGAAAGGTCTAATTTTTGAACCTATTAACCTTCTTAAAAGTACTGTATTTTAGTGTAGTGTGTAATTGGTGGCAGTTTGCTCCAATGAAGAACGTACCTCATTCAATACGATCAGCTAGCATTACAAATGAGTTGATTGACAGAATACTTCATTGTTGGGTTATCAGTTTACTTGTATTTTTATAATTGACTAAACTATATTCTCAAAGGGGTTTCGAGTCGGCGATGAACAAAATTAAATGACCTAAACTAGTAAACAGTGAGCAGATACAAAAAAGTGACTTAGTCGTGAAATATTCTGTCAACCAGCTCATTTGTAGTGTTGCTCAATTGTATAGAAAGACGTATATCCTTCATTGAAGTACACTGCCATCAATCATACGCTACACTACGGTAAAGTACTTCAGTCATTCTTGTAACTAACATCCACTTGAAGCCAATGAGGTTCTTTATAAAATGAACGAGGAGAGGAAGTGATGGAAGACTTTTGTTCAGAGGTGTATATCTTGTCGAGTTTCAAGCTGAATTCGATATATAATATGCAACTCTGCAATATAGTGATTTTGTATTATTTTGCAAAAGATAAGAAAACTAAAACCAAAAAAAAATTTTTTGCGATTGCCATTATCATGACACAAGTGTAAAGAACATCTCGTACTTGAAGATTTCATCGATGATATTAAACGTTGGCATTCTTGTCTGGATACTCAGTCGGTGTTCTCAATTGCATTTAATTTGTTTCTCGTCACTATTCCAGCTATTTTTGTATGGAAATTCCACGATGATTCAGGACTGAAACAAATCCGTAGTCCATTTACAATTAGTTTAGAACTTCTATTCGCAACTAGATGTCAACTTGCATATAATGCTGCTTACAACTCATGAACATATCGTCTAAAAGTTCTTGTCTCTTCAATATGGTTGAGTATCAATATAAGTGTTTTTATTTTTTATTACTATGTTTATTTATTTGGAGCAAGGTTCGCTCTGCATGTGATTGATATAATATCGTTCACAGCTATTCCGATTGACTTAGCATGGGGATTTTTGCTGAGTTTGTTTAAATATTTCTCTCAGCCAAGATCAAAGACAACTAATATGAAAATGATTTTATATTGAAAAAAATTCTTATTATTTTACTAAGAAAAATACACTTCATTTTTCCACTGATGGTTCTTTTTTTCTGACAAAGAAAGAAAAATCTGGGATTTTTATCATTAAATAACTTTTAGTGACGTTTAATTTCATTTCTCAAACGACTATTATATATGATTACTTGACGAAGTTTTAGAATCTGTTCTTGTTTTTATAAATATTGCTGAAAAAAGTGCCATACTTTGTTTTATCAATCATGTCTTCTTATAGAGAAAACAGTTGTGCATTTTTTTCATCCATAAAAAAATAGAAACTTCACGATTGGGCTTCAACTTAGAAAAACTTCAGTTTTTAAAATCCTGCCAAAACCATCACGAAGAACATTTCTCAACCATGTTTAATTTCCTACAAAAGATAAGGTATTCGAAATTGGATCATGGAGACTGAGAAGAACAATCTCTAGTTTTGGATATAAATTTCTTTGCTTCAACGATCACTTTCATGATGATGATGATGATTTTGAAAAGCACTAATAGCAATGCATCACAATTGAAACATACAAATAATATAAATTATTTGATTGCAGTGCATAAAAAATATCACTTTTCAAAGTATTTATAACACTCACAGCTAAAATATGCTTCACGTTGCTCTGATGTATTATAATTGCTCATTTGAATCTGTCTAGCATCAATTTGTTAAATATTCCTTCGATCACAAGCGTTCTTATTGATAATAATAACAACAATTGATTTGTTATAATAATTTCAGAAAAACTTCAAATTATGTATGTTTATAGCTTCTCGTAGTTCTCTAACCTTAAGTATTAATCTGTCGGGACGATATCAATTGATCAGTTATCAATAAGTTCTTTTTTATGTGGAGACCTTTTCTGCTGCGATATCTTCTATTTATCATATTTATCTGGCATTCAAAGTCGATGAAAATTAGAAATATGGGTTTGATTCAAGATCAAAACTATACCTATTGTCCAGATTTTCAATAATAAACTTGCTAGCATTTTTGTAGAGATGAATTCTTACATTTCAAAAGTCAACTTTTACAACTAGCCATTGACAATATTAAATCCATTGCTTTCGTTTGAAGTAACTGAACACATATAGCCTTGGTAAAGCTTCTAATTATGACAAAATTGATTTTTATTAATGTTGGATCAATGGATGGTGATATTTCACGCTTGATGACTATATCATCTTATATTTGCACCATATTCAACCGACATCCAATCTCACATAAATTACATTTGGTGAATTCAATCATCGAGGGGTAGTATATGCTAGATTTGGAATTAGAATTTATGATATCAACTCGTGCTTATCGTTAATAGTTTAGACTATGAATTCGACGTATTAATTATCATATGGTACAGTACTCACTAATTCAAATAAACTTTATTCACTAGATAAACATGTCAACATGTTGACTTCATATATGGTTCAGGAAGTTCACTATACATATTAAATTAGCATTTTGATTCTGATGATAAAACCTTAATAATTGGTTTGGTATTTAAATGTGCCTAGTAGTAGAAGAAATGAATATTTTTTATTTAAAGATAGAATAATTTTGGCTTGCCTCTTTCAGCTTTACATAATCAGAATGGTTGAAATATTTTGACATCTGTATTAGTGAAACGTGGTCGTTTTACAATTATTGTTTCAACTATTAATTTATATTAATTGTTATCAACAAGTCATGAGGTTTGAACATGATTTATAACCTGATTCTTAACATTTCGATTAGGAATGTTTTGCATAGATGTCACTAATAAAACATATCTTGCTTTAGTTTTATTCAAGTCGTTTTCTAATGAGTAGGCCAAATTCTTATCTTGCCTATTCTAAGACTTGTCTCGTGTATTCTTCATATTGTAAATAGTAAAATAAAAAATATCATGAAACTCATAATCACAAAAAAAACACTGTACTGATATAATAGAGTCTTTTTCATATTGTGTGTAGTGTTGAATCAATCTTCGTTATCATTTTTTAGAATTACTCTGCTTCAAAAATGGATAAGAATAACAATAGTAATGTTATATCTCGTTATAATGAAATCAAACGACTCATATTAAATGATTTTAAAAATGATCCAACTATATTAAGTATTGATGGATTACTAGATGCATTGCTTGTACTTAATGATGAATGTTCTAATGCAACCTTGAGAAGAGAAAAAACAGTTAAAGCATATCTTGAAAATGGTATCTATTTTGTTTGGTTGATGTTTAATATTGGTTTTATATTATTTATTTTAGTAAAAACATTTGTATCGCGTATAAAACAATGTCGATTGAATCGGAATGATTTCGAGAAAATTAAAACTATTGGGCGAGGAGCATTTGGGGAAGGTATTTTATATGAATTTAAATATTTCATCTTAAAATAATTTTTAGTTGTTGTCGTAAAAATGAAAAATACGGAGCAAATATTTGCCATGAAAATAATGAATAAATCAGAAATGTTGAAAAGAGCCGATGTAGCTTGTTTTCGTGAGGAACGTGATATTCTAGTATATGGTGATTCTCAATGGATAACAAAGCTTTATTATGCATTTCATGATAGTGAAAATTTAGTAAACTATGACGAAAAATTTGTTTTAAATTCTTTTCAAATATCATTCTTTTAGTATCTTCTAATGGAGTATTGTCATGGTGGTGATCTTCTAACTTTATTATCAAAATATGATGATGAGTTTTCAGAAGATATGACTCGATTTTATGTTGCTGAAATAATCTTAGCAATTGACTCTTTACATGAGCTTGGTTATATTCATCGAGATATAAAGTAATTTGATATTTATAGAATTTTCTTTTTATTTATTCGTAACTTATTTTGAAAGACCTGACAATATATTAATCGATAGTACAGGACATATTCGCTTGGCAGATTTTGGTAAAATGTCAACTCAAATTTCGTTCTATAAGACCTACGATTATTTTAGGTTCTTGTCTTCGAATGAGAGCTGATCGAACAGTTATTAAAATAGCTGACGTAGCTATTTTTTATTAGGATACCTTTCTTCTCATTTAGGTGCAGAGCAATGTTTCTGTTGGTACACCTGACTATATTTCACCTGAAGTGTTATCTGCAATGAATGAAGGTCAAGATCGTTTTGGATGTGTATGTGATTGGTGGAGTTTGGGATGTGTTATGTGGGAAATGTTATTTGGTTCACCTCCATTCTATGCTGAGACATTAGTTGATACTTACGGAAAAATAACGGCTCGTGATCAAAATAAAGTTAGTCTTATTTTTGGTTATTTCAAATGAATAATCTGAATATGCTTTACTTATTCCTATAGATTCCACTTTCATTCCCCGATAATATCGAAATATCGAATGATGCGAAAGATTTATTAGAGAAGCTTCTTTGTTCAGCAAATAATCGTCTTGGAAAAGATGGACTTAATGATTTTAAAAAACATCCATTTTTTGCCACAACTGATTGGACTAACCTAAGACAAAGTAATAAATCGTAGAAAAATGATGAAAAACTTAATGTCTTACCGCTTTTACAGTAAAACCTCCATTCATTCCTGTTGTACTAAGTCCGATAGATACATCCAATTTTAATGATGTTGAGCCTCAAACATTTGACAAAGTATATATTATTCTCCTTAAATTCATTATTCTGTATGTTGACTTCTTTCTGGTGTTTATTTAGAAAACTACTAAGGTAACAGTACTATGTCTATGAAAAAAATACTCTACATATATTTATGATGTACTTTTGTACTTGAGTGTTGCTTGTTCTTTTTTGAATTTTATCACCAAGTAAATCAATTATTGTAGAATTTCGATACATCTACCTCCAAAATGGGGTTGATCGGACAAGTACCGTTCATTGGTTTTAGTTATTCTGGTGACAAGTAAGCCAATAAAAACTGTTTTTTTTTTGCCAGACTCAATAAGGAAATGATATACATCTTAATCATAAGTATATAGAGAATAATTTTGTGTTTCCGGGGATACCGAATAGGGCTAGTGACATTCAAGATGTTCCAGATTTCTCTCTAAGCCTTATTAGTCAATCTGTTGTAAAATAGAATGAATTCGGATCTTATTACGCTTCTGCCAAAAGATGAAATCTCACCATTCAGCACTATGGCTATCTTCTCTACTACTAAAATGAAAATGTGTCATAGGCACTTAACACATAAATGACGTGGATTTGAGTAAATTCAAAAACAAAATTTCAAGAACTGTTGGCGTAATCGCTTCAAGCTCTAAATATATGCAAAATGATATAATTGTTGTCGTGTTTTGAAATTGATACATGATCCAGTTGTTTGAATCGATACCGCTGATACTTTATACTCTATTTAATTTAATAGGGAAAATTGCATCAGCCACATCACAATTTTTTCAATTTTGTTAAAAAACTTAAGGGTACCCCC
>CAJNOP010000060.1:438668-497007 GCA_905250075.1 Rotaria sp. Silwood1
CCTCGAACACGTGTCTCATCATTTTAGGTGTTCTATTTGTGGTAAAAATTTCGTTTTGATCGGCCTTATCATCTTCGAGATGTAGAAATGGTCAAAAAAGAGGGGGGACCCTTAAGGCTTGTTCTTTCAATCCTTCAAAAGAATAATCCAGTCAATTTCCAGAGTTTTCTATCACAATCTATAATCTTGCGTTGTTACATTGTCGGTGATGGTCAGCACGTGAAGGGAGTGAAGAGTGTAAAAGTCTTGTTGTATTAGTTTATGTCTCAAAATAGCCCACTTTTCCTGTTCTCTCCACTTATATCGTTTTGTAAATTTTTTTTATCGTGTTTCAAAATAATTGTATTTTTCTAATGGTTGTTTAGTCATTTATCAAACAGTACTGAAGTTATACAAGTATCTACTGCTTCTATCAACAAAGCAAACACAGCTTCTTTTCCAACATCCAAAATGGCAATTCCTTCTACTAGACCTTATTCAATAGGTAATAAAATACTTTGTGTTTTTATATGGAATGCTGTGATTTTTTTTTCGCAGATGGTCATATTTCTTCAATTAGTGCATCTAGACAACTGGAAGCTAGCAAACATGAGGAAACAATAAAGTTATTGGAGCTTGAACGAACATCATTAGTTAAAGAATTAAATCATTTGCGTCAATTATATGACGAAGTGAAAAGTGATTCTATTATACAAAAACGTCAAATACAGTTATTGCGAGATTTTTATACCGAACAAAATGAAGTATTAAAACATGAACAAATTGAATATTTTACTCGTATTTTAAATTTAATTCAAGATCTTCCTGATTCAAATAGAAATAAAAATTTCAATAGACAAAATTCTTCGTCTTTATCATTAGAAGAAATAAGAAATGATTTAGATCAACGAATAAATTCTGTTACAACTAATTATAAGTCATTATTAATGAAGGTTTCTAAAGACAAAGACAAGTCTATTTCAAATGATGTTTCTCTTCTTATATCAAAATTTCAAGACAAGTTTTCTCATTTATTCAATAATAATGGAAGTGATGAAATGACATTGACAACGGAAGATACAAGTATAAATAATCCATTACTGAAAAATATTATTTCATTTCTTAATGATCTATACAAACAAATAAATAAAATTTTACATGATAAAATAGAACTTAGTGAACAACTAATTACCTTAGAAAAAAAACATCGTAACTATTCAAAAATACAAGCAAAAATATATAAAATTATTAATGAAGATAAACATTCAAATTCATATTTAAAACAATTAGCAAATCAAATGACTGAAGAACTTGATCAAATAGAAGAATTAACAGATCGTCGATCAACTGTCACTAGTATAACATCATCGATTTCGACTATTGAAAACAAACCAGTTAGAATTGAGACTTTCATTTTTTTTTATTTAAATTATTTTTTTTAGTCACGCGTACTGAGTCATTCATTGAAACTGCAACACATGGAGATTCAACAATTAAGAATAGCACTCGAAAGAGAAATTGAAGTTAGACAACAAGTAGAAGAAAAATTAAAACGATCGGAAGCAAAAATTATTTGCAAAATTGAGTTAGTGTTCATTGACTTTTTTTAATCATTTTTCTATTGATTATAATTATTCAAACAGTGAAATTAATCATTTGAAACAAGAAAATGAACTAATCAAAAAACAATTAGTTGATGAACAAGTAAAACATTTATCAATAACAACTATTCCAGGTAGATTATACATATTAAAGTTCCTCTTAAAATCGATTTAGAGTTAGATAAATTCAAATCAGATGAAGTCTTCAGAATATGTTGGAGAATGGTTGGTGAAGGAAAAGGAAGAAATCTTCGGTTTTAGAGAAGTTTTTGAGATACTGAACTTGTTACTCTGTTCATTTACTTCAAAACTAAGAATTTGAAAAAGTTATATATATATATATACGATGAACACCCAAAGTCATGCATTACCATTTTTTTTTCATAAGGATTCATATTCATCGAGATTGATATTTCACAATATAAAATTAGATATCTACATCTATTCTGTGCTAGAATTTAAACATTTTACTTACTTTTGTTCTCGAGATAAAAGTAACGTGAAAATTCCTTGAAATTTTTGATACATTTTTAGAAATAATCTATCATGCATAAAGATTAATACTGTTAGTATTTTCAACATTTTTCTTCTTTTTTTTCTACTTGATCGGTATACTTTTCTTCATCAAAAGATTCAATGTCAAATTCTCTACAAATCTATATATTATTTAATTTGAAGTTCTTGTATATATAATATGGGAGTCTGTGTGTGGATATGGCGTGTGAGTCTTTTCTTCATCAAACTTCTATTCATACCAACCTAACCGTCATCTATATCTACACTCAGTTGGGTTGAATGACTAAGAAGACTAGAATACAGAAAATAATAGTGTCTATTGTCAAAGAGTATTTGTAATATTTATTGAGAGGACTATTTGTTTGTATGTCGACTTGATAACGATTTCTATATTTAATATGCATGAAGTTGATTTTTTTTCAGGTGACTAAAACAAAGTTCCATCACTATTTTTAAGAGTTTCCTAAATTTTTTCTAGGTGTGTGAGGTGTGAATATGGATCTAATGAGACAGTGGGTAACATGAATGGTGCATCCCAGACAGTTGTTCCCCGGATATTTACTCTCGTGACACTTGCTCCCCACCGATAGTTGCTCTCCGGACACTTGCTCTCCAATGGCACTTGCTCCCAAAACACTTGCTCCCCGGGCATTTGTTCCTCAATGTCACTTGATGTTGAGCTACGCCTTCTTTTGTTGACAAGTTAAAGATTATTGTTAAAGACTTAAAAACGGAGTGTGGATGTGAGTGGGATGCGGATGTGGGTATTCCATTGTTCATTTACACCCACAACCACAGTGTCGGTATTAGTTTCTGGTTCCGTTCCCAGAAACTCGGAACCGGCGATACATTTCGTTCTCGAAACCCGGTACATGTTCCGTTCTTGGGAACCTGGGAATTCATACTGACTTGATAGAGATTGAAAGAATAAGTATGCCCATAAGTCTCAATATAATCAAAAACGCATGGAAATGAATTTTCAGGCGAGTTCCCGGGTTCCTAGAACCTGAAACTCGGTACGGATTTCGTTTCCAGGAATCCGGGTCTCGGTTTGGGTTGCGTTCCTTGGAACTCGGAACACGGTGTGGGTTCTCATACCTGGGAACCCGTTCAGGATTCGCATTATTAGGTGCGGGAGCACGGACCGATTTGGGGGTTCCGCGTTTCTAGAACCTAGAACGCGTTCCGTTCCCATGAACCTGGAACCCGGTAGGGGTTTCATTCCTAGAAACCTGGGATCTCATACCGACTTGATACAGAATGAAAGAATAAGTATGTCGAAAAGTTTCAACACAATCAGAAATGCGTGGAAACAAATTTTCAAGTGGGTTTCAGGGTTCCCAGAACTCAGAATCCGGTGTAGGTTCCGTTCCTAGGAACCCGGAAACCCATATCGACTTGATACAGATTGACGGAATAAGTACGTCCAATATTCTCAACATAATCAGAAAGGCGCGGAAATGAATCTTCAAATGAGTTCTGTTGCTTGAGAACGGACCCTTATGGAATGCGGAATCCCGATACCCCTAACCCACACCCACATTCTTTAAAGCCTTTAACAGTTATCTTTAGCTTGTCAACAAAAAAAAGGCGTAGCTCAATACCAAGTGACACTGGGGAGCAAATGTTTGGGAAATAAGTCACATTGGGGAGCAAATGGCCGGGAAGCAACTGTCGTCAGGGAGCAAGTGTCGCGGAAGCAACTGTCTGGGCTGCAGCATTCAGGAATTTGAGACAGTGAGTTTGATATCATTGTGATTGAAGAGAACAGATATTCCTGCACCCTCATACAACGATATCCATATGCCATCTTCTTGAATATGAATTGTTTGAACAATGAGAATAAGTTTGATGTTTGTATAAAAGCCTCAACTACGATATATACCACAATGAAAGAGTAACAGCTTCTAAATGACTCTACTAAACTTGGATAAATCTATAACATGAAAAAAGAAATAGTTTGACGCAATATCTCATAAAATTCTTCAAATAATTTCATAGAGAAAGAGATTTATAATATCATATAAAACTGAATGTTGAAATGTCTGAAAAATGATAATTATAGAATCAGTCAGTATTTCATATACGGCAACAGTATTTTCAGAGCTTGGTCGGTTTGTAAGTTTTCTGGATTTTTTTCAAGATTCATCTATCCCAGTCTTAAGATTTGAAAAGAATTCTTTTTTATAAACTACACAAATCAAAATGAGAACAGTCGTTCTTCTATGATAAATACAAGATGACAAAAGTTACAATCTTCAAAACAACTAGAAACAAATATATTTATGTTCCATATACAAGAATTAATTCGATTGATATATTGTTCGTTTTTATTAGACAAATCATCGACTACCGATGGTTCTAATTGTACATCAACTCATGAATTTTTAAGACCTATCACTAGTAAACCATCCGTTCTACAAGCGCCAGTGAGAAGATTAACTTGTGTTGGTTCATGAAAATACTTTTATTAAATTTTAGTCGGATAAGCCAAATATTAATCAAGGACTAACTCTACCTCAAGTAAAATAATTAAATTACGAATTTAATTTAAATAAATTGATTGTTATTTTTGTGTAGAACGAATTTCATGATTTTAGAATCAATAATTTTTCTTCGCCATATATTTGTCATCATTGTCACGATGTCTTAATTGGGCTTATGCGACAAGGATTTTTCTGTGAACGTAAGTCGATTTAATTCTAATTTTAATCTTCAAATAAACTTATGTTTTAGGTTGTGAGATAATATGTCATCCTGATTGTATAGAGAAAGTCAAAATGCCATGTGAACCGTCTAATAAAGATCCAAGTAAAATTTTTTATTGATTTTTCTTGTTTTTTATCTGTATGTTTGTAGATCAAGCTAATCTAGACGTTCAACATATTGTTCAGGTATGTTCTATAAATATGAATCTTCTACTTTTAAATAGAATTAAAACAGATACCAAAAGCTGGTGGTATAAGAAAAGGCTGGAATCAATGTCAAATATTATTTTTTCAAACAAAATTATTATTTTATGACTTATCAAATAATTCAAATGTAGCAAAGTCAGGACCATCTTTAATAATTGATCTTAATGATGATACATTTAATGTTTGTTCAATAACACCAGAAGATGCAATACATGCTAAAAAGAGAGATATACCAAACATTTTTAAGGTTTAGATTTTTTTTTGTTGATATTTCGATTTTTCAAAGTTTAATTTAGATTAGTGTAGAAAAATTATCATCACCAAAACAAGTAAAAGATCTATATGTACTAACCAATAATGAGTCAGAAAAAAATCAATATATTAGCATACTATACGATCTTTCAATGAAATTCAATACTCATACAAAAAATGGTTTAATAGTTAGTCTACAAATTTTGTTCATAAAATATTTGTTAAATTAGTTTTTCTTAGCATTCTGAAAATTTTACTACAAAAGAAATATTTGATATAAGTTTACAAAAAATAATAGGAGCTCACATTCTTGGTAATATCTAATCAAAAATACAAAATGAAATATTTCAGTTTCTTTTAATTTTAGATTCCAACCGTTTCCTAATTTTTGGTGAAGAGGGTCTTTATTTACTCGATATCTTTGATAATAGTATAAATCCTCTATATTTGTTTTTTATTTATATTTGTTTATTGATTTCTTCTTAGAACCTACAAGATTATACAAAAAAATTATTCATCAATTATCTTTAATATCAGACAATCAATTATTAGTAATGCTATCTGGAAAGGAGCGCATAATACGTATAACACCACTTAAATGCTTACTTACTCAGTCGCAATCATCATGGGATGGCAAAATACTTGAAACAAAAAATGCAACAGCATTTACAGTAAATTCAACATCTCTAACTTTATGTGTTGCCATTAAAAATCGTCTTCTTCTTTATAAAATACATTCGAATCCTAGACCATATCCATATACACTTATACACGATTTGTATACAACTCAAACACCCACATATTTAGAACTATCGATATTAAAAATAAATAACAATGAAGAAGAAATACTCTGGTATGGTTATTCATCAATATTTATTGCACAACAGATTGATCAACAATGTCCCAGCTTTGCTTTGTTAAGAGATATTGATCTAACATTACAAGTTTTTCGTAAACTACCTATTGACATTTTGCGTGTTATACCTGTGACAAGTCAGTTATTGAATTTTGCTTGAAACAAAAAAAATCAAATTAATCCTATTCTTTAGGTTCATCATCTATCAATGAACTTTTACTTGTCTATAGTAAACTAGGTATTTATGTAAATTATTCAACAGGAATGCGAACACGTCATAGAGAATTAATGTGGGCAGCAGTACCGATCTCAACATCCTTCTCCGACCCACATTTACTTGTCTATACAAAAATATCTATTGATATTTATGATGTATCATTAGGAATATGGTTACAATCATTGCCATTATCAAATACATTTCCTTTAACATCAGACGGAACAATTTCTCTTTCTTATGATCCAGAACTTGTTAAACATCATGCAACATTAATTCACATAACACAACCAAATCGGTTAAAACAAGTTCTGAACATATCAGAAAGATCTTCAAGTACATTGATATCTGAGCCAACAAATTTTATACATCTTGAGCATCTAGGAAGAGGTGAAGGTTTAAAAATACTATTACGTTCAACATACAATCAACAACATGATAGAGTAACATCGACCAAGAAAACACATTTATTGAGTTCACTGAATGATAATAGATCGCTGG
This sequence comes from Rotaria sp. Silwood1, assembly GCA_905250075.1. NCBI lineage: Eukaryota > Metazoa > Rotifera > Eurotatoria > Philodinida > Philodinidae > Rotaria > Rotaria sp. Silwood1. The sequence continues at coordinate 445,503 of CAJNOP010000060.1, forward strand.
CTACTATAAATTCACATAGATCAAGAGCACATACGTCTATACCACTTGATGACACTGCTGTCCGGTTGGTTTAGTCTTACAAAGATATATTTCTTTTTAATCTTTTGTTACTCTAGATCATCAATTTTATTAAAAGTAAGTATAAACGCAAGCACAACATGTGTTGCTATCAAATATATTTCGAATCGATTGTAGAGTAGGTGACCCTAATTATGAAGATAAAATAATTGCTGACCTATGTTGATTGACATAGTGCGCAACAATTGTATATTCCTTTAAAAGAATTCAAATATACGTAAATATATATATACGTATATGGACAATTTTCGAAGTATTTTATTTCGAATCATATAGCAACGAACTTTCAACGACAAGTAACAGTTGAGAAGTAGGAACTGTCTCTTCAATAGCGGTCGTCAGTTAAATTGTTGTCTCAGAAATAACGAGGGAATGAGTGAGGTATTACAGAGCACTAATTTTTCCGCTATTCTTCTCTAGAGAAAGTTCGTTGCAAATAATCTGAAAAAATACATCTAAACGATTGTCCACGCATAAAGATATGTTTAATTGAATGTAAAATAGTTGTGCACTGAGTCGAACAACACAGATCACTAGTTTGCTGTTATTTTTGGGTCATTTGCTCTTAAATTGATATGGCAAAACGAACATCTAATGACTTTCTTGGTATTCAGAATAAAATACAAAGGCAAGTGACTATCGATGGTGACTCATCTTATACTCCTTCAATTGAAGATGAAGAGAGTAGTTATTGAGCTGTGAAGTGGTATTGATTTGGAAATTTTAATAATGACATAGGAGTTTGTCCTCTTGTCGATCCTGTTGAATAATCATAAATTAAATCTTTTTGTATCGTATGTATCGTTGAATATTTTAACATTGTATTGGTTGCTGTGTGATCACACTTAAAGATCAATTTTTTTTCTATAACTCATATTTAAATGTATGCTAAGGCTATATGAGTAAAAACAATGTTTATTTTTTTGTGAAACTATTTTTATGGATAAAATGTGCTTAATATTAACTCAATCACGAATTTGAACTTTATTAATATTTAAACTATTTTCTTATTTTAATTAAAAAGAAAACAACATGCATTTAATAGATTAGAAAATGATTGAAGACATGTCACTATATATGTAAGAGCAGTTAAAATAGCCACAACTATGATTTGCGAATGAGACACTACAGATTTCAATAATTGATTTTTCTTTAAGATATATCTAGCCGCAAATAACAATCATGCAATGACAGTATGTCACATTATTGTGTACAATTATTTTTTATAAGACGTAATTGATCATATACAGGACATATTGATATGAAGTTTTGACTTTGAAATGAAAATAATATCCATTCTAACTCCTGCAGTTTTAATCAAAATGATTTCAATTGCTTCACGGTCAACGAATATCTATTTTGAACATTCTTATGTTAGGTTTCGATGAAATATAAACTTTAATAAATCAATTCTCAATTCCAATAGAACTGTGCACACTGAAATAAAATGTGTCGCATGTGTCATATTTTGCGACACGTTTTGTCCAGCGACGGCGCGACACATTCTGAAGTTGTGGTTTGAATGTATTATGCAACGCATTTTTCATTGTTTTTTCTGTAAAAGTAATTTATGATCTTTTTTTCAATTTTTTCCATTTAATTATTCATATACTGAAAGCTGAAGCAGGCCAGATCTTGAGATCTGTCTGGCCTCGAGTTGATCCAATCTGCATCAGATTGCTCTTGGATTATCCTTTCTCAATTACGGATCGAGATCGGCATGTGCTCGACTGGTAAATAATCGAGAAATAGTCTAGAATAAAAAAAGAATATGAAAATAAATCAGTTTCATATGTTCAGTCAAGTTGTCTTTATGAGAATGTTTGCGAAAAAAAAGGTGGGCGCATAGGCAACAGACAGAACGTGATAAATCCATATACAACACATTCTGATTGCGATACATTTTCACGATTGAACGTGCGACACTATAACTTGCGACACATTTTATTTTAGTATGTAATGAAAGTTCCGTTTAAATTCTTTATTGCGACATATTGTTGACTGAGCAATTATTCATAAGCTCATGTCAGGTTCATCTTGCGGTATTTCATACCTTTTTTATAATGACATATAACGTCCTAAGAGCAACAATAATCACAAATAATACAATTAACTACAAGACAAATAATATTTAAAAAAATGAATTATTTGTTTAAGAATGATAATTTCAAGTTTCAAATATCTCAGGACCGCAACAATATCTTGTCAAACGATTGGCACGTAAATTAATCAAACAATTGCCTTTATCACATATATAAAAACTAGCCAAATTAGCGACTATCGATTGAGTAGCTGCTGTGGGAATCCGTTGTGAGTTACGAGAAATGACTGTTATGTGTCCATTAGTTTTTGATGATTTTATTTTTTCTATGTTTCTATCTAGGCTTTTGTCATTGTAGGCCTGACAACACTGACAAGAATTGATGAATGGTAACTTCAAAACTATCTAGAGTTTCATGTCATTTATGAACTATAGATAGTGTCATTCCTTACAACATAAACTCATTAGAAAACGTGGTTACTCTCATGAAGAGCAATGTCGTAAAGTAAGACACCGTTTTCAATAGCATGGGAGACTATCTTCCAATGACATTTCACAACGTTAAAAAATTGATTAGATAATTCTAACTTTTTGTATTTTAATTTTAAACAAATAAAACTAAACATAACTTGACATTTTGTTTTTCGTTGAAAGTAACTGTTGCATCGAAGTATTAAAAAATCATTTAACTGTCATTGTTGCCTTAAAAATAGCCAATTGTTGTCTTAAGTTGTCTTTTTATTGCACTTGAATTTTCTCCTTGACCGACTCTATTGGACATATCACATAGTATGCAATCGAGACTGTAATCACCAATATTCTGAAAATAATTGAGCATGTCTTGGAATTTTTTACGCACAGGTTCGTTTCGCCATCGATGATAGCTTTCATACAATGTTCTGTTCATTGCAATACTTTTTACATGTATAGCAGCATCTTGTGGCGTTTTAAATTTTCTTAAATCAATAATACAGTTACTCTTGCATGGTAACCAATCTTCAACATTTGGTGCACCAAGATAAATAGGCACACTTCCAGCCACCAATGGATGCCATAATTTTTCCGTTATGTAATCATAACTAAGACTATTCTCAATAGCAATCGTGAATAAATATTCACTTGATAATATTAACTTTCCTGCTTCCCAATTGTAACTACCGCGGTCTTTTAAGTCTCGATTGACCGAACGTTGAATTTCAACTATATGTTCTGGTAAACTGCGAATATTATTGCCACACGTACCATAATTATCTACATCTATGTATTTCATCAATTCATGCATGTATTCTGTACGCCTTGACTTCGTCTTGCAATTGCTGTTCATCCATAAAATTGGAGCTCTTACATGCGATATATTGCTTTTCTCTTTTGGTGTAGGCGAGAGCTAACAAAGAAATAATATTGATAATTACAATTGTTTTCGATTTTTTCAGTGAAAAAAAAGTTTCTTGCTAAAGTTTTTCTCTAAGCAATCGCCTTCTACTAAATAGCTCCTAATTAAAACTGATTTTCAGTTTAAATAAACGTTATTGAAACTAAATACTTGCTATATTTTTTTATTGAAACCTCGGTCGATGCTACTCGATGCCACTTATCGACTGATTCTAAACATTTTCGTGAGTTTCTTCAAGCGGACATGTATTGACTCAAGATCATTACGATAAGGTGCAGACGTTTTCTGCAGAAGGGCACAAGACAATATAGAAAAGCAATCCTAAATACCGCATAGAATTTCAATGAACAGAAAGATATTTCAATACTGTGTGAATATAGAATTGAATATTTTTCCTTCATTAATTCCAAAAATGAACCCTTTCAAGGATTCCTTTCAGTAATTTAGAGTGACTAATGAACCTCAATCCTAATGCAATTGAAATGAATTCAGCCCGAAAGTTTAGTACTGATACCATAAAATACAACATTCTCGATAGATTTCATCGATATGTATCTCTTTAAAAGAACGCATGATATTATTTTATAACATAAAAACAGTCAAATGGCACGAAAAATATTCTTACTCAACTACAAAATCAAAGACGTAGTACAATCGTTTTACGACTAACAAATTTTAAAAACTGCAATAGCTTCTTCCTTCTAATAAGAAATCAAATTTTCAAAATTTATCTATAGTAATAATGTATTGGGCTCTATCAACTTGGTTACTTATTTGAAAACTACCCAATATCGATAAGAGCTTGACGAACAGTAGTTATCAAATTTTTTTGGGTTTTCGTTTCCAGAACATGGTCTTAAAGATATTCACCTTCCAAGTCAACAGATGTAACATTTCAAATTCTGTCAAATACTTTTCGTGATAATGTTTGATCGATTCTCGAACTGACTGTTGAAGTTAAAAATTTTCATTCACATAAAACTGTGTCGACACTAGATAATTAGATACATTTTGTGTACGTTTTCAAGACCCTAAAAACTAAGTGAAATTTCGATATTCTATTGAGTCCTGTATTCTTACCCGACGTTACTCGTTGGCCAGAGTCAGACGATAGAAACCTTTATAAGTATAATTAACGTACCGAAAGCTATACCTGTGTAGCACTTCATATAGAAAAAGGTTTAGTGTGTAGTTTAATAATGATTTCAGTAATTGAAACGAATTCGAAATCCTTTTTAGGCTGCGTGAAGTATACTAAGCCTTTGAAGACACTTTAGGATTTTACAAGATTTTTTTGGTTTTGCAGATTCGACGCACACACAGATGGCGTTTCAATTTCTCTAAACTCTTGAACTTCCATCTTGTTTCTATATTTTAGTGCACTTGAGTAGAATATCAGCATTGTTTTCACAAAAAGAATAGGCTGTTAGTTAGAATTCAGTACCTCTAAAGTGGTGCTTCTGTCATACGTTGTACTTTTAATGCTAACAATGAACGGTGCATAATTGTTCAAAAAGGAATACAGTACTAGCAGCTATAGAAAGTTCTAAAACCTCTAGCACCAGATAGAAAATTTGCAATTAACTTTTTTTAAAGAAAAAGTCTATCAAAAACTAACAATTTAATCTGCGTCACCTGTTCTCGTATCAAAGTATCAGTTTGCAGTAGCACCTACACATTACTCACTGTTGGTATATTGGTCCAATAGTTATCTGAAGTTGAAATGGAATGAATCGGTTTTTTACTAGACATTGCTTTCTCTATTGATAATCTTTCCGAGTTAAACTTCAACTGTTCAACATAGTTAAATAGCCAAGGAGCAGGAATAAGATCATAAATTGATCGGTCATAACCAAAAGTTATATCAAATAGCTTTAGATTTTGGCTGTCAGCAGCCCAAGGATAATTACTAATTGACTCAAAATTGAAGACGAATCCCCACATGCTATCACAAGTACGAAAATTATTATTTAATATGTTTATGTATAATTCTTTTGAAATTGGAGTGAATGAGTCAGCGATGATTGATGGATAAGCAGAATTATCATATTTTTTCAAAAATAAATCTAACGTAAAACCACGTTTACATTGAAGATTTGATTGATTCTTTAGCGAGAGACTATCATGAATTTTTAATACTCGACCATCTTTCATACACTTGACATCTTCCAATGTACTTGGTGAAGCATATATCATTCGACATGGTAGGCGCTTACAATCGCCCAAGTTATATGCCCGACAAATGGCATTTGAAATCAATCTTAGTTCATTCGGAATATCACACCATGGTGTCCTATTAGTAGGATCGTTAAAACGAAGTTCCCGCCAAGGTACCAGATTAAATATATATTTGACTGCTGAAAGTTGCTGACATTTTGAAGGTTCATTGTGATTAATTTTGCGATCAATATTATCAACGATAACAAATAAGTATATCATGAAGCACGTGAAACTACCAAAGCAAAAAATCCTCCAATATCGTCTTCTCTTTAACTGATAGAGTCGCATAATTGTTCGTCAACAATTTCTAAAAAGTAGAAACAAAAGTTTTCTATTTAAAGACGCTCTGACAATCCAGATTTTGTTGACAATGAGTGAAATAATTTGCGAAACCGTTTCATAATCTATATCAGATTTTATTCGATTTCAAAAATCATATCAATGAAGACAGAAATTATATTAAAACGTGAAGAAAAGAAATAGAAATATATGGTTCTTTTGATTCAGAAATTAATCTATGTCTTACTTAGCTGCAATTCTTCATCATTGATTAGAACACATAATAACACAAGGGATGATATGACAAGAAATGTCAATCGGTGATTCGTCCTCTTCATAAATCTATTCTATTCCAAAATCATAAAATGATATTTGAAAGATATTTGCAGTTTTTTTGATAAAATAATTTACTCGTTACCGTTGCTGACTTGAAGCAATCAACATTCACAGATGGTGAAAGTATCCCAATTTTTTGGCTAAGAGATTATACATTTCTTTTAACAGAACGTAAAAACAAATTCCACTCTCATGCAAAGAAACAAAGTTTCCATTACTCGAGGATGCTACATCTCTGACCAGCATTTTTAATGAAAGAGTGTACCTTGCAAAACAAAGTATTCAGCACTCTAATGAAACAGAATTTATACACTGTTTTACACATGAAATGATAAAATAGCTTGTACGCTAGAGACATTGAAATTTCTTTTTACACTTTACTTTTTTAAAAGATTTTCGTATCTTTCTACTTAAAAGAAGTTTATCGATTGAACGTGATCAAGACTGCACACATCATGTCCAATAGAATAATAGATAGAGCCATTTTTGCATCTTCTATATCCTTGTATACCTAGCTTACGTATATGGCTTGTATACCACCTGGCATGAATGTGAAGAAGTACTGAAATAATACATCGAAGATCTGGAAGAGATACAAGAAAAGAAAACACTAGAAGAAAATCCATTTTACAAGATCTCAGTTTTAGTTAATATCTGACAATTTTCAACGGTTACAGATTCTAAGTTTCTTGTTCATTTTTTTTATAATATCGATGTCTCTCTTAAAGTGAATTTTAGACAAACATAATGCAATCAGCACAATGGTGGGTCTGGGAAAGTATGTCTTGGATCTGAATCTTTTCTACACTCGCATCCACACCATTAAATCTTCGTGTGCTCATTAAAATGAAAAAAGAAATAAGTATCCTTTTAATAAAAGTTTTCTAGTGTGGCTAGGCACTAGTTTTTCACCTTTTGTATGCCTTGCTCTACAAAACAGTATGTACAGCTACATGGTGTTCTGAAAAACCAAGTGTACCCGTACAGTATATTTTAGATTCTCATGAAAAACATTGTTTCTGACTATCTTCCATCCTCATTCAGATCATTACATGTAAGAAGTTAATACCTGCACACATTGTAATTAAAGCACTATGGTATTCAACCGTTCATTCATTCTTGATTCTGTACGAAAGTAAAAGTTTTTTTTTTTTTGCCTTCTCCGCATCATTGGCTTTCTCTATCTGTGAGATGAATCATCAGGATGTTCATAGTGAATGTCTATGGAACCTTACGACAACTCATGTTCAAAAAAAACGCATAATAATCCGTTCAAATTGCAGTATCGACATAAGTGAAAATCAAGAACTGGAAAACAAAATTTGACAGAAATATAGTTGTTAAGATTTTTCACTTATCTGTTCCGTTGTTTTTCTAATAAGTCTTATCTATAGAAGATGGCGTTACACTACAGTTAAAGTGTGAAGGAAGGCAACTCAAAATTACTTCACAGCTATTGAATAGGAGTGCTGTATTACCATTACTAGTAATAAGTAAAATCTAAGTTGTATTTTTCCGATATAGACTGGTTCCGATATTTATAAATTATTGATAGAATTACTGTAGTTTCTCGATGGCGAAGACTACGTTTGATTGAAATAACACTTCTCCAAAATGTAGAGCGTTAATTTGGCTTCGCAATAAAAGACTTTTCATGTAAACTACAAAAACACTCAACTTTTTCTTTGTTAGTTTATATCATTTTAATTATTACTAAACTTAGACTATATGAGTGTGTACTACTGGAATATTGTTCGAATATCGGAAACATGAAAGTTTTTTTTTTACAAACATAATCATTAAAATTTTTAAGGGATAATCTTTAGGGAAAATATTTGCTACTTCGCACAGACCTACTCGTTCAATGAATATTTTGTTCATGAATAATATAATTGTAAGAAATAAGAACTAAGTAGGAATGTAGTGCAATTTTTGAGTTGATGGATGAAGGATATTGCTCAGGGTCTTTGACTATCTTACTCTTCGTTTATAAGAATAAAACTGATCAAAAATGATGTAGCGAATAGATTTCTATAATTGTTTCTCACGAATAAGCTGTCATTTATATGAATTTTTCAATGGTATGCATTGCTATATTCTATTTATGAGATGTTATGATACTTTTCTTTAAAGACTTCTTATGTTAGCTTTTTCGATATCCATATTATCTGAAGTTGTATAGTTGTATATGTGTCATAGAAATCAAACGAATTGCAACTGAGTAAACTGGAATAAGAGTATTAACCGGGATGAATGCAGATTTCGGCAGATCTTCTCTACAGACAGAACCATTTTGAGCAGGATCTGACATCTTGTATTGAGTAGATTCTCTAAGAACCGACCATGGCTTATATGGACTGTCTCGATGTATTAGACATTGACAGAATCAAAATGTGTCACATTGTAACGTGTGTATTGATCTGACTCTTTTAGGTCCCATCAAAGAAATGTTAGAAAAACGATAGATTTGTATCTACATTATCATACAAATACAAAGCATACCGTACAAAAATTGTTGACATATGTTTGTAAAAAAACTGGCAAAGTCCAGAGTATTAAAAAAAGAAAGAATAAACGAATTCCTTGTTACGTTGGAATAAAGTATCATAATACAATATATTAACACTTGATAATATCGAATTCTCTTTTTTACGTGCAAGTTTTGTTTTTCATACGACGATAGAACAGTTTCACTAGCTGCTAATGTTTGCTTACGAATCATTTGTCTCTGATTTTTACTATGAAAAAAGTCTAAATGAAATCATTCGAGGCGTAGCTTAATCTTATGTTATCTTGCAAGGTTGCAACCCTTTACACAAGTGTTGAGATAAGCAAGCGTGTTTGACAAAGAAATGCAAAATTACACACTGCAAAGCATATTCGTATTCTGATTTGTTACTGATGCATATTTCATACGTTCTGATCTTCTATTTATTTTTTGGTATGAGTCTTCTGAGACTAAACTCGAATCTTCATATTTATTTTATTACTAGGCGTGACTTTTTCGAATGCTTACAATTGTTATGAATGCTGGAGTGTTCTGGTACCAGGTTGTGGTGAACCATTCAAAGCAAATACTAGAATAGAATTCATAAAACTCGTAAAAATTACGACGTCTTTAAATGCTGATAGTTTGAAAACTTGTCCACGGGACTAATGAATGACATGTCTGGTATTAGTATAGTAGCAGCCACTGCTAATCAACGTTGTGGTGTAAGTTGTTTTATTTGAAGATATATTGATATTGATCCTTCGTTGAATAGGCTTTGAAAACTACTCATGACGATGGAAGCGAAGGTATTGCTCGAAATGTAGTCGACCTCAGTTGGTGTACTTTTGGTGAAAATAATTGTCACTCTGAAAAGAACAACGGCGTTACTAATACATATTGTTGTTGCTCATCGGAATTGTGTAACGGCCACTCTTTTTCTTCATCCTCAAGCAAAGCTACCTTTGCCTTTACTCTTTTCATTTCATACTTGATTTGGCTCGTTAACATACCAATCCTTTCTAGTATTTTCCCCTAAGCAACTTTATTACAAGAAAATTTTGAATAAAAAATAATACTGATGTTTCCGTAGATGATTGTACAAGTACTCATCATTATTTGATATCACAGGCACATTATTTATCTTACTTTGTCAATTGTATGAAGATGTTACCAAAAAAATGAATAATAGACAATTGTATGAATTCAGTGAGCCCATAAAGAAGGATTAGCGCGTCTATGATATTTTTTTTAATGAAAATCTTCTGATGTGATCATATAAGATGCACGTTTGCTGAACACAGTATCAGCAATCTATTGTAAAAATATTCTTGAACACACAAAGTTTGACAAGTCATCGTGAAATGTATTGAATAATTAATATTAAAACGATGCGGAACTAATATTTAACGTTTACTTCATACTAAACAAAGTTTCACTTGCTTTTTTTTAATGTTTAACATTTGAAAGAAAGAATAGAATTGCGATCTGCCTCGTCTTACTTACGATTGCACATTTCAACACCTCTTCTAGAGAGGTGATAAGGAGCACCTGATCTTTTACAAGAATAAAATGTTAACTGCGAAGATAATATATCACTCATCAACATTGATGCTAAAAACTCGATATAAAGAATAACGGATTGGCTACAAGGATGGTCGTGTTTTGAATCTTATTTTTTCATCATTTCATACGTTTAATTAACAAAAAAAAATATAAACATAAGATTCAGCATGAAAAGTTCTACAATACAAAGTTTATTGTATATATGTACCTTTAGCTTTCAAAACAGATGAAATTTTGTGTGACCGAATTTCAATGCTACGAAAAAGTTTTTCTTGTTGTTACATGACGAATTCCTTTTCTTACTTCTTCTATTATGAATCATATCGAAAAGTATAGTCAATGGCCGGTTTAGGACTACTTGATATGTGTTTCAATTACATTTTTTTTCACTCACTCTAATGTTATTTATAAAAGAGACATTCGAATTTTATACTAACAAATTACATTTGTATAAGTATATTAGTTAACAAAAGGAAATGAAATGTGTATAACTACAAAAATTGGTTATACAAATGATTGGCGAAGCATGACATCTGTTCAAAGTGCTAAACTAGTACGAACCATGATCACTAGAATAATGCTAAAAACTATTGTTCAAAAATTAATGAAATACGATTAATAATTCATTGTGTAACAACAAATAAATGAAAAAATAAAATATAAAATGCGCTCATAATTCTATCCTACCCGTTACTTGGAAAAAATTTATAAGCACAATGAACAAAACACTCTCAAAGAGTCCTGCCATTTTTCACTTGAAAAATTCCACTTAGAATGAATATGTAATGGATTAAAATTACATGTGATATAAACATGTTTGAAACAATATTAGCAAATATTAACTGTAATATCGTCATACTCATGTTAAAAATGGATGCTTATACTCTCAATATAAAAATCATCAAGACTTCTTAACTTCTTTCATAAGTAGATTTAAAATATATCTAGATTTGTTGATTTTTCTTTTAAAACAAAAATAATTATAAGAATATAAACAAATTTAAGTGCGCCATTTTGATACTATCAGCATGTATTATGCCTATCGAAATATCACATTCATTTCATGATACTATTGATTTAACTCGTCTTCGTTGGCGTTTTGTGATATGTGCTGCTTCATTCTATGTTAATGCTATTACATGGGGATTTATTTCTTCCACTGGAATTTTCGAAGATGCATTCAAAACTACTTATCAATTATCATCATTTAAATCAACTCTTCCAGGTTCTATACAAATTGCTACTATGTCTGTATTCAGCGTTTTTGCCAGTGTATTGGCAATAAAGTATGGTGTTCGGTGGACAACAGTATTGGGTGCTTTTATTTCAGCTATTGGTTCGATATTGGCAGCTGTTGTTGGAGATTATTGGGCTTATTGTTCATTCTATGGACTTTTGGTTGGTGCTGGTGAAGCTTTTATGCTTGTACCTGTAAGTTTTATATCGAAGAATAATTTTCGTAGATTTTATTCTAGGCCGTTTTGGCCATTCCATCTTACTTTCACTTTAATCGTGTTTCATTAGCAACTGCTACAGCTGTAAGTGGCGCATCAATTGGAATGTTTGGAATCCCATTGTTACTTCAATATCTTCTTGATTCATATGGTCTTCGTGGAGCAACACTTTTAGCAAGTTGTTTATGGTTAAGTGTTGGTCTTGCTGGTTCTTTGTTTGGTCAAGGTGTAATCAGTATTGAAGAAGAAAATACGGAAATGCTTGTAGATGAATCTTTTGTTACAAAAACAGAAAATGAAAGAGAACATCCAACGATTATGCGACGTCGGTCAAATGCATCCAATAGTGGATTAGTATATAGTCGACGAACATCTCTTTTACCAACTTCTGTTCATTATCCTAAAGAACACAAACGTTTATCGTTATCCAATCAACAACACCGTAATAATGATAAATTAATAGTCAACCAGCCTATTATTTTAGAAGAAATAACATCCAATACTCAAGATAAATCAAGAAGGTATGTTGAAGTCGTCAACAGAAAGTAATTCTAATTATGTCAAAAAGGAAAGGCTCCTCAGTTTTTATTCTATTTATTGACGATGTGTATTAGCAGTATATAATACATTTTACTTATATCATAATAGGTCGATAATCGTAAAGAGTCAACTATCATCATTAGTTTGTTCTAATTTTCATCCTACTTCTTTCTATTTAATGTTAAAAATAAGTAGCAAAGCTCATAGAGAATCTTCACAAAATGAGTTTCGAAAATTTGTTAATTTTAATTATTGAATTATAAAATAAACTAATTTCTTTATTCAGTTCAGTAGATTCATCACCAATCACCATGAAGTCTCATACTGTTCAATCAATAAACACTAATGCTCATTCACTAATCCCTCATAATGATCACAATCGTTTATCAATTGTGGCTATTGCACATGCAGTTCGAATGGCAGACAATGCAATTTATAAACAAATTGGTATATCTCAACAAGAACAAGAACAACAATCTCAAATTCAATCGAATTTATCCAAAGATAATGAAAATATTCGTTGTAAAATAATCTCTGAAATATGTTGTTTATTTCATATCAATATCTTTCGTATATTAATTGTGTCGATAATTCTTGTTTGGTCATTAGATGAAACAAATTTTTTATTTCTTACTGATCTTCTTAAATCATCTGGACAATCAGAACAACGATCAACATTATTAATTTCTATTATAGGTGTAGCTGATCTAATAGGACAATTATTTTTTGGGTATACTATAAAAATTTCTTGTAATATAATCATTTTATTTCTTCAAAGATATTTGGGTGATATTGAATGTATCGATTCATTTATTCTATGGACATGTACATCAATTATTGCTGGTTTAACACTTAGTATAGTTCCATTAGTTGGATCTTATGGAATTATTGTTTTATGTATACTTTTTGCTATTCATGCTTTCTTTCTCGCAGCTCCTAATGCACTTGGCAATATTATTATGATAGAAGTTGTTGGTATGCATCGTTATCCTATGGCTTATGGATTTAGTTTGCTTGTTAGTGGATCAACATCCCTGTTCGGTTATCCATTACTTGGTGAGTAGAATATATTGATAATTGATGTCTTTTTATTTATATAGAACACTAAAAATAGGTTTGCTCAAAGATAAAACACAAAGTTGGACAATACCATTTGCACTTGTTGGTGCTAGTATGATTTTTGGTGGTCTCGTAGCGGGAACAATTCCATTATATACATTTTATAAGAAGAAAAAAAGAAAATCAAAAGAGATATCCATGACTGTAGAATAATGCATTGATGTTTAATGTTTTATAAATATTTTTAAATTGAAAATCTTATGAAAAGAATTCATTGAATAAGAAAAAAAAAGTCTTCATTCAATAATTCTAAATATTAATTTTAATGGAATTTCTCTTTGTTTTGAATTAGACGAAAAGAAAAACATTGGCATTAATAAGTAATTTTTAAAAAGTAACGTTTTTGCATAACATTATGTTGTGCTTCATTTTTGTTTTTTGTTATCTTGATGTAAAAATAAACTTCAATAAAAAGAAAAACTGTCAGATAATGTAGTGATGAAGACATTAAAAATGAATTTTGTTAGATAATTGATATGATTAGCAAATTGACTTTTTTTGTCCTTAAAGAATCTAAATAAATGTGTATCGATGAAAATTGAAATGAACTTCAATTATTCAAATAAAGTCTAAAAACACTTTTAACTTTTAATAACGATCATAATTCTACACAATTCTAATTCAATTAACTTGATACTAATCATACATATATATATCTTTGATATTTTTTAAATCTGTATAAAATATCATTTTTGAAAAAAAAAAAAACTTTTATTTAAACCGATTACAACATCAATATTAACGAAAAACAAACTAAACTCTGATTATTACAAAAAAATAAACGTGTAACGACATAAAATAAAATTCTTAATTTTTCTTTTTTTTTAATATGTTTACGAGTGTACTTAATCGAGATATGAATAATTTTAACATATTAGTTCAATGAATTGATCACTAGATGGTCGGCTTACTCCGCTTATTGAATCAGAATGTATGGATGAAACAGTATGTAAATAATCTATTTCAATATGAATTGTATTTTTTTCATTAATAGTTGTTTTTGTTTTTGCATTCTTTTTTACATGTCGATGTTTTCGTTCATGTATTATTTTTGATTGTTTTGCTAATTGTTCGCTTGTTGGTTTTCGACAACAATAAATTGTTAAACATTCAGCACGAAATAATTGTCCAAATACACAAAATGGAATAAAATTAGTAGCTGCATTAATAATAGCAATTAAATTTGCTATATTATGAAAACGTCTTACAAATGAACTTGATGATGAATCAAAGAAAGTTTTTATCGTTAATTCAAATGACCATAAAATCCAAAGAACTATTGTTGGACTTCGACATAAAAGTAATGCTAATACCATAGCAATAACCATTATTGTTATAGAATATTTTGAATGATGAAAACGATTGGATTGACGATTTGTTTTTTCAGAATGATTTGAATGATGTCTTTTTCTTATACTTTTTGTACGAGATTTACGACGCTTTAAAGCGCCTATTAATTGTAAATTCGAAAAAATTATGATTAACGTTGGTAATGTATAAACAAATATAGCATTAAAAAATAGATAAGCCCAACGATACGCTCTTCTTTTAGCTAAATCAGTATAACCTTTTGTAACAAGCATACTGTTTTTATTAAGTTTTTCATCGTTTACTGCTATTGATTCATTATCAAATTGAATCATTTGATAAACACTTGGTAGTTTTATAACTTCATATTCAAAAAGAAGTGGAACTGAATAAATAAATGCAACAATAAATAATGTTCGTGAAACAACTTTTGCTCTATATAATGTACAAAATGTTTTTCCATACAATGGATAACAAATTAATATATATCGATCAATTGTAACTGCTGTTGATATCCAAAAGGATAAAACTCGACTAGCAGCAGCTAAAGCTCCAAATATAATTTCAACTCGACGAAGAAAAATTGTTACTGACATACTCTGTCGAGTTTGAAGTAGAAATTCAATTATTAGCATTAACATTATTGTTATACATGTTATCATATCAGATATTGATAAACTAGTTAAATAAACGAATGTTGATAATTGTGTACTTAATTTATATAAAACAATGCCGGACATTAAATTACTTAATGAACCTAAGACAGCAAATGTAAAACTTGCTAATGAGATCCAATACGAAAAAGAATCTGATGGAGATCTATTGATAGAATTCCATAAATCATCTATTTCATGTTGGGCCCAAACTAAAACATTATGTGATGATAAATTATTCATCTATAAAAAAAAAAAAAAATAGAAACAAAATTTATTCTTAAAATGAAATCATTCATGTCGTAACAAAAATTATTTTTATTTGATGCGAAAATGAAATAGAAATTTTAGACATGAACAAAACTATCGTAAACCTCCTTTTTTATTTTAAAAAACATTTCAGAATGTCACAATAAAATCCATCATAAAAATTTCTTACGTGGAATCTAAGCTGATAATCATCTGTCACTGTTGACAAATTATCGACTGTTCTATTTTTTATGTTATTTTTTGCATACCTGTGTACTGAACTAACTTTATTTCTTTTCAATTAAACATCGATAATAAAAGTTATTATTATTGATTTTACATGGTTCATATCTGACCCAGAATAATAACTACGCACTTTGATAGAGAAAATAAAAGGTTCTTACAGGATAAATATATATATATATATATATAGACAAAGGGGATTCTATTGTATTTCCAAGATAATTGAGCCTACTCAATAATTGTTCAAGCATGATGAAAACCCATTTTCCACCTGAACGGAACACTTTTTTTTTTTATATATGAAGCGGCATAAAATGACTTCTTATCTCTTATAGTGATACTTCTCTCTTGAGAAAATATTTCGATTGGTTGTTAAAAGATTTCTTCACAAAGTTTTTTTTTTTTTCTATTCATAGAATATTTATTTAAACAATTAATAAATAATTAGCTTGTTGTTCTCATAAAAATTGACAATACAAAATTTTTTTAGTCATTCAATCGAAAATAAAAATCAAAAAATTGATATTAATTTCTATAGTATTTTGATAGTGAAATAAAAATTTTACAGAAAAGGAAAAATTTTTTTGACAAGAATAATATTCGACGATAGAATATTTTATAAATAACAACATTAATTACATTTGATCTCGTAAACCTAATGATACAAAGAAGAGTACTTGTTTAAATCAAGTTTTTTTTCACTTTTATAAAATATGTCTTCTAATATTGTCCTCAATAAAAACTTATTCTACCTTTAGAGAGAAATTTATTAAGCTATTTACGTCTTACAAAATTTTTTCATTAAAAATATGTATCTTTCACTGACTATATCGCATAATAATGATTTATATTTATTCAACTGATAAAAAATGATTAATTAAAGGACTTTCGTTTAATTATTTAGTAATGTCTACTGAAAATGCTTGATAAGAAAAGTTTATCCTGAAGAAGTGTTTATAAATATTAATGTATTCATTTCAGGAAGAAAAACAAACATGTCTAAGTTCACTAACGTCACCAGTTAACAGGCTTAGAGGTGATAGTGAAAGGAAGTAGTTCTTTTCTGTTTTTTCCGATGATCACATCTGTTCTTTCATTAATTATCATACATTCATCTAAATTTCAGGTTTTTTTTGCACCGTTTTATCTAAAAAAAAAAAGTAAAATCTATCTTTTAAATAGATATAACTGTTTACCTGGATATTGTTCATCTGACTCTGCTAAAAAATGAGATTATAATTCATTCTAACACATAAATTGTCTTGTTTTTTTTCTAATAGGAAAGTTGGAATCAAAAATTCTTTATTTCTGGTCTAATATATAGAATTACTTGGTGAAACTGTCACAATATGAATTGAAAAAAAAAAGTCACGCAAAGTTGATACCTCAAAGAGACATTGAAAAAAAAACATATTAATAAGCTTTTAATAGTTATGCCCTTGAAATTATCTTACTAAGTTTAAATCTAACTATTAACAGAATATATTCATTGCAACTTCTTCAAAGAATCATCTTGGTGAACTGTTACTGACAAAGTGTTACAAGCATCATTATATTTTACTATTCTAACAGTTGTGCAAGGAAATGAGATTCTTTTTTTTTTTTATAGAATGTTTCAGAATATTTAGTGCATTCATACCTTTAGTTAATATATATATATCTAAGGTTTTGTTGGAAATCTGAACTTATCGGTCTTGGCGTTATGTAGCTTTCAGTAATATAACAGCTTCAAATAGAAAAACGCATTTATTATTAATTATGTATAAAATGATGGAAAGGAACATGTGTCGATTCATTTGCTAGTTTTCTGATTTGAAATTACTATTTATGTCAATGAAAATCATAATTCGCATGAGTTATTTTTGTTCGTTATATTTAACAGAAACAAGACGTTCAAGTAAACTAATAGTCAATAAATAAATAAAAGTATTTTAATCGATACAATTAAATTTATCAAATTTGTTTTATCGAAATAAATATATTAGATTAAAAATTAAATACTTAAATCTATTAATTATTTTTGCAATAAATGTTGGATATATTTTAATACGAAGATATTGACGAGACTAACATATATTGTTTTCTCTCGTCATCTTTAGGCTATAAGAAAACCGAACGAAAAGAAAAAAAAACCAATTAAATGAATTACAGAGTTCTCTTCTATGTTTCATATTAATAAGAGCATTTTTTTCGATTATCTTATGCCATTAAGTCTGTTTTTACTCGCTGAAACTACACTAAATTTTTTTTTCTACAATTTGATAACGTTAATTGATTTTATTATTTACGGTTAAATTTTCTTCACTTATCGTTATCGTAGGTCAATATGATTAAGTTTTCATTATAACTATGAAAAATTTTCTTCTTTTATCTCTTTAATAAAAAGGAAAGTTCAAAAATAGAACAAAAGCGGATTGTTAAAAAATATTTTTTGTCGGAAAATGTACTAATCCATGACGTTTATTGATAGAACTCTCATTAAAATTACAAAGATGCCGACTAGAAAGCATCTCGAATATGAAAATAAAGAATGCATATATATATTATCATCGCGTGATTGCAAATGAATACATGGCCACAACTATGATCATACTGACTCTTGTCAATAATTATTGAAAATGAATATAAAAAAAACAGTCAACTTTCTATTGTTTGAACCGTAAATATGGGGTAGTCATCCAGGGAATATAGCAGATTAAAAATAAGTTGAACAACATGGATGAACATTAGTTCGCATGAATAAGAGACTGTTGATATATAATAGAATGTCGAAAGAGAAGGGAGAGTGTAATATACATTGAGTGCAAAATATGATTTCAATTAAAAAAGAAGTTTGTGATATTCTTTGAACAAAATATTTTAAATAAAGTCACTATTTCTTCTGAATTAACACATTCCTAAATAAAAGATAATACGATGCTCATAGACCAAATATAAACATGTATTGATCTTTTTTTTTCGTCTACTTTTTATAAAAGTGATTTCGATTATAATATTTTTTTTTTTTGTGTAATGAATATAAGATGTGAACGATTCGAATAAATTTGATATCACAAAGATTGAAATAAATAAAAATTTATTTGGTTATTTATAATAATTGTAATTTCGAAATCTAGTTCGATTGTCTTTTTTTTTTTTTATTAGTAAACTAAATGTTTTCTTATTAATTTATATACATATCATGATGATTTTGTTTTGTTTTTAATTTCATACTGAAAAAAAACGTGAGATTTTTAAAGTAAATAAAATATATATTTACGTAAGTACATGAAAGAATTAACATTCTTTTCGTAAATTATCAAAGAATAATAATACAAATGTTTTTGTTGATAAGACAAACGATGAGAGTTGGAAATAGAGCTATAATCTATCAGTATCAAGTCTAAGTTTCCGCTGGTATTTATCATTGGAAAAATGACAACCAGGTGTCCCTGAAGCAAAATGATCTCTTATTCCCTTTCATGTTTACTCAATTATTACAAAGGGCATAGTTCTTATCTATTCTGTGAGAGCGACAGTTTTAGCATGTCGTATATTGTTTTTGTTAATATTATTGCTTGATGAAAAAAAAATATGCTTGAAAAGATTAGTTGTGATATTTAATGACAGGTGATAGATTTTATCCGTGTTAAATCAAATTAATCAGTACATAAAATATCGTTTAAGTTCAAAAACAACAAAACGTCAAAGTGACTGTTACAGATGTTAATCATGTGATATTGATAAACGTTGAATAAGTCTGAAATGTTGCTTTGTATATACCACATATATTGAGAGAAACAAAAAGCATTGGTGTTTATTACTCCTCTTCTCTTTCTGTTCTGTGCTATATGTTTTGGGGTTATTCTTGCCCCATTCTGTGATGATGCGTATACATAAATCGATCTTTGCTATTACGATGCATTTTTTGTCAAGGACACAAGAATAATATTTTTTTTTCTTCTTATATGAGTGAGGGGTACATTTAAAGTTATTGCTCAATCACTTGGTCAGAAACAGTTAATATAGCTTTTTCTTTTCGTTTTATTGATAGTTGGCGTAGTTGTTCAGCTACTTCGTAGTCTAATGGCATGATATAAGTTTTGGGTACTTGTAATGGCGGTTCGAATCCGTCCGAAAAAATGTTGAACAACGCTATCCAACCTTAAACATCATCTTTTTTTATTCTATTGACTTGAAATGAAATATTCTAAAGTATCTTTGTCTACAAGAATTCTTGAAATAAATTATTCTTTAGTATTTTGTCTTTGTTAGTTTGATTAGTTCTTATTTATATTGCAAATATGGTAGGAGAGCATTATTATCAATTAGGAAAAAGAAAACTATTTTCATCTTAATCAAAGGTAATGTTTCTCTATCTATAATTAGCGAAAATATTCATCGTCATTCGTTATCAAACCTCTAACCCTCATAATGTATCGTGATATAAAGAGAGAAATATAAAAAGGAGTGTGTCAAAAGGGAAAATACCCTGTTCTATTCTTGTTATTTGTTTCTCTTGTTCGTTGTTAATACCAATAATATGATTGTTTGATAATAACGTATGCCCCATAATCGAACAAAACGAATATGATATCACAAATGTTATATTTGCGTGAAGCTTTATATGTTTTATCTTTTTACTCTATAAATCCGAGTGGATTTTCATTTTATTTATCTGATTTTTAGATTTGTAAGGTATAGTATTTTATCTGGATTTATAACAATATGTCATCAAGACGTAGTTTATCACGAGATTCTCGTTCACGTTATGCTCGTTCATCATCATATAGCAATGATCGCTCAAGTTCTTCATATCGTTATCGTCCATTACGTTCTCGTTTAATTGAACGAGAATATTCATTACCATCTCTTACTTTTGATTCTCTTGATGATCCATATTTTTTTGAACGTCGTTCAAGAAAATTTTTTGATGATTTTGATCGTCGACGTCGTTGGCGTTTTAATGATGATTTTGCTCGTCCATTTCGTTGGCGTTTCAATGATGATTTTGATCTTCCAGTACGTTGGCGTTTTGATGATGATTTTGATCGTCCATTTCGTTGGCGTTTTAATGATGATTTTGATCTTCCACTACGTTGGCGTTTTAATGATGATTTTGATCGTCCACTTGATTGGCGTTTCAATGATGATTTATTTAATGATTCATTTTTTAAATCTAAAATTGGAAGTACCTCATTAGGTTTTGGACGTAATATTCCAATAACTTATCGACCAACTAATAGTTTAATAACAACAGGAAGAAATATACCAGTTCAATATATAGCAACACCAAGTATTAATCGTCGTGAAAATGTTTATTCAACATTTGATACTAATAATGATTGGGCATCAAATTCATTTCAACGTAATAATGATAATTTCAATAGTATGTTTTTTTTTTTATTTCATCAATAAAATATTTATTTATTTTTTTGCTTTTGAATTTTAGGACGAGAAAATCGAACTTTTACTGATGATTGGCCACCAAAACGAGGTGAGTATTGACTAATACAATTAGAAGAGTATTGAAAATGACATTTTATTTTCTAAATCAATTATCATATCTCGACAGAATCTCCAACACGTAAACGAACGTCTTTGACAATATACGTTCGACCACCTCGTAGGTGTTTGTGTCAGCATGAGGTTTTGTGAAACATAGAAAATTATGCATGATTTCTACTTATTTTGATCCAAAAATAATAATTTAATTATATTTTAGGCATTCAATACAAAGATGCATCGTATGAAAAACAAGCTACGTCAACATCAAACTATCCATCATTCAATAGAACATATTATTATTGAAGCGAACTGACATCTCTTGGTGCTCTTTTTTGGTTCTACATACCTACACATTTATTTGAAATTAAAATATTTATTGAAGCTTTTCTTTTAAACTAATTTTTTTTTTTGAATTTCTACTTAAAGTATTTATACGATTGACTATATTTATTCACATTTGACTTAGTAGTTTCTTTATTTTTTTTAATTAATATTAAATAAGAATAAACAAGCGATTGTCAAAGTTAACAGTTACTCTTATTCTACTATTCATTATTGTCTACTTTTCTTAATACATTGCATATTTTGATCATACACAAACATGAATTCGATAATAGAGCACAGTTTTTCTCTTATCGAGTTATTATCTGTATGTCATTACTTCAAATATTTATATATTTGCATTGCAATCAGTTGTTTTTTGTTCTCCTTTTTTTTTGAAAACAT
This sequence comes from Rotaria sp. Silwood1, assembly GCA_905250075.1. NCBI lineage: Eukaryota > Metazoa > Rotifera > Eurotatoria > Philodinida > Philodinidae > Rotaria > Rotaria sp. Silwood1. The sequence goes on from CAJNOP010000060.1 coordinate 467,683, forward strand.
ATCTAATTGCATACGTTATATTTAAAAATAAAAAAAAAGAATTCATTCCAATATTAAGAAAAATATTGATGCGTATTATGATTGATATTTATAATCTTGTTTATTTCGCAGATAACTATAACTTCAAAAAATAGATTTGTTCATTGAGACAAAAATATTTGAACTTAAGAAATATTATTTCGGGAAATAGTTCTTTCATCAAGAAAAGTAGGCTAATATAATAAGCGAGTTGAAAAAGTGATAGGCTATAAATAAAATTCTATTCTTATATACTTTTTCATTTGATAAAAGAAGAGAGAGGTGGCGTTAGTTGATGGATAAATAGATATATTCATTAATTAATTATAAATAAAAAGACGAAATAATTTCTTTGTTTTATGAAATATCATAAAAAGAATATTTCTATGAACAATATTTATTAAAATTTGCTTGACTTTATTTAGTAAATATGATTCACGCGAATTACGAGACATGTGTTAGTATGAGTCATAATAGACAGCTTAACAAAATTCTTATTGCTCTTCTATATTTATTGTTATCTAAAATCGTAGGAAGAAAAAGTGATGATTGAATTATCTTCAGCTTCAACATCATCATCATTTCCATCGATGGGATTAGTTTCATCACCACCTCGTTCAGTTTGTTCAACAACAAATACTTCAAATAGTCCAAATGTTGTTGTACAAAAACGTTTACATAAATTTTCATGTTCAGAAATTGAAAAACTTAAACAAAAATATCGTATACAACATACAAGTTGTTTTACACATTTACAAACACTTCTTAATAAAAATCGAGTACGCAAAAAAAAAAAAAACAAAAATTCCTCTTAAATGAATTTTATTTTTATTATTTTCCGTAATTTCTTTATGAAAATCTTAATTTAGATATCCAAATGTCGTGAATGTGGTTTAAATGAGCAATGTCGTATATGTTTAGAATGTTCATTATGTTTATGTCGTTATCATGCTCAAAATCATGCACGATTATGTTCACATCCTCTTGCTATTGATATAAAACGTCTTTTTGTTCATTGTTATATATGTGGTGATGTTCAATATGATTCAGTTTTTGAACGTGCAAGACGAAAAATTATTTTACTTCAACAAAATCCATCAAATATTTCATCTTCATCATCAATGATTGGTGGTAAATTTATTTATTTAATAAAAAAAATAAATATTAATGTGTGTGTTTTTTTAAAGGTATTTGTGGACTTCTTAATCTCGGTAATACATGTTTTATGAATAGTGTTTTACAAGCTTTTGTTCATGCACCTGGTAAACATGCGTATGAATGTTATTTTTTTTTCAATTAAATTTTTTTACTTTCAATATAGTTCTTCGTGATTGTTTTCTTTCGGAAAAACAACATCATTGTGAATCAAATGATACAAATCATATATTAAATAATTGTATTATGTGTCAATTACGTCGATTATATCATCATGTAAGTTTTCTACACAAAAAAAACCAAAAAAATTTATTTTCATTTATCTATAAAACATAAATGTGAATAATAATAATAATAATAAATAGGTTCATCAAGCACAAACAACGAATGAACCATTTGTTCCATCACAATTATTATATTTAATATGGACACATGAAAATCATTTAGCCGGTTTTGAAGAACAAGATGCACAGGAATTACTTATGGCTTTATTTAATATAATACATTCACAAAATTCAAATGATGATAGTAAGAAAAATATTTCATGTTTTTTTTTTTTTTTTATTATTATATTTATTATTTTTAGCAAATGATGAAAAGTCTTGTTCATGTATTATTGATCGATTTTTTAAAGGTGCTCTTCAATCTGAAATAACATGTTCTCAATGTGGGTAAGTTTCAATTTTTTGATATAATTCAATTTAAATAGAATCTTTCTTTCTTCTGGAATTGATTGTTCCAAGAATTATTATATCCTTAAACTATTTTTCATTATTAAATATTTTGTTTAGAACTTATGAAATAAATATTAATATGACAAGAAAAAAGAATTTCGAGCTAATAAAAGCTCTATTGAAATGAGATTATTTTTTTTTGTTAAGAAGATTTTAATAAGGTTTTAAAAAGAAAAATCTAGAACAGTTCTTGTCCGTGTTTCCTTCTTCTCAGGCTATGAGAATTTTACTGACAGACAATAACGGATTTAATTGCAACATTCAAGAAGCCTTATGATTCATTTCATAAATCAAAAATTTCAAACTATCGCAGATCCTTCGATTCTTCTATAAGATTGTTAAAAATAAAAAAAGTCAATTATTTTTGTCGACAAGCTTTTGATTAAATCTTTCATCAAAAAGGAAAATAAAAATCATTCGTTCTAGTTGAAACTTTTGTTATATATGATAGGGATCATAAGTTGATAATAAATGAGTAATAAAACAAATTATTTTAAGCTTTGCTTACTCTCAGAAGAGTACCTAATGACATGAGGAGGCTTATCTTAAAAGCTTTTATTATCTGAAGAGATTCTTTCATCAGCTAAAAATACAAAGATTGATTATTTTATTTGAATAAACTCCATTAAAGTTTATTTTCTTGGATAAAAACTAAGGATTGAAAATTCTGTTTTTTTTTTCTTGTCTAGATCTGTATCGACAAAAAATGATCTTGTTCGAGATATATCTCTTCAACTGCCGTTTTCATCATCAAACGGTATGTATTATTATTTTACAATAGAACTCTATCCGATTCAATAAATTTTTAACGACCGATCAAATCTAATATTCTATGCTATAATGTTTTTTTTTTTAAAAACTATACGAAAAATGAATAACATCATAACAATCTATCAATAGTTATTGAATAGAAAAATCAATATTTTTATTTCCTATCTCAAAATACTAAAGAATATTTCAATATGATTTTTTTCAAAACTACAAAAAATAAATGTTAAGTATGTCATTTCCATAAAAGACGATGTCTCTTGATCTTGTTAACTATGTCAAACGATTCTTTACGGATAAGTCTATTTAATAATATTTATAAAAAAAAAAAAAAATTTGTCCTTAAAGTACATCTGTTGTGTCAATCAAGAATATATATGCTAATAGGAAAAAAAAAATATTCAAATTATTTATAAATACAATGAATGTATTTTATTATACAATATGTAGTTGATTATAAAATCGATTTAAATTTTGACAAAAGTTTTATTCATCGAAGATTTATCATGAAATTTGTAAAAAAAATATTTAAGGGGGAAGCCCTCCCCTCGTTCGGAATTTCTCACAAACGTCTTGATAAAAGGTCATGAAACTTTCAAGATCGATAATATTAGTTATGAACTCAAAATTCCCAGATGTTTCCTTCAGAAAGATATGGATGTTGAAAAAGTCCAAAATGGCTAGAGATTGTAATAATTTTTATGACAATTAGGATCAAATCGTAGTACGTGTTTTTTTTTTCTTCCAAAAATATCGTTCCTAAACGTTAGGAAAAGCAAAATACTGAATGCATAATTTTTTAAAGACTGAGGAATTTTGTAAAAGTAATATTTGGAAGGAGAAAAAAAGGCCCATACAAATGTAATCAAAGTACTCATCGAAAAAATTTGAATCCGATCGTACGTACTATGTAAAAGAAAAAGGAACTTTTCTGCATTTATTGGGACTTTTTTTTTCAATTTAAGTAGTAGAAAACTTGCAATATGTTAGTATTCATAGCCTATGCTCTAAGTACTTGTGTAATGAAAAATAATCATCATTATTAGAAAAATTTTCTATTAGAAAACAATAAACATAATGCAAAATTTTTCTGCTCGAATTTTCAAAAGTTGAATTTAATAAAAGACATTTCGAAATATTATTAGTCATGAAAAACTAAAATAATTTCAATTTTTATGTTCGAAAAGGACGAAAATGACTCTTTTAAATAAATTTCATAATTATTTCATTGTTATTGTGTAATCATGTATTTGTAGATGAATCATTTCCATCATCATCGTTTTCTCTAGAAAATTGTTTATGGAGGTATGATCAAATTTTAATAAAAAAAAATTAAATCATTATGAATATATTATTATTTTTTTTTCTAAAGATTTACACATTCCGAAACATTAAGTAATTTTTACTGTGATACATGTCAAATGTCAATGACAGCAAATATAAAATTAACGATATCTCAAGCACCGATTGTTGCTTGTTTTCATCTTAAAGTAAAACAAAAAAAAAAATATTTTTTAATATAAAAGAAAAAAAAAACAAACTACATATTTATTTAATTTTAGCGTTTTCAATATGTAAAAAAATCTCGATCAAAAATGCGTAAAAAAATTTCCGCACATATATCATTTCCTGATGAACTTGATTTAACACCATATATGACAATAACAAATTTAACTAAAGAAAATAATAAATATTATTTATTTGCTGTTATTAGTCATTTTGGTTCATCAGTTGAAACAGGACATTATATGTGTTATGTTAAACTTCAATTACAAAATCGATGGTTAGATTTTGTTTTTTTTTAGAATAAATAAAAATTTTTTTGTTTTTAGGTTTCGATGTGATGACCATTGTGTATGTGAAGTGTCCGCTGAAGAAGTATTTAAAAGTGAATGGTATGTTTGAAAAGAATAGATATGATTTTTTTTTTTTGTTATTTTAAAAAATTAAAAATTAATTTTCTTTTTAGTTATCTTCTATTCTATCAACGTATCATAGTGAATTCAACGAGCTAATTTCACTTATCTTTTGTCTTATAATCTGGATTTCTTTTTTTTTTTTTTCTCTAAATGTTGGTCATTTATTCTCTGTTCGGACTTGTTGTGTCTTCTTTTCTTTTTTCGATAAGTCTTTCTTGTTTTTTTTTTCTTTTTGGACGATCAGATGAATTTTGCTCAGCAAAAAAAAAATGGAGGAAAAAAATAAACTTATATGAAATGTTTGTGTGTATGTGTGGATATATATATATAAATATATTTCTCTTTAGATTAATGAAAACAATAGTTCAATATCAAAAGATATGTCTATTATTACCAAGAAGAAATATGTTGTAAATGAAGCACTTCAACGTTATCAATTACCCGATGAAAAACATTATATTGTCAAGGTAATAATTAAGTGCATTGTCTTTTTGAGTTCAAAATTATATATACAAACAGAAATGTTTATAAATAGATATTATTGAGTGAGTTTAGGTTCGAAAGTTTTCGAACCGACATGCTCTATTCAGAGAGATGATATTTTCATACTCAACTTGATTAGATCTGATAAGTTAGTTTACAAAAGCAATAATGCGTGTACTTTTCAAGGCGTCGATGTGTTTGTTGAATTATCATTTTCAAGATGAAATTGTTGATCTTTTCCGATCATAAGTGAAAGTTGAGTCATCAAATAATATAGAACTCTTGTGCAATAATCTATTAAAAGAACGAGAATAAGCAATAAAAATTCTTAAATGGAAAAAAAAAGTCGATTGAACAATCTTTTTTTTTTGTTATTAGAATATTGAATTTTATTATGTCTTGATTAATTGATATAAAAATTTTGTAGGTGGTTGCTCCACGTGGAAATAATTTACATGAAGTACTAACACCGAGTGGATCGATATTTCTTGTTAGTATGCCAACGAAATTTCGTCAAACAATATTTATTAAACGAGGTTAATTGTTTTATTTTTTTGCTTTTTAAAAATATAAATTTTATTTCTTTTTAGGTGATTATGTACTCGTAGAAGATATTGAAGAAGGTGATAAAGTTAAAGCAGAAATTGTGCAAATTTTATTTAAAGATAATATTAAATATATTCGATCACAAAACTGTTGGTAAGTTTTTAGAAAAAAAAAACAAAACAAGTCATTGATATTTTATGAAAACTTTTATTTAGGCCTAAAGAATTTCAAGATGTTCAAGAAACAGAAAATAATAATGATAAATCAATAGATGATATGATGCCACCATCAGAAAGTTCAGAAGAAGAAGAAGAAGAAGAAGAAGCAGTAAATTCATCGGGAAAAAAAGCCACTGAGTAAATTGTGATTGGCCTTTTATCGTTGTTTTCTGTTACATTTTTTTTCTAAATAAAGCTATTATTCATTTTCATTTTTCTCCGTATTTAATCAATGCGTTGACAAATATCATCGAAGATAATACCATTAATCAACAAAAACTATATTAGATTTTAATAAAAACAATATGAGACTAATGATAGAAAGAGACAAAAGCGTAAAATATGAAAAACACAGAAATCGAACAGTATCAGATGTCTAACTATTTCTTCTATTATATTTACACAAGTTTAGACGCTGTTTAGCAAGCAACACAAACAATGTATCGATTGTAATTAGTTTTTTCCTTCAATTCTTAAGTCCTGGAAAGTAACTACGCAGAACAACAATCAGAAAGCAAGAGAAAAAAAAAGCAGAAAAGGACTTGCTGAAACCAATAGTTCCAACAACAATAGTTGAATATATGATTTGAATTCTACATTGAAGTCTTCCAATCTTCAGCTTATTTTTTCAAATCATTAATTCGTTGTATGTGACAAATAATGAAAAAGTAATATGTAAAGCTCAAAGATAATTAATAAACAAGTCATGCAAAGTTTTCTACTACTGTACTAGGTAACGCTACATACTAAGCAAATATAAATCAAGCAAAAAACTCCTCATACGATCATCACTACCCTCATTTATCTTGTATTGAATACCAAGGTTAATCAAGAAGAAGTTTTTATAATCAACTGTTCTCTTAGAGATCTGTAGGAATAAATTAGTTGTAAAATTTTTAGCAACGAAGTATAAACAGATTAAGAAGACTGAGATTTTGGTATCTAGTAAGATCCACATTGTCTTCATCATTTTCCGATGATTGTACAGCTCAGAATTTGTGACTGGATTATACTATGTTCTAATGAGTTTTAGTAGATGGCTGGAAGATTTGATAGGTTTCAGTAGACTTCAATAGATATATTCTGCAATCTATTAGGGTACAATTGTCGAAGATCTTCTTTTGCATCCTTATCTATCTATATATCTTTTTTATGGACAAGCGTTGAGTCATATTCAAAAGCTAGTACTTAATGCAATCGTGCGATGTATCTAAGTTTTAAACGAAAGAAGTTTATTTAGAAAGCTCATATTTAAAAAAAAAACATAAACTCGAAAATAGTCAAACTAGATTAGACTATTGGATAAGTATGGTCTCTAAATCGATGTTGCATTTGTTCGAAACAGGCTTGCCGATTAGGGGGGGGGGTGGGGGGGGGATTTCCCCCCGCTAAATTCGGATCCTTTCTGCCAATTTCTTTCCGCTGTATTTCTACGTTTTTCTTCTGAAAAATATTTTTTCTAACTTTCGTACAACCTATATATAAACAAAATTTAAGAAGATGAATTTCTCAAAATTTCCTCTCCGCAATGCATGCATACTTATTGATTAGTGGTAGCAATGCGAATAGTTGAGTCATACTATCCCTCTTTCTGGCAAAAATAGATAGATAGCATCAAGAATATATTTTCTGCAAAATTCCCGCAGAAAATCAACTTGAGAGCAGGAGCGTGAATAGGGTGGGGCGCATGGGGCGCGACGCCCTCCTGCTTTTGAAAATTTGGTTTTTTTTGGTGAAAAAAATCGAAAAAACTGCGTTTTTAGGGGTATTTTAGTGCAGAATCCATACGAACGAAGACGTTACGCCCCCCCCCCCCTGCTTCGAGATTTTGAGATATTAAGGGCCTACGCCCCCTTCCCTTAGAGACCGAGTTACGCCCCTGCTTGAGAACACTTTTCTTTGGCAGAAAGCTCATATGTACTCTTTGCCTAAAATTTTTGGTGAATTTCGGTCTGCCTTCCTGCTCATTGTCGGGTTGTGATTCCATCTGTGTCCAATATACGACGTATAACAGTGAATTGAACTTATTTTATTCAAAATAATTTATATTTCAACGAACCCATTCGTCATCGGCACAGTGAACAATAAATATGTTATATATAAACTGCTGACAATGCGATTTTCAAGCAAATTGTTTTTCAGCTTTCTTTTACATCATTTGATAGAGTGTCAGCTGCTGATCACGAAAAATTACTTTTTAGCGCCAGAAAATGCTTCTTCCGGGTCGAAAAATACATCTTTTTCAAAATGTGCAAACTTTTCTGCTTCCTTATTTTTTCCAGCTTCTAAAGATATTTTTTTCAAATTCAGCATAAAAAACTGAGTACAGATAAGTTGTTAGATCGAGTCCAATCTAAAGAATTTTTTGATGATGGTGCTTCGAATTGCGCCGAGTGCAATACGTATAGGCCGATTTTGTAAGCCTATCTAGTTTATTTACGTAAGAGATGAAGTCAAATATTTTATCTCATTTAACTCATCATGCCACCAGTCACAAAAGAACGTATCGCGTTTTTTTTCTTTTCTTTTCTTTGTTGAGAAACTGTTTTTCTGAATTTTGGGCTAAATAGATAGAATTTGACTTGTATTTCTCCATTTTCTTCATAAAAACTAAGCTTTCATGCAATAATCTTATCATATTCGGAAGCATCGCGAAAAACTGAATCGATTGATGTATGTTTCGAAAAATGTCGTTACCTTTAATTTTGTGGTGAAAATTTCAGCCAGGTCTTCTCCGAAAACTAAAAAGCTGAAGTCAATGGAAAAGGTTAAATCATATATCAATCGATTCAGTTTTTCGTACTGATTCCGAATATGATAAGATTATTGCATGAAAACTTAGTTTTTATGAAGAAAATGGAGAAATACGAGTCAAATTCCATGTATTTAGTCCAAAATTCAGAAAAACAGGTTTTCTCAACCAAGAAGAGAAAAGAAAAAAAACGCGATGCGTTCTTTTGTGACTGGCGGCATGATGAGTTAAATGAGATAAAACATCTGACTTCATCTCTTACTTAAAAATCTAGATAGGCGCTTACAAAATCGACCAATGCGTATTGCACTCCGTGCGATTCGAAGCGCCATCATCAAAAATTTTTTTTGAGATCGGGGTCGGTCTAATAACTTGTCTGCACTCAGTTTTTGATGCTGAATCTGAAAAATATATCTTTAGAAGCTGGAAACAAGAATATAGCCGAAAATTTTGCATATCTTGAAATAGTTTTTTTTTCGAAAAAAACGACGTCCTTCAAGTTTTTCGTGATCAGCGGTCCACACTCTATCAAATGATGTAAAAAAAAGGCAAAAAGAATGACTTGAAGTTTGAATTGCTCGCACCTTAAACTGTTTTCATTTTTTGAAAGTTTAAATATATTTGGAAGTGTCTTTGCTTTTTGACGAACATGATCTTGTTTGTTACTCTTAAAAGATTTCTCGATGAACTAAAAATTGTAAAAAAATTGACTTTCTGCCAAATTTTTATCCCCCCCCACTCCTAAAAACAATCGACAACCCTGGTTCGAAATGATTTCGATAGCTTGAGAAGCTTCTTGCAATTCATATATTATTCTTTTCGGAAAGTGTTTTTGTAAAAAGGTTGATGGTTGTCATCAATATTGCTTGTTGAAATCTGTCTGTTAATTACAAAATAACTTTGTAAGAGTTTTGCAAAAGATATTAATTGGTACTGATTGGTTTCTTTACAAAATTTGTCTGTCATTCTTCACTTCTGCAAATCTTTTTTTCCAGAACATGTGTGTAAAAGTCTTCTTTTTCATTCGCACCTCCAACACAATAAATTCCACTATTCTTAGCTTTGGAACTTGCCTTTTAGAAAGTGTTTCGAATAAAAATGGTCTTATTCCATTTATATGTTTTTTAGCTGTTATCTTCATCATAAAATAATATGCGAAATCATCATAAGACAAATTTCCTTGACATTCAATACCTTTATCCAAATCATAGAGTCTAATATTCTATTAAATATGGTTGTTGTTAATATTTATTATAAGTGATGCAGAAATTTTTATCCTATGCATAATGTATAGAGTGAAAATTATGGAAGATATCAATAAACCGTAATGAACTATCGCACTGAATGGATATCTGAAGTTATTACTTAAAAAACATTTGTTATCAATTGTAAAACTTCATTTGCATCATTAAAAAGAAACCACTCATAAAATACACTATTTAAAGTCGTAAATCTAGTTTTAATGACTATTTCTTCTTGCATTCCTTTTTTTTTGTACAGAAAAGCAAATAATTTAACGAAGAGAAAGATAATACTTTGATCCTTTGTGTAATCCTGATCAGCATTGAAGATTATGTTACGATGAAATTAAGATCCTCATTAACATGAGCATTTTTTGTTATATACTGGTAGATAATTAAAAACTGCTATAATATTTCATAACAGTAATATAAATTCAAGGAGAAAAATGAGATAACTTTGATTCAATATGAGTGACTAAATAATAACAACAATAAAATGGTTTTCTAGTTTTATTCATTACATATTCAAGTTCTAATAAAATTTCCAACAAAATAGCTAGATTCACCAAACATTTATATTAAAAAGTTGTTTTCCAATTTTCAAAAAAAAAAACTTCCTAAGAAAAGAATATTTTTAAACGTTCGCTCATGCACTCAATATTAAGTTTCTAACACGAAGGAGTTTAATTGGAAGCTTCTCTACAAAAAAAAATGATTTGATACAAAATTAAAATATCGATTTTTAGTTAAATTTAATGTGAATAGAATGATCATACTGGATATACAGTAAAATTTCAATATTTCATCAGTGAAGAGTTGAACAAAAATGGTTTTTAATGGTTTGAAGTCTGGCATAAGTTTCTGTATTATGTCTCAGTGGCATTTTTACTTCAAATACAATCAACTGACCAGCAGGAATGCTTAATTTCCTTTCAATTGAAGAACAAAGGATGAAAAATATGATTATAACGAACTCAAGTCTACTCTTTTGTCAGTGAGACTTTAGGAAAGGAGAGGCGATCGTTCCTTTTCGAAAATATTTTTCCTAACAAAAAAGACTTAGTGTAATGAGAAATACAAATGTAATCAAGAATTGAATTTTTTTGTCCCAAACAAGACATGGTTATCAATGTGAAACAGTTATTATAATAACAAATCTTCATATTGTTCATATACAAAAATACGTAATAGCTTAGAAGAATAATAGAAATTTATTCATACGTAATAGTCACTTAGTTGACATAGGATATTGTTCAATAAAAATAAAGTTGAAAGTTCATTTTTAATATTGATTGAATTGTATGATGCATAGTAGACAATAGAAAAGTAGTGCTTATCGGGTTTTATCGATCACTTGTGTCATAGTTGACAACAACAAGTGAAAAGAGATTAGACATTAAAACATCACGTTTATTGTTGTCTCACACCAATTGATTGCATGAACCGATCGGTAAACATTATACTTTAGTTAATCTCAACCGTCTATCGTTGTCAAAAAGCTTAATACCTTTTTATTTTTTCTCTCGTTCACTCTCACATTTTCCTACAGCATAAAACGAGTTGCATCAATCATTTATTTCTTCATTCTGATTAATCATGGCATCATCATACTTCTTTAATGTTATGATACTATTATTAGTGTTTGTTCATAATCATAGAATTAGTTCAATACCAGCATGTATCATTATTGATACAGATATGATTCAACGATCTCAAGATGAAAAATCATTATCAAATAATCGTTCATCATCATCATCATCATTACTTTTTCGAAATTTACGTATGCTTGGTGATAAACGTTCATCAACATTATCTGAATTTGTTGTTGAACCTGTACCACTTTCTTATATTGATTTAAAACAAACAACATTATCACCATTAATGAATATTAATCATTCATCATTAAAAAAATCTTTAACAGATCCAATTGTTGAACAAACATTTTCTCCATGTCCAATTAATTTACTTAATGAAATTGAAACACAAATGGTTGTTCCATTTGAATTTCGTCGTTTACGTATTGAACAACCTGATCATCGTACAAAATTTCTTGATGATGATCCACGTAAAACTGTTCCTGATTTATCAACAGCTGTTTATGAAAGACGTTCAGATCCTGAAGGACTTCGTTTTTGTCGTACTTGTCGTGATGGTAAATTCAATGAAAATATTTTTTTACAAGAAAAAACAAAACAAAAAGTTTTTTTTTTGTTTTTACATTTTTTATTTTCTAGGTTTTTGGACTCCATTAACTGTATGTGAAACTGTTCGATGCGATGCTGAATTATTACGAGCCAATCCACGTTTAGTAACGGAATGGGGTGAAATAAAACCATTAGATGGTGGTGCACTTTATGCACCTTCAACTGTTTTTGCTATATATGCATTTGCATTTGGACCACATTGTAAACGATGTGAATCAAATGGACAATGGAGTCGTTATGCCTTACCTGAACTTTGTTCTGATATTAAATTTTTTGGTCATCCAACAACAACACCAATCAACAGTCTGACTTCAACAAAATATGCACAATTAAAACATAGTAGTACAACATTATCATCGATACAATTAAGAAACAAAAAACAATAAAACATTATGCATCCTTGATTTATATACATAGAAATATCAGTTTAGATTAGAATTATTATATATATGAAATTTTATCCAAATTTTTGAAAAAAAAAAGATCTCTTTGTTATCATACAAGAAAAGGCTTAATAAACAACTTTGTGCACACACACAAGCACACACGCACACAAGCATTTTTGTAGAAGAACAGGTGATAAAATGATTGCACTAGCAAAATTTCATTTGTTGATTTTTTACATTCTTGGAGCACCTGGTAATGAATTAACATAATTGATTAAATCCTATATTAATCTATATTATTATTTGAATTTATTAATTTATTATGACTCACCATTTTATTTGTTGATGAAGCTAATTCTTGAAGGGTTTTGCCACTAACCTAAAAAAGTAAAAATGAAATATTTCTCATAAGAATTGATCATTTATTTTTTTTTCTAAATTATACTTTGCTCATTGCTCTTGTATTAGCTCCATAAGTAACTAAAAGTTGCGTAGTATATAGATTGCCTCGAATAACAGCCATTTGTAAAGCTGTTGTAGACGTTGATTTATCTTGACATTCAGGATTCGCACCATTACGAAGAAGAAGCTCGATTATTTCTTTATTACAATCATGAATTACTAAATTAAAAAAGAAATATTATCTTTTTTTTCAAATACTTTATTTTAGATTAACCTGCTCGATACAATGGTGTCCATTTATGTGGTCCAACTTGTCGATTTATTTCAAAGTCTTTAATTTTTTCATCTGGCTCATTATTTAATTGTTTTATAATAACAGAAATTGTGTCAAAATTTTTACTATCAATCGCATGATGTAAAATACTTATACCTAGATGAAATAATTAGAAAAATAATATTTTCATATATAGCTTTTGTTTTTACCATTTTGATCAATACTATAAATATTAGCACCATTTTCAATAAGTAAAGCGCATGCTTTACTAAAACCAGTACTTGCTGCAACCATTAATCTAAATTTATGAAAGCTATATTATTGAAATTGATATTAAAAAACTAAAAAAACATACGCTGTTTTTCCAGAACTAATATAATTATTAATATTTGCACCAGCTTTTACCAGTAATTCTACTTTACTTTAAGACAAAAAAAAACTATTTCGATTAGTTAATAAATTAGATGAAGACCAATTCACTAACTTTATATCATGTTTAGCACATGCATGCATTAAAGGTAAATTTCCATCTTTATCTGGATGTTCTAACAGATGATGTTCTGGTCCTCTATATGAACAAAAAAACAAGTGTTTGTATTTTAAAAAGAATTATTCATTATGTGATAAACATACAAAATCTGAAGTAACTTTTCCAGTTGCTCCTTTCCAGGTACAGCAATAGCTTTGAAAACTGTTTCACCATTCATTGGTTCAGGTGTTGTTGCTGTTAATAATATTGGAGACCATTCTGAACGTTCACCAGTCAAACCGGATTTACATTGTATACGATATTCATATTGAGTATTTGGTTTTAAATTTTCTATTTTAAATCCTAATGCTGAACCTCTATTTGTATAGAGAAAAAAAAAAAAACAAATTTCAATTAAATAAAATTTTTTCAATAACATACGTATATATATTTTCCCAAATTGAACCAATTTTTTTTTCACGTTGATGAAGATAAATTAAAGAACCTGAATGTGCTGCACCTGTTTCATCAAATATTCTTCGATTTCTTGAACGAGTTTGATCTTGAATTCGAACATGTTCCCATTCAAGTTCAATTGAATGATGATTTGCATTAACCAAAACGGGTGCCGAGGGTCTATCTAAGCGTCCAGCTAAATAAACAAAAGAATAAAGAATTATTTATCTCATTTATGATAAAAATTTCAATTGATTATATGATGAAAGAAAAGAGAAGATTGATAGCTTACTCATGTTGCTACTGTCGTTTGAGCTGAAACGTTTGTAAAAGAAAAAAAAAAAGAGTAATGTATTTCTTCATTTTAAGTACCTTTAGAAGCATTTGCCATTGTCGTCATCGACGCAGGATGCCAACAAATAGAAAAATACTTGACATATGAAAGAAAAGTAAGATGAGAAGTAATTTTGAATTGGATAGAAAAAAAAAATACAAGGTGAGAATAAGAATATTCTTATTCATTTTCTCCGATCGGAATTTAAATTTTTTCTAACTTTAGAATTCTTTTATGATAATTGACAGTTATCCTTTCGGAAGTTTACATGCAAGTGAATATTACACATGAATTTAATAAGTATGCTAACCATCAATCTACTTCGAATTTATGAAGAGTAAAGCAATTCAAAGAAAAATTTATTTATATTCAATTTTATAAAACAAAAAAAAAAAAAGAAAAGTGAAATGATTCGACCATTGCCTTGTGTTTATGTGTAGTGATTGCTTGGCAACATTTGTTGAACTATAGGAGGTCGCTTGTCGTCATGTGATATTTAAAAGGAAGCTTTATTAACTTTTTGAAGTGTTCAAATGGCAATAGGAAACTATTTTAATGAATTCTTCTTTTTTTTCTCTTGCAAGATAGAAAAACTAAAGAAATAAATTTACTTTCTTTTAAAGACGCATACGTGACTGAAGTCTTAAAAAAGACGTAAAGTATTAGAAATGACAATTTTATTTGAAATACTTGAATTAAAAATAAATCATATTTAGATAAAAGTTGATTGTTTCATAGATTCAGAAAAAGAAAATTATATTTTGAGTTTATTAAGTAGAACAAATCCATGCATTTACTTATAAGCTAAATGGCACACATTTTAACCATACCAAAAAAGAGCTATAGCTCTGAAGAGTCACTCCTATGAACTTCAGGCAAATATTTACTTTTACGTTAATTTCTTTCATTTGACAATAGAATGAATAATGGAATATGTTTAAAAAAAAAAACCTCCGGAAGCTATTTGTAATACAAACAAAATAACGATACAAAACGTGGAGAACAATTAATTAATAGGTAATAACTATTCTATAGCAACAAATCTTACAACTAAAACATAGTTTTAAATAGAAATCATTCTATGAGAATTACCATTCGTAATGAGTTCGATTAAATAAATTAGATCACCAAAATATAAAAAAAAAACATGAACATAAAAGAAGAGATATATAAAGATCTTGGTAGTCTTCAGCAATATTGTACATCCAAAAAGTTGGTGCATCTGACTATTTTTTGAATAACTCAAACACGGTTTTTTTCATGGCTGCTTTTAAACTGACATTTTTTTTTGCTGTCTTTTTCATCAAATTTCACAAAAGTTTCAACTCAAATTGTACACTAATGAAGTCGAAATCACTTTATACTCACAATAAAATTTTGAGTTGCTCTGTCGATCTTTTTTTTTTCAGCAGGATTTTTTAAGAACAAGATATTTTTTTACTATTAGCTCCTGATTCATAGAACTATTTATTAAACTTCAAACAGATGAACATTTTATTTTTTTTATGATAGAGAATAATTATATGGTTTTATTTGAGTCTCAAAAAATATTTGTTCATGTCATTGTTTGAAATGAATTATAATAAGAACATAAACAAATGGTTGACAGAACCCTGACGATTGACATATATAGACATAAAATGAACTTTAAAAACAAACAAAAAATAAAACTCCTGTATGTAATCTAAATAATTGATACAGATATTGTAGAATATAAATAATAAATAGTGCTAATAATAAGATCCGTAAAATATAGTTCTGATTTGGAACATATGGTTTGTGTTCCATTATATATATGCCCATAATAATTAATACTATAATCTAAGGTATAACTAGATAAAAAGGAAAGAACATATAAGAGAACAATTGTTGTTAATTGTTTGTCTTATTTATTCTCATCGAGATACAGGATATCATTCGATAAGTTAATTGTTTCGTATTTCAATACGTTCGTGATCCAGATGAAACAGTCGCGAAAAAACGATGCAATTTCCGCAAGAATGAGTACTTAAAGATAAATTAATATTACAAAGTAAAATTTCTATGCTTGCATATATGAATAAATGTTTTCTCTATTGAAATTAAAGTATGTCAAATCAATAGAAAGATTGCACAAAAAGTCTCAAGCTGAGAGAATATGAATCATAAACTAAAGTATTTAACAATCAATCAAACCTTGTTAAAAACATACATCAATATGACAGAAATGCTTCAAAATGCAAAGAGTAAAGTCTGAAGTTGTAACGGAGGGATAGTTTGATTGTGTGTTCAATCAATGTTGAATCAATTTATTATAATACGAGTGAATAAACTCGTAAGTGACTGACTGATTTTAACAAATAACACAATAGTTGAAATAAAATACAGATCACTTTTATCAAAATATGTTCCTGACTAAAACGTACATGCGTATTGAATAATCTAATCAAGAACTTCAGCAATAAGAATAATTATGTCGAAATCGATCGTACTTTTGAAGGAGTTAGAGTACATGACAATTTGATTAATTTCACTAGATTTATTTGCAATTTATATCCGTGGCTTTTAATAATAAAAAGAATCCGAATAGTAGTTTGAGTGGACAAACTTATTTAGAACAAGAATATACGAAAATAAAAACTCTTAGTCAACACTCAAAGACAGGATGATAAGAGAGTCCAAATGGAGTTTCCTGATGCTTAGAACGAGGAATTATTATTTTGTGAAGACCATGTAAAATGCTAAGGCAAACAAATCTACGAACTCAGATGTCTTCCTGTTCTCTACAACGGTGTTTTGCTGTGATGTGACAACCATAAGCATAATTCTAACGTCGATCTTCAGTCTACTGCCTAGATAAAAGCAATTTTTAAATATTCAATCAGATTGTTGTGTTTCATGCCAAACACGTTATAGAGAACTATTCTATCTATGCTTCTACATAGCCGCAACAAAATACTAGTTCCATATTCTAGGTATCAAAATCTAGGACTTCGGTCTTTTGAAGACTCCATATTTGGAAATCAGTTTAAAAGTTTTATTTTTCTAGACTGTTATTATAAATGAGTGTTTCCACTCAAAGTTCTATTCAGACGTTTTTGAGTGTTCAAGAAAGCGGAAATTTTATCGCTAATTATATTATATTGCTTTTTTTTGAGCATATTCATTCCTATCAAAATTTTTCATTTTTGCTCACTGTCAACTAACAGTAAAAAGAAAATAAAGATACACTGCTTTTTACATCTAACAGCTTATCACCACTCATATTGGCAATAACACATCCATTTCTACAATTACAATGATTCCAATTACCCATATATATCGTTATTAACTTTCCAAAGTGTGCCAATGCTAACTCATTATGATTATCATATCCGTGTGCAGAAAAACTGAAGAAAAATATATTGTGAAAGTTGCATTTCTTTTTCTTTCAACAAATCATTCTTATGCTTTTTTTTTTAATGAATTATACTAAAAGATAGAGGATTAAAAATTCAACAAAATGTGTTGTTTCAATATCATTAAGTTTTTGAGTCAGAGAGTTCCAAGTTGAATTTTAAATATACTAGTATGCAATTTTTTATATTCTATTACTGATCAAAAACCTATTCAAAAGTAAATGGTAGCTTCGGGGTGCAATGTGGTTCACATCTCTCGTTTATATAATGGTTTTTTTATGATATTTTAATAGGAAAAGAAACATTTCTTGCGGTTTTCATTGCCACGACACAATTATAAAGCAGAATAAACATGACATTCGGAGTTAGTACCAAAAACTACATTGAATTGAAAAGATTTTAGAGAATTGTTTTCCTTTTCAAAATTGATTCGTAGAGGAACGACATCTGAACTTTGTATAGGAAAACATTTCTTTAAAATGTGTTTGATTTAATGTGGTTTTAGATGCTGACTCCGAATTTTATGTTTATTTTTCTTTCAAATATTGTTACGATAAGAAAAACTGTGAAAAAAATATTGCTTTTTCTATTGAAATATTATCAAAAACTATAACGTAAGAGAGAGATGTGAATCACAATTCACCCCGAAGCTATCATTTAATTTTGAATAGTTTTTTTTTGATCACTTGTAGAAAATGAAAAGTTACATAATATAGATTGAAAGAGTCACTTTTCATTCATGTTGGCCTTATAAAAATTGAGGCAGTCCACATTGTATTATATTGAAATAGTTCATTTTATTAAATTCTTAATGCTCTATCTTTGAAGATAAACTATAACAAATTATGAAGTTTTCTTTGAAACAAAAACGGGCACAACTTTTACAAGGTACTTTTTAATGTTTTCTCTCAGAAGGATATGATAGTGATAAAAATTCGTCGTTGCTGATTTCAGACAGCAATGTATACAAACAAAGAAAACTTTTTTATCGAATGCCTTGTTTAGTCGAGCATTTCATGATTTCTGTCGTTAGTCTATTTATATGTCCAATTGACAAAGTCGATAATTTCTAGTATCGAGAAAATCCAACAACTTGACTTTATTTATCGAATTACGTCATCTACGATAATGTTTAATAAAACACAAAATAAAAGAATTATAATTTTCAGAGAAATTCATAAAAAAAACTATCTTGTTCGATGAGAAGATCCAATCTAATTAAAATCAAAATGGCAATCGAACGGTGTCTTAGACAGATACATTAATTTTAAGTAAATTGTTGCTTGAAAAAATGAAGGAACTTCATATGATATATATCTTTTGATGATATTTGTAAGAAAGAAGTTGCATTGTTTAATTGAGTTTATTGTTTTAGAAAGAATCAATAAATGAATGGAATAATCTTATTACTAAATGTTTTCTTTATATGTTGATAGAAGATTTCTTTCTCATCCTCAACTTTATAACTTCTCTCATTCTTCATAATGTTTATCGAAATGTATTGTATTTTACTTTTCCTATTTTCGCATTTTTTTATTACAGGTTTTTATAATAACTCGAGGTTATCCGAATTCTCTAGTATTTTCTGTGCGTTTTTTAGTTGGCGAACCAAAAGGTTTCCAACATAAAGATGCGTTGGTTGTATGTGATGATGAAGCAGCGCCGGTAGTTGAAGAAAATTTTTAAAACAAGCTGATGATTGCAGAGATTTAGTAAGAACAAAATTAGAATTAGAAAAAATAATTATTGATGAAAGAGGAGAAGCTAGTAGGCAATGACTTTATTTTTAAAATGAAGAAAGCTTTTTAAAGTGACCACAATATTATTGATTTCAAAAGAAGTTTAGTGAAAAGATGCCACAGTTTTTAAAAATTTTATATTTTATTCGAGATTCAGCCTATGGACGCCTATCACAGTATCCAATTAACCCGATTCATCTCATGATTCTTTCATCCAAAAATAATTTCAATCGGTTGGAATCTCTCATAACGAATTCCAGTAGTCTGAATTTTTATTCATCACCATTAGTAAAAGTTATGATGTTGCTTTGGATAAGATCTACGTATATATTTTTTTCTTCATTTATATACTTTTGTGAGTTTGATATTATATAGCGTCACTTACTATGATAGTAGCGGTTTTTTTCTCGTTATAACATACAGAACACTTTTGTCTGTTGTAAAAGTACAAATACTCTAAGTCACATGTTTTCATCAATGAAAAAAGAAAGATTTTCACTCACATTAAACTTTTATTTTGACATCAACAAACATATTCGACAATGCATTATGTATATTAATGAACATGCTAACTATTCTTCTTTCAAAACAATATATAACTTGAATGAGAAATAATCGCACATTTCAAATTTGTTTTTAGAACAATTCCAAAAAAAACTGACCTTAAGATTTCAATCATTTATCACTATTAACACTGAATTCTTTCATTTGATTTATGTTATTTTAAATATATATATGGGTTAATTCCAACTTTATTGTACCGTTGTATTCTTGAACATAAAATTTCAATATCTCGAGTTCTATTCAACCAATCCTTGTGATTTTTTTCACCATATGTTCTACTAAGAATTCCCCACTGCCACACAAAAAATCACGAGGCTATCTTGAATAAGTCCTGAGATATTGGCTGTACAAGGCTCAAAATTTCGATATCTGCTGCCGTTTATTGGACGAAAAGTCGTATGGCCAATTCGTTACTTCTTATTTGAATTTTGACAGTTGATGATATTTATAATATACAGTCTGCACTTCTCGAATATAAAACTCATTGGTTTGTTCGACGTTTTTTTTTATCATAGTTTTCTTGAAATATCATGAGTACAGACAACTCTCAATTTTCTGTCACGCGAGATTAAAATTCATTTTGCTACGCAATGACCCGTCTGAAATTGATCGGGCTGCTGTTAAATAAAAGACAATTGGTGCTATATAAAACCACTAAAGACGATGAGATAATTGTCCTACTTCTTCTTGAGAAGAAATATAAAATTCAATTTAAAAATTCGATTGTCACACAAAATGTCACGCGAGATTTTTCAATTTGTTTGAGGCATAGTTTTCTTATACTATGCCAGAATACGACCAAACTTTGATCATTTTATTCACTCATTGTGCCTAATTACCGGTTAAAATATCAGAGTCAGAGGACCTGTCTATCGTGCGAAATAGGGAAAATATCGTCAATATGTCACGCGAGATTTTCTATGAGGAAGGTGTCACGCGAGATTATTAATCGGATAAAGTGCTCCAAGTAAGTGAAACTAAAGGTGGTTCCGCATAATACATATATGTATCGCCATAATTTATAAAATTTTTTAACATATTTGACAAAACTTCCGTATGTTGTTGAAAGTTTAATATATCCAGGCAGAACAACCATATTTTAGCAAATTTCATGTGTTTTTTGAGCGGTTTTCGTGTATCATAGCCAAACTCATAGTGGTGGTCGGGAAACTTCAATTATATTCTTGTCTCATATGGTACTGTACAATGCACTACTCATCTATTTGAAAATCGAAAAAAAAATTCTCCGACCATTTTTTCATGAAACGTTACAATAAAGTTGCATTTAACCCATATATATATATATGATATTTTAAAAAAATATTTTGCAAATATTCAAAGTAGCATTATTACTAAGTAAAAGATCTAAAGCAAATGAAGTCAAATATAAAATAAACAAAATAGCAATAGACCATTCAAGTGACGCTGCTACTGATTGTAATTGTGTTTGGTTATCAGGTTTTTGAATTGTACCCATGACAACAAAAGTAATTACCAAAGGAATAGCCAAAGAAACAAAGATAACTCGCAAATTAATTGCCAGATTAACTTGATTATATGATAATCGATAAATAATAGAAAACATTGCCGATAGAAAAGTAAATACAATAAATAATCCCGTAAATGTATAATGAGCTCTTGTATGATTAATCGAATCAAGAATAGCTAGAAGAATAAGGGATATACTAGAAATGATACCAAATATAATAGACACTATGGAAATACTTCGTTTAAATTGTTGTTTATTTTCCATATCAAAGCAAAGTTTAGTAAAGATCAATGTCAAAACAAAAAATATTCCTGTAAGAACTGTACCAATAATAAATGCTGCCTTGTATCGAGCACCAACATTAGAAATAAATACTACATCACCATCATCATATCCGTATCGAATAAAATCATCTTCGGCCCATAAACCAAATAAAGCAGCGACAGTTGCTAACCATGCAAGAGAAGCAATGATTGAAGTCAATATACCAAAAAATTTAAACAGTAAATGTTGCCATGATGGTGATATTGCATCTATAGACATTTTTTTGTAAAAGAAACTATTGCAGTCATTTAGCTCCAAACACGTGAGAAAGGCGTGCCTTAGGGATATCACCTATTTTACCTTGTGCAATATAATATAATATAAGTATTTGGATGCCATGGATGTCATCCTTGATTATGATATCTAACATAAGTTGTCAGAGAGAAAAAAGAAAGATCGAATGAATGAGCACGAAAACTCACAAAAATATTCTTATTAATTTCGTTTTCTTGAATTAGAAAATAAATGAATTCATATTATTGTTCGTAAAATGAAGGCATATAGAAATTCACAAAAAAATAACGTTTATTTATATGTAAAGAATGAAGTGATATTTTATAAAAAAATTTGCTATTTTTGAATTCTGCGTCTTTTTTTAGAAAGAAGTATCATACTAATCGAAAAATTTATTTTATCATTACTTTTTTGTATATCTTTTTTCTCTAAAAAGTTCTTTTTCAATAGCAAATAAAATGATTCTATAATGTTATTTATTAGCGTTTGTCAACATTTTTAAAATTCAATAATTTTAAGATTGCTAAAGCATGAATAAAAGAAATTTTTAAAGAAGTATAAGTAATACTACATTGTTATCATAGTAACTATGTGTTATCATACGTGATAATTTTTATTTATCCGGTGATTATTGTTTTGCACTCTACGATCAATTGTAGTTACTTGCGTTTTTATGTTTCGGAGTTTAGAAGAACATCGTAAAAATAAAAACAAATACGAAAAAAGCTACTTATTGAATATAATTTTTCTACAAAGATTAAACAATAAATAATTGAATTAGCTTTTGATGGTAGTGATAGCTTTAATGTAGAGTATAAATCCTTTTCGATTATATTGATGTAATCACTTATAATAACTTTTAAAAAAAGAATTGTCTAGTGAAAATATCTTGATGATGATCGCTAGCAGAACTCTCTTTCATATATTGTTCAATAATTCTTAAAATACAGGCGTCGTAACGAAGTGACACATTTTTTTCGATTGCTTGATTTTTGAATAGCTAGTGAACGCGAACTAGTATAGAAGTCATGCCGATGTATACAGAATGTCTTGAATGTCAGTCATGAAATAAAGTTGCAATAGCTCTTCAATGATTCAACTGATTCGCGTGAGCTTTTTATCCTTTCATAGAATATTCTTAGAAGTTATATTTCACAGCTGACTTTTGGGACATCCTGACATCCATGTAGCAACCATAAGACTCTTAAAGTCAATCAAGTAGTAAATCGACATTCATTTGCTCGGAACTCTGGTTCAGTGTTCGAACCAAACACTTCACGTTGGAGTTTGTGTTTCATACGAAAAAGTAGCTTTTATTTGTGACATTTTTTGCAACACATTACAAACTATCATGCCTGAAAATAATAAAACTCAAGAGAGAATGTTAGAGCAGATTGTATCCTTGATTTTGATCGACCCAAACAGCTACTATATACAAAAGAGAAGATCAACTGGCAGGTATACTAGAAAATATGTTTGCCTATATTTGAAGGCTTTATACAAGATATAATCAGAAGCAAAAATACAAAATGAGAAAACATTTAAAATTATAATAAAGAGTCTAGTAATATCAAAACGCTTTGTTCATTTTGGACAGAATCCGTAACTAGAATCTTCGGGTTCGATCCATGTCTAATAGCAAACATGATGAGTCTATGGAAGGTCATCAATATTATATTTAAAATATTATTATATTTAAAATTCAGACTGATTATAATTCAGTATATCTCGAGCTTTTGTCATCGATCGTCATAAAACTGATTGAAGACGTAAAAAAACTTGAAAATAAGCATAGCCTTTAAATGAGGCCAACAGAAACAGGAATAGATAACCAGAAAAGACAACATCCTTTGGTATATCAAATGATAGACAGTTGCAACCTTCAATGGTTAACAATCAAAGGAAACGTGCTATTTGTAGTACAAGTAAAGGCTCACATAAAAATATTGATTACTTTTTTCATTCTAAAAGAAATATGTTCATTTTTGAACTACTTTGGTTTTAGAAATTTCATAATACTTTGAATGAAAATATCAATACTCAATAATAAGTATTGTAAATATAAAGTTGTCAAGAAATTTTCATTGGAGAATTCGTAGTAGTAAAAGAGTTTAACAAAATAATAATTGTTATAGTTACAGAGTTTTATCACTAGTGGATTATAGTCATAAGTGGCGGATTATATATGATGAATAAATGAAATTGCTAACAAAAGTTTATCAGAGCTAAATTTCAAGTAGATGTTTAGATTTTATGAGCGATATTTTTAAGAAATACTAGTTTTACTTGTCTATGATATTAGAAACTTTTATTTGAATAAATTTATTAATAAAATAATTATTTTGGTGAATATATTGCCACTGATATGTTCGTCAAACGATTGAATTTAGCAAAGGAAAGAATTATCAATCACTATTTGGCAAGTAATCATAAAAAATATTCACGGTGTTTTCATCATTTCGAAAAAAGTTTTAGACTATAAATAAATACGATTAAAAATCAATAGAATCTGTCATTGTTTTAAATAGGAAAAGCTTTTCTGCTTGTTTATCAAAGAAATTTCTTCCGAATGATTATTTTTATTTTACCATTTGCAAGGCAATTTTCTTTGTTGAAATAATATCTTTCGGCAAATTTATATATTATTAATAGTAAAACAACAAAAATTCGATGGTTTTATTTTGTCTATTTATTATTGATGATTTTTTTTTTCTTAATATTCATTTAAAACTATACTGCAAGACAATAATTTTATATATTCTATTTTGTCTTTTCCTTGTCAAACATGAAAAGCCGGATGAATTTTTGATAACAGAAACTTATCACAGTTGGGTGAACGCTGGGAGAAAAGAAGTCGGCTTTCTGTTTTTTTTCTTTTATTTTTGTTCTTTATTCTACTAAAAAGAGTCAACTCTTGCTCACTTTACTATCAAAAAAGCAAGGAAAGAAAAAAAAAAAGAAGACAAACTACGCTCACTTATTTTTTTTTTTGCGTTGGCATTATATTTCAAGGATAACATATTCTGTTATATCATACAACAACAATGGCTACACATTTAACTACAGATGAGTGTAAAAAGGTACATTTTATTAGTTTTTTTTTTAATTAAAATATTTCGATGCATAGAAAGTTTTCTTCTGTTCAATGTAGTTATTTAAACGATTTGATAATGGTAATGGAATATTATCGTTAGCTGAAGTTGATCGAGCCATTATCTTTTGGTATCCTGAATTTGGTACTAATCGTCAAGCTATGCTTCGTGCTTTTAAAGCAGCTGATACGAATGGAGTACGTCTTTTGTTTTTATGCTTGTTTATTGAATAAAATTTATGTTTTATTTGTAGACTGGGTTTATTGAATTTAAAGAATTTCACCGTTTACTTGATTTATTATATTATTATAATCAATTAAGTGATTTATTTGGACAATTAGATACCAATAAGGATAAAAGAATAAGTTTTAATGAATTTAGAAAAGGACATGAACTTATGGGTCTTTCGCATATAAATGATAATCATTTAAGAGAAGAATTTAATCGTATTGATACTAATCATGGTGGATATATTCTATTTGATGAAGTTTGTTACGTCTTATTTTGTTATATATATATCTAAATTTTACATTTGTTTTTTTTCTTTTTAGTTTTGTCTATATATGGCAAAGAAAAAACTCAAACAAAACTAATCTATTTATGTCATTACAAAAATAAACACGATTTTTGTTGTATTGAAAATTTGTATTTTTTTTTGTATTCAATGTATTTTTTTTAATGTCGTGAGTCACTAAATATATAAGAAAATAATAATGTCTACTTATTGATCTGTTTTTGTCCTTATCAAGACAAATAACAAATGACGAAAGAATAAATTCATACAATAAGTTTTATACTTCTAGTACGTTTGAAATATTGATACTGCGCTTGATTATACTTGTTATCTTTTATATGCTTATTATTGCGAAATCTATACGATAAGATCTTGATGTTCTCATGGAGAGTCTTGATTTATTCAGTGAATTTTAATATCGGTTTTTACCAAATTGATCCGTAAAACGAACTCTACAGAAGAAAAAAGTTTCTGAAAAGCTTGTGTTCGACTATCCATGGAAGTATCAATCAAAAATACAATAAGCCAGCATTTTATCGTTGACAGTATGTAATAAAAGTGTGAATTTAGTTTCTATCGTCAAATGGGAAGAAAGAAATTCTGGATTTTTGATCTCGAAATTTGTTTTGATTTTAATGACTCCTAATTAATAATATTTCTTATAAATAGTTTTGATTCTTAAGAGTCAAATTTGATAAAACGTTACTCGAACTCAGAATACTTCTGATTATAAATACGTATGCCAGGAGGATTGTTTAATTAATATTGACATTGAGTCAGCCTGGAATACATGAAAGTCTGCATAGCAGAAAATGAATTATATAACGATTTAATAGTTTCTATGCTGTTTATTTTATAATTCATCTATTTCAAACATAAACATAAATTTATGTTCCATAATATTTAAATCAAAGCTAATATTATATACATAATTTAAATATTTTATTTTCACTGCACAACAAAAACAAATAATTCTCGAGTCAAAATAACAAAATATATTATTTTGTCACGTAGATTTTCTTTCTTCACTATTGGGTTGTTTGCGTTTCGATTATCTTTCATGGTAAACATTGTCAATTTGCTTCTGTCAAAATTTTAATGTCATCAAGATCAGACAAATAAAATGTATGAATATTAGATAATGAATTTTTCTAAATTTATTTAATAATAAAATATATTCTGTCTATCAAATATTTTTAAATCATTAAATAAGAACTATGTCTACTAATAACAAATAAATAAAGTTTTTTCTTATTTTAAGAAATTTCAATATATTTTAATTAATTTAAAACTAAGATGATAATATTTAATCTCACATGCTCTCGTTTTTCTTATCATTCATAATATGATGTATTAAATATTTTTTGAGGTCGACTAAAATTAATTTCAGCATTTATATGACCATATGGACACTAAAAACAAAACAAAATATAATCAAAATTAAAAGATTTTCTTGAACTCACATGACGACATTGATTACCACAACATTTTCCTCGTTGTAAATGAGCATATCGAGTGAGAACTTGTAGTCCTGATTCAGGATCGATATATATACTTTGATTATTCTAAATAATATTAAAATATTAATAAAATTTAATATTCAAGTACTTACAAGACATGCTTGACGATGAAGCAAATGAATCGAAAGTCGATTTTTTGTCAAACATGGAATAATAGTGACAGATTCCCATGATTGCCATGCCGATCGACTTAAAGATTGAAGACTAGATCGAAACGAAGCCAGTTGAAACGATTTATTTAAAACAAAAAGGAATCAATTTATCATTTCTAACCATCATTCTTCTTAGTTATGGAAGTATGACAAATAATGTTATAGGCCAATCTGTAAACAAGAAAACGACAGAGGACGCACGTCAACATATCACAATCTGAGATTTCTGTTACTTTTGATTAGCAGAACAATTTTTAAGTGTATTTAGTTTAAAATATGAAAAAATCAAAATTTGAACTGTTGGACGATGAGTTGTAATGTCTGAATCTCTGAAATAAACTTTCTGAATATTTTTAAGTAGAATTTTATTTGAAGTGACCACTAATCATTATATAGGCTTAGTATAAAAAATTTAGACAATGAAACTTGAGTTCAATTAGCAAAACATTTAAAAGTCATAAGGGACAATTGCTGCAAATATTCTCACTAAATGAGTTATCGTCTAAGAAATTAATAATAAAAATTTAAAAAAAAAACAGAAATATTGAATATTTTACCGATGACATGTTTACTATCATACTTTCTATCTTCAAAAGTAGCATGAGAATCGTTACTTGCTGGAGTCTTGATGCCAAATGATTGATATTCTATGAAACTTTGAGTTAAATTTGAAATAAAAATATAGGGATCGAGTTTCAATGAGCTTAGGACAATAGAATCCATAACTTCAGAGACGATCTCAATTTAGTGAAAAAAAGCGATTCAATCATTCCAGTTTCATTGAATTACTCTGGATCGCTAAGTTAGATCTTGATTGCTGCATTTTCTTTTTTTTGTTAAGTTTACAGACCTTTTTTGGATGATTACCATTCCTCAGTTCCATGCTAATGACGAAAAATTAAAAAACCATGAACTTGCATAATCAATCTTTTAGTTACTGTTGCTAATTGCAGGAAGATTGTTTTATCGTTTCGAGTTTGGAACATACTTCTTCACCATTCTTTCATTTAATCTTCGAGAAATGCAATATCGAAGTAGTCCGCAAATTACAATGCGACTTTATTGATAGGAGATTCCAAAATTTCACCTATTTGACTGTGAATTAAACATAGATAAAAGGATTCCTATCGACTACATTGATAGATTATGTTCGTCTATGTAATAGCCACAAATTTTATATGTGATTTCAGAGAATAATTTTTAGATTTCTGCCAGTCACAACTGGTACAGCTACATTACAATCCCAGATTTTTGAAGAAGCAATATTACCAATGAATCCAGGTTGTGGGTGAAATGTGCCTATGTCTGTGAGTCATATTTTTAACACACATTCAAAACAAGATCATTAGGTGATACGATCAAGTCTCTTACTCATCTTGTTGACGAACCTGTTTGTCACAGGCGAAAATGACAGAAAAACAAGAATGATGTTTCCGAGTCGAACTAATTAGCTTCATCGTTAGACAAACATTAATTTGTGCTTTATCTGTTTTTTCTTTTATATTAATCTCCTTTTTTTCTTATTAAAAACATGACTCGCTCATAGTCAAGCACATCTTGAGTGTAAGCTTTGATACACATTTTAACCACTTAGCTTCAACCTTCAGATATATCATATATTCATATTGTTTCATGACAGCTTGCGAAAGAGCATCCAACTTTTGTCAAGCCCTATCCCACTCCCGAGAATTTTGCCGATCGGTGAAATTCGAATACCCGTTGATATAACGCCTGTGATGAAGAAGACACGCACTAAGGATGCGTGACACGTTCGTGAGGGAGAGGGGTGAGGTTCAAATTTCTACTTCTATACTTCTAAAATAAAGTCTGAATTGTTCTTCAAAAAATATCCTTTCAAAAGTGCCCTTGATTACAGCAAATTAAAAAATTATACGATCGATTCAACAATAAATGAATCACTGCACAAAAATTATTACGTGAGTTTTCTTTCTTTTTATTAC
>CAJNOP010000060.1:497107-603433 GCA_905250075.1 Rotaria sp. Silwood1
CAATTAGTACCTAATAATTTTGTTACTCGTTCTCACCCATAATGAAAGCTATAAATCTCAAACATTGTCGTTATGTTGTGCTTGATATATGTCATTAATAATCTATCAAAGTTTCAAGAAGTTTGCTTTTGTTGAACGTGAGAATGATGAATTTCAAATTTGTTACAGAATTTCTGGGACACTCTTTTTACTATTAAATGCGATTTTGTAGACTGACAACTAATGAAAAAAGTTGTTAAATCTCCTCATTCAATCAAACAACTACTCGTTTTAAAAATTTTCTTCTCATGAAAAGACGTTCAGAGGTCCAAAAAACGGATTTTCAAGATTTCTATAGATCTCTCAAACTTGTTTTATCTAGAGTGTTTGTCATATTTGAATCAATTAAATAAAAGACAATACATAGAACAAAAAGCTTATTTAATCGATTTAGCTGTTAAAACACGTTTTTTTTTCTTCAATTTCTCTTATATTAACATCATTATTTTGAAAAATGAATCCGATCTGAATATTTGTTTACATGAGAGTTAGAGCTGGTAGTTTATCTTTATTGTATTCTGAAAAAAGTAATAGACAATAAAGTAAAGTAAATTTCACTATTTTCATTATAATATTAATTTTATCATCTAACATTCTACATTGATAATAGTACATCACAATTATCAGTGAAGCATATTCAGCTGAAAAATCAACAATCAATTGAAAGTATTGTAGTTTACTTTAATCTGCTTTACTTGACTTTACTTTTTAAGTAACCTAACCGGTAAAGTTAAATGAGCTAATTTGTTTTACTTGTTAAAGTAAAGATAAAATGTCATCACTGAAGTGAATGAAAAGAAAGAAACGACTATGTTGTCATCGAATACTTTGTTGTAAGAAGTTCAAATTAGTAACATCTCATATTCTTCATTGTATAATTTTTGTCACAATAATACTCTAATCACTAAAAAATGCTGCTTATCTTGCATTGAAAAATAAGTCGAATAAACCAATACTCTATCACTGACCACAGTACGCTATATACTATTTGTGTAAATCGAACAAAATACATATTAAATGTGTATAATTTCTTAATTGTTGAGATGTCGTTAAAATTATATGTCATTTTCTTGATGTGAAATTTCTAGAAAAATTTTTCTTTATCAAACTTATTAATGAAAAGTAATAAACATTTATTTGACTGCAATTTTTCGCCATTAAAACAAGCTAAACAAAACATTACTTGATTTTGATAAATATCGCTTCACTTTCTTTCTTCTTTTTTTACGAGTGAAACCTCCCAATAAACTATACTGATATTTTTGTGAAAAAATTTATTGTTTGTAACATATAAATTTGACGAATCTATTGGGTTGTAACATAAGTTTTGCAGGTTTTGTTGTTAATGAACAAATTTATTTTACGACAAAGATATGCAACATCAATCAACAATACAATCGCCATTATTTTCGAAACTTGGGCCCATCTTGCTAGCAATTGTTCTATCAGATATTTGCAGGAACTAGCCGGTTATGATTCGAAAAAGACAGTGAAATTTTGTTGGTTGCCAAAAAGACCTGCAGAACTTATGTTACAACCCAATAATAAAAAAAAAACAAGCAATCTTTTATTCTAATTCTATCCTGTCATTGATCATATAAACAATTGAATGTTCATATTAAAAACTGTAAAATTCATTTATTGCAAAATCATGCAATATACTTCTTCGATTTTCAATTCTTCTGTCAAGCTGTCCTGCTCAAGATGAACCGTATAGCATTTTCATTGGTATTCTCTCATTTGCGAACATACAGTCGAAAATTCAAAGTTTATTCAATTAAATTATGCTTCATTTTTTAATTAATTTCAATTTTTCAGATTAAAAGCGATTGAAAGTGTCAAATTTTCGATTTTTAATTCGTTAAAACTCATTTCCTGAAAAGAACTCCGAAAATTAAAAATCATTTGCTTTTGTTATTTAAAATTTTTTACTAAAACGAATTTTAACAGCAGTTTTGTTTCAACAATTAAAATTTGTAGAGTTCGCTCTTGTTTTCTATGCAATTTCTATACTTTGATTTAGGAAGATGTAGAGTTCGCTTGTTATAGGCTTGCAGAGTTTCAATACATTCAGCTCTTATTAGTAGAGTGCGCTAAATTACGTATTGCTCTTCTTCTTCTTCTAAATTAAGTCTCATATTTAGAGTTGATTAGACCGAATTACCAGTATAACCGTCATAAGTCTGTTTTTGTATTGGAACTCTATTTATTTTCTATAATAACATAAGATCAATATTCCATTGAAAAATAACGGGTTGAAAGCCAAAAATATAATTATTTAACAACGAAAACTGTGGCAAAAATGTAAGCGTGGCAAGATTTAGGTGCTGATATTCAAGTTCTCTTCAAACAAGTGTCCACCGAAATCACACATTGCCCGGGCAGACAACAAAACGGCAAAAACGGCGTTTAAACGTCTCAACATCTGAACTATTTAAACAGTGTCATTAGTCGCCAAAAACGCGTTAAAACAGTTTATGAAAAATTAACTTTTAACACGTTTTACATGTTTAAACGCTTGGAGTCATTGAAATTGTAACTGTTTTAACGCGTTTTTGGCGACTAATGACACTGTTTAAACAGTTGAAATAATTTCCCTTGTCACGCCTCTTAATGATCAACAAACGTTTCATCTAAACGATGAAGTATCAATAATTTATAACTAAATTTTCTTCTCATTGATAAACTGATCGATTATATTCAAATTATCATTAGATTAATGTTAAATTGACATATGTTTATAGTTTATACTTTGAAAACAGTGCAGAGAATTTATCTCTCATCAGTTCGTTTCTTTTTATGTTAAGAGTAAGTGTATATTTTACTATTTATTGATATTTTTTTCTTTTTGTTTTTTTTCAATAGTGGAAAGAAAGATAAAAAATTTAGGTTTAATCGAACAGCATTAACACCTTGTCATACCATTCCACTATTAGAAAAAAAACAAAAAGAAAAAAATACCAACAAGTAAATGGCAAAATGTAAACTTACTCTTAACATAAAACGAAACGAACTGACGAGAGATTTAATTCTCTGCACTGTTTTCAAAGTATAAACAATAAACATATGTCAATTTAACATTAATCTAATGATAATCTGAATATAATCGGTCAGTTTATCAACGAGAAGAAAACTGAATATTTCCATTCATGTTTCAAATAAGTGACGGATAAGATAGACTGATGAATAGATTTAAAATAGTACGACTAACACAGGAATTGATAAAAAGGCAAAGCACGGACTATCTAACCAGCTTCTAGTATAAGGAAAACTACAATCGGAACTACTATGGTAGACAGATGTTCTTTTCAAGTATCATTAATAAATTTAACTTCATTTCGATCAAATTCTAAAATATCAAAGTACAGAGATATGATATAACTAGAAATGTCATCAACGCACTACGAAATCTCATAATTAGTGTGTATTAAGTCGGTCGCGAAATTGATTAAGGCACACCTATGCATCAGAATGCTATCTGCTTTTTCCTATAGTGACGATATTTCTTTTAAAGCTCATTCATATTTCGATGACTTAAGATTCCCTTTTCATCGAGTAGAAAACTCAACTGTTTCAAACGTCTCATATGTCACACGTACTCGTGATGAACATTATATATGAAACATTTCAAGTGAGGAATATTTAATGGACCCTGCTATGTTTATCGTCTGCGAGCGACTCTGCTAGTTGTATTGTCATAAGTATCGTACATGTTATGTCTAAGTCAACACTAACCTAGTGAATATTGAAGTATTTTTCACAGAAACTCACTATTAATAGCCATGCAGTAAGTGTCCTATTCTTTCTCTCGTTCTGAGTGATTTCCGCAGAAAAGAACTTATCTAATTCGAACATATCCAGTCTTACACAAAAGAAGTATGTGCCATTACATATAGTGAATTTCACATTAACTTTAAGTATACGTTAGAAATAAAATGGCCTACTCAGTTAGGCAACTATGTGAACGAAACAGAACACAAATGAATTCCAAATGAAAAGAACAGACGAATAATCGGACGAGAGAGTGATAAAAGAATGACCTCTTTTTTCCTTTTTCTGTGAACTGGACGGACGGAAAGAAAAGACAGAATGGAAAAAATTTCTTGCAAATGTGGACTGATGATAACTCTGTTTCTATGTGACGATGATAACTAGATGAAATATACAATAGTCAAGTTTTGAAACTTTTATTGAAACAGCTAATCTCTATGTCATTTTTTAATTATAACCTATATGAGAACAGGATAACTTGTTTATCTTGGTTAAACATGATTGTTGCCCATACGTACTTGCACTTTTAAAAGAGAAATAGAGAAGATTATGATTATCATATAATCTAAGAAGGAAGGAATCGTTTATGTTGTTAGTATGATATACTAACATGTAATAACATTAATGATGATTTCCCCCTTCCATTTAGTTTCTGAGCGTTAACAATATTTGTCTGCACTTATTATAATTCACAAAATACAACTGAGCTAGAATTAATCTTCTTAAATGTGCAGTAAAATAAACCAATATTGGTTAAGATGATGTTATAATATTCATTGAACAAATCACTATAACGTTAATTGTCTACACGCTGATTGTTAAAGATATTCAGCATGAGATGTGCTGCACGCCTATTTCTGTTAAGCAAATCAGTTTATGGCAGTTACTCTGCAGCAAATCAAAGATAAGCCTTGTTACATTCTCATCAGATATTAACATCGAACAATATTTGTCTTAACGGTTTTCAATTGACAGTGGAATATTGCTGAGTAGATACACTGGCAATACATCAATATAGAATATGTAAACTCACTACGCGAAGTATTTTCAGTAAGATCGTTATACTGCTATCAATTTTGACTTCGACTTAATGACAATAACAGAATTTTCTTGATTTAAAATTTCTGTTTGCTAATAATAAATATCGAACCTGATTCTTTGCTGTTTATTAGGAAAAGATACATGTTCTAACCATCAGTTGCCTGTTACTTATAAACAACGAATTGTAAAACTTATTACTTGCTAGAAAGTAATCAGACTGATTACTCACTATGTTGTGTTACATGATTTAGATACATTCAAACAGGTATAACTATTACAGAATAGTTAAATTAAAAATTTACTACTCATTAGTAACAGATTAGCAGCGCAGACTATCACCTACTAACAACTAGTTAGTAACGATGCACATGATTTACTGACAGCATAATAATAAAACTTTTGTAGTTTTGATTGTTTTTTTCGTAATCGAAGCAAAACGGAAAAATACTGTTAAAACGTTTTTTTCGAAAAAAACACGAAATTGGGGCGTTTTTAATGGTTTTGTCAAATTTAGTTGAAAATAAACTGTAAAAACGATTTAAAAGTGAAAAATTCAGTCGTAAACGCGTTTAAACGAGTTAAAACGGTGTAAACGCTTTTTTAACGCGTTTAAACGCCTTTCTGGCCGTTTATTGTCTGCCTGGGTGAATGGATATTGAATCATGTTTGTGGAACATGAGAGAAACAGTTCAAAATCTCCCTTCAATCTTCATCAAAACTTTCTTTTCTTTTTCGCCCCTTACTCGAGCTATATTAGGATTCGTTTTTCACTATGACAATTAAGAATATCACCTTCCTCAAAGCTTTCCTGATTAAGATTAAGATTCATTACCTGAACTAAATCAAATGATCTTGCTACGCTCGAAAATAGGTTTTGTGAAAAAAATCTCACGCGATCAACCTATTTCAGTGATCTAGTTTAAAATACGGCAAGATTTCATTGGCCTTTTGTAAAACAATTTACTGGACACTACATCTCACTTTTTAAATCTTTTTTTTGGAAATAGCATAATTCATAATTAACTCAAAGCTGATAAAGCTTTCTCAATCAAATCCCTTGAAATATGAAACTAATTTTGTTTTGCTACCATATTCTTACACTAATTTTCCAAAATGAGAAGTGATACTTTCAGACCGCATTCACTTAGCTTCAAACAGACTATAGGCGACACTTTTAAATCTTTTTTTATGTTCAGTTAGATTTATGCTAGATATTTCAGCTAACTCTACATCTTCCTAAACCAGAACAGAAATTACAGAGAAAACAACAGCGAACTCTATATCTTCCTAAACTTTATGCGATTCGAACTTGAAAGTGAAAATTGTTAAATATGAGCATTTGTCAATCAAAACTTGAAAATTGAATTAATTAACTTTTTGTAGTTTTGGAAAAAGAAATAGTTTATTTTTTTAACTTTAATGTCGACTAGAGTTTAAAATTTTAACAATATTTTAAAATTTTATTTGACTTATGATCGCAAATGATGAGAAGTAGCCCACAAAGCAACGTATTTTGAATCTGAATGGAAATCATTGTGGAACTTGATGTTTTTTTTATTCCAGTTTTTGATTTTTGAAATTGTATTTAAGAAAAAATTGAGATGTGAAACACGGAAATATTATAGGATTTTGATTATTTAAAAATTAATCAAGAAATATTAAAAATTACACTGAAAAAGAAGTAACTTTAGAATATGTAAAATGCCGTGACCAGCATCTATATCAGATCAAAATGTGAACGAGATGTAAAAGATATGAAAAAATAAACTTTTCTTTCGTATTACTGAGTGTGTCAACAGATTGTGATTCTTAGTTCATATAAAATTTGACCCAAAGAGTAGAAAACAAGAAAAAGTTTGAATTGAAGGTCAAATACTGAATTTCATAATTAGAAAACTCAGTTATTTCAATTCCACACACTATCTTTTCATGCAGTTATACTGATACTCTTTTCTCAAAAACGAACAGCTTATTCATTGATATATGCAACAGATTGATTTTTGACCGATTGACTTGGATCATCAAATCGAGCACTTCAATCTGGTTGTAAAGCGGCAATGTCTAGAAATCAAGAGATAGAAATTCCTAAGTTGTGGAGAAACTTTCCACCAATTTATGATAATGTTTCAAGAAGACGAGAATTGTCTATCAGCTTTCACACAATTTCACCTTTCATAAAAGCTAACACAATACTTTTTGTGAAACATAATCTAGAAGAAGTATGAAGGTATAGTGATAGAAATTCGGACCATACAGTTACGGGGAAGCTAAAAAGGTGTTCTTATTTCTCAGTCTTCGGACTCTCTTGTCGAATCGGATGAGTTCGAAAATGTTTGACAGGTTACAATGATGACACATTATGCGCTGATGAGATGTGTCTTATTGAATAACATTTGTGTCGTTTCTTTCAATGCATAATCAATGAAGATGATATAACTTGACTTTTTTTCTTGTATAAAATCGAACTTTTTCCTATAAAACATATCAATAGCTGTCGCTGTACGATGCTTATGTCTTGTTTCAACCTGTTATTGGTCTCCGAACTAACTGAAGATAATTGTGTTGTGTGAGTTTGCTGAGTTGAAATGCCTAGTTACCAGCATAGGTTGTTTTAATGCTGAAAGCTCCAATAAAACGAAAGAAATCTTTGTGACGAGAATACTTCTTTTCTCCAGACCTATTTTGGTTAAGAAAAATAACAAAGATAATGGGAAATCTCTATCGAATCCCTTTCACTTTTATTCAATGCCCAAATGTAGAACTAAAGAAACCATCATGGATTCGAAAATCATCAAATAATACGTAAGATTGTTCCTTGGAAATCTCACGTATATTTATTTCTACTTTTTAGTGTTTTATTTGGATTACATGTATCTTATTTTCTTGTTACTGCTGATGTTATCTATGATATTATCATTGAACCGCCTAGTGTTCGTCAGTAGAATGAAAAAGAAAACAGACTTGATCTCAATTATATTTATGTTTTTAATTCAGGTAGTACAACCGATGCATATGGTCATCATAAACCAATTGCTTTTATGGCTTAGCGTATTAATGGACAATATATAATGGAAGGTCTCGCTGCTTCATTTATGTTTGTGTTAGGCGGTCTTAGATTTATTTTACTTGATCAAACAAACAAACCAAATATGCAGCGTCTTAATCGTATTTTAATGATTCTTTGCTCAGTGATCGTTATTCTTGTTGCGTATTGTGTAACTAAAATTTTTATTCGGTAAAAATTCTTCCTGGAAAAATTAAACAGAAAAGAAGAATTTTTCTTAAATTTTATTTTAGTATCAAAATGCCAAGTTATTTAAGTTAAAATTACGAATTCAACGAATGATTATTATTATCATTTGTCGTTTATAATTTTTTTATGGATTTTTGAAAATTTATTTTGAGAATTGTTTTCATTGATCTGTTTCTTTTTGCTTGTCATTTATTTTTTGGTGCTTTTTTTCTCTATTCATTCTTATTGTTATTCTTATGAAGTTATTGATTGACTTTCAATAAAAACTAATGCTTAAACATATCATTAATTCAAGAAATGAAAATTGAATAATAACATCTTCTATTATGTCAAACTGCACTTCATCATTTCCGATAACCAGATCGAGCTCATTAATGACGAATATATAGATCATGTGCCCATGTACTTTTTTTTGAGGCACATGAACAACGATTGAAGCACTCTAAAATTCGACCAAATTTCGAGCTCAAGTGTTTTAAGCATCATTGAGTAAAATATTTTCTCTTAGTTTACTTTTACTTCCCTTTATTAATTAATCGAAAATGACTTCAGTTAACATTGAGCCTGAACGTTCAAATTCGTTGCATATATAAATAGTATGAAAACCATACAGAAGCATTTATGATTTGCTATTGTTCATAAAGAATTGAAAATAAAAAAAAAAAACAATGCAATTGTATAGTTATGAGAAACACTAGACAAGAGATGATATTGCAAAGAGGAGCCTTCAAGAGTAATAAAATATAATCTAATATGAATAATTCAGAAGACTAATCAAAAGAAGATACTCCTTCATCTCAAGAATAAAAAGCTATAAGTTTTCCAAACGTACTTTTTATTCTGGGAAGGAAGGAAGAGATATTTTATTTTCAAAGCAATTCTTTCATTAAAAAATTTTGTTCTTTGCTATTTCGACTGAAACTTCTATCATCTTTCGTGTAATTTCTATGTTAAATTTATACTTTTATCCTAAAAGTATATATTATTTCGAAATTACGATTGAGATAATAAAAAAAAAGAAGATTTTAATGCTCAATTATGTTTGTTTTTATTTGTTGGTTTTCTAAAATTGAGCGTAAACAAACAAGAAGAAAAAAAAAACATATAGTAAAATTCTTCTTTTGCTTTTTCTTGTATCGTTTTGGCTATTAGTTTATATAATACCAATTCGATTAGCAACATCAAGTGCGTCATGATCAGCTTTAAGTCTAACATAAGCTTTCTTTTCTCCATCAGGTCGAATTAATGTATTGACTTTTTCAGCTTCAACATCATACATTTTTTTGACGGCTTGTTTAATTAATGGTTTATTGGCACGAATATTGACAATGAATACTAATGTATTATTATCTTCAATTTTTTTCATAGCCGATTCTGTTGTTAACGGATATTTAACAATAGCAAAATGATCAAGACGATTTCGTTTTGGTACCGATCGTCGTGGATATTTTGGTTGACGTTGTAAACGAAGTGTAAATGGACGACGAAATCTTGGTTTCGTATATATTTTACGCTTACGTGTTAATTGATTTCCACTAGAAAATTTTTTTGTAAATTTTATTTGTTTATTGAGAAAATTTATTTTATTTACCGAACAACTCGTTGTTTAGCTTTAAGTGCCGTTGTTTTAACCTTTTCTTTACGTTCTTTAGTAACTACTTTCGTAGTAGTTGTTGTTGCACTACCTGTTGGTTTTGTAGGTTTTTTGGCACTAGCTGTTGCTGTAGCAGTTGGAGTATCTTTCTTTTTTGCTGAAGCCGAAGCCTCTTTTGTTTCTTTTTTTGGTCCCATAATTTAAGATGGAAATCTATAATTAATAATCAACATATTAAAGTTAAATAAGAATATATATTTATGCTATTCTGTATATAATATCGAAGAAACAAATAGAAAAAAAAGTACATGTCTGTTGTTTATTGATTTGTTTTAGTTTAATTTCATTGGTTTAAATTTCAGTCAAATTCCACATTGAAATCCTCATTATTTTTTTTATGAAAAGTTCTTTAAATAATCATACTTTAATATTGAAATACTATTTGAAATTATTTTTATAAATGTCAATATAATATGATTTATAGATGTCTCTGACAGTCGAATTTTCGATTCATTCAGAGTATCATTATATCTTATGTAGTAAAACAAATTTTAAATAGATCTATGAACTACATTCTAAGACTGATTTTTACGTATAGTCGTATCAAAATCTTTAATTCAACTCTACTAGAGATGTAACCAAGGTTTGACAGGAGTGAGGCTTAATATGAGCAGGTTCTTCAGATGAGGAAAAGATCCCAGATGGTTAGATTCTGTCTAATTGAAGGGCGTGTGGCAAAGTTTAGCTGACATATATTCTATCGGCGAAAGAACACCTCAAAGCACCTATTGGAGTCTCATATCTCTAATTGTGCCACTAAACTCTACGGTACAAATCGTTTCGATATCGACACTATACAAACAAAGAAAATATAAGTAATTGACAGAATATATTTACACATATTGTCA
Source organism: Rotaria sp. Silwood1 (assembly GCA_905250075.1). Taxonomy (NCBI): domain Eukaryota; kingdom Metazoa; phylum Rotifera; class Eurotatoria; order Philodinida; family Philodinidae; genus Rotaria; species Rotaria sp. Silwood1. The sequence goes on from CAJNOP010000060.1 coordinate 507,714, forward strand.
TCGTAAATCAATGCGCTCTAAAGAAAATATGATAAAAAAAAAAAGTTTTCTTCTTTTGAAAACTAAATGAGAACTACCAAGGTTCTCCATGAGTATTTTTTACATAGTATTTGTATTTGATGTCACTCAGTTACAGTGAAGGACGAATTTTACATATCTATTTCTGACAAAAAAAAAAACAAAACTTATTTAACTTTTAGAGATCTATCCAGTGAGATATTAGAAGAAAAATTTAATTAAAAAACCACCATCTGTATGCAAGAAACAATTAGATGGAAAGAAAGTCGTACTTTTACAGGATGCATAAAACAAGTGAAAAATGTGCACATAAGAGAAAAAAACATGATGATATGATAAACATAACTTATTTAGGATGCCGTTGAAAAAAATGCTTTTTAAATGATCAACAATATGCACTACATCTTAATCTATTACACACTAAAGTAAACATAAAATTCAGCAATGAAGAAAAAAAAAACAAGTTGATTCTTTTACATTACTTTTTAATGTCAGAAGAATTTTTTTCGCTCTTTCTCTTCTATTCGAATTTAGTAAAATAAATACAAACGCAAAAGTTTTGTTCGAATTTTAAAGGACAAAACGAATTAAAACAACAATATGAAAATTCATCTGTTAATCGGTGGTAGTATCACTGCATTATTAGTTATTTTTTATTTTTCATTTTCTTTAAGTAAAACAAATGAAAATCGAATAACGAAAATTGAAAACCAAATATTAAATATTGAAAAATATTTAAATATAATTGAAGAAGATAGAATTTTAATAGAATGGAATCGAATGATTCATAAATATTTACAATTACCACTTGATAATCATTATGGTTCACATGCAATTGTTCTTCTTGCTGCATTATATGCTACAAAATCAGGTCCAATACTTGAATTAGGCATGGGAACAACAAGTACTCCATTATTACATCGTTTAGCATTGGAACAAAAACGTTTTCTTTTATCAGCAGATTCTGATCTTCGATGGATTAATCATTTTTCTTCTTTTGCCGAAAATAACACTTTTCATCAATTAAAATATGTTGAAATTAAAAGTGAAATGGGTATCGAATGGGCTTCATCAAATCTTGCATATTATAAAAATTGGACTGTTGTATTTATTGATCATCGACCAGGACCACGACGTCAATTTGATTTAATGGGATATTCACATCGAAGTGATATTGTTATTTTACATGATACAGAACGTAGTTCTTTATATCAATATACTCAAGGTTTATCATTATATCGTTATCAATATCGTTTTACTAAATTAAAAACTTATACAGATGCATTAAGTTCAAAAAATGAAACAGTAATTCAATTGATTCGTCATTTACTTGAAGCAACACCAGATTATTATTTTTCGAATAGAACTTTAAATGAAAATTTTTAATTGTTTTTGAGAAAATGTTTGAAATTTTTTTAGAGAATGTTTTTCTTGAATTCGAATATAAATATCCATTTGAACATGAGCAAATCGTTTCCAAAATAATGATAATTCATCAAAAAATGAATCAAATTCAAAATGACAATTATGAAGATAATGAATTTGTGATATAATTTTATTATTTATTTGATTAAAATCAATTTTTGACATTGTTAAAAGAAGATTTTCATCTTCTAATTCTAATCGATGACATTGATTTATTAATAATAATATACGTTCAACTTTAAATAATTTTTTTTGACATTGTTTTTGAATATTATCAATAAGAACAGATAGACGACGTAAGATTAATTCATTTTTATTTTGCCGAAAAATATTGGAAAATTTGTTTTTTGAAACTAAATTATCTAGATATTTATTTACAAATAATATGTTTTCTTAATCATGTTGTTATTTTTTTTTATTTACTTTGATGATAATCTGAACATTGTTTAAGTTGATTAAGTTTATCATTAACATGATTTCTATTGCCTTCAATTTGTTCAATTCGAGTTCTTGTTTCTTTAATTTTTCTTTTTAATATATAAATTGATTTTATTTCTTGATTAATACGTTCTTTTGCTTTACGTGTTTTTTCATGTAAGTAATGACAATGTTTGGAAGTTATGTTCGTTTGTTGTTCATTTGAATGGATTATCTGTGTATGAGAAATAATATCTCAGATTATAATTTATATTAAATAATTCTAGTAAATTACTTTTATAAGTAGAACTATTCAAAAAAAAACCCTGTTCAAGTAAGACATATTTTTCGCATCTATTGATTTTACAAACAGATAATTTGTCACGTTCATTTTCAATCTTTGTTTTCCCTATGGTAAACGCTAAAATTTTATTTCCAACGAAAATTTTTGAAAATGATTGTTATTTTCTCAAAGATAGAGTCTCTGAGAAACTTACAACTAAGTTTTTTAACTCCTAGGATTTTGTACGAGTAACTCAGAATGACATATCTTGTAGTTCTCTACGATGTTTTTTGATCAAAGCTATAACCAATTTTACGAAAAGTATATAAGTCAATTATTTCTAGTTGTTTCGGATGAAAACATCATTGCTATGTCTATTCGTGAGACTGATGTATCTCAGTAAAAAAAATGTCGTAGAGAGAGAGCTGAAGAATGCTTTATTTTGTAAAAAAACTTTTCATACGACTATTTACACTGAATTTTAGAAATTAAAAAACTTATAGTATGTGATTTGGAAACTTTTATGTGCATAGAATATGTTAAACAATGATCTAGTAGTTAATAAAAAATAAATGCGGAAACTTCGGATTTAAATCCGAGAGTTATGTGTACTTCAAAAAGTGAATCATACAAATCAATCATCCTAGACTGTCTGAATATCAAAATTATACTGTGAAATCTGCCATTTAAAATGTTGATTTCTATTACGCGTTGCCAAACCAATAGGACATGGGCCAAATACAGCTCAAGTTTGAACTCTTTCCCTTGATTTACCCTAAGAAAGTCGTTTTTCCTATAACTTCATTTCTATTGGTCACTGCACAACTAATAGTATTTCGATAGAAGTGCAGTACATATTCGAGTTCTCCATATCTGAAAACCTCGAAGTATCATCAGTGTGATCGGAAGCTAGAGCTCGATTTGTGGATCAATTAAATCGTGGACCAAAATATAACCTAGTTCTCTTTAATTATCCTTGTCATAGGTGAGTCAACCTTCTTGTTTCTCTATGCTTTATATATGATTTTGTAGCTCTTGAAATTCTCTATCGAATGGTATATAATAATTGGGGTTTTATTTGACTATGATAGGAAAAGTCTTTTACGAAAGCGGCGATGGGTCGATTTTTCCACAGAAAGCTATAGAGAAAAATGGGTATTTTTGAAATAACTCAGGAACGACTCGGCCGATCCTTCTCATCTTCGAACTCGACGGAGATATTGTCAATACTAAGCTGTGTAGGAAGTTTCATCGCAATCTGACTCTGCTGTCAAAAGTTATCATGTAAACAGCCAACCGGACGGACGGACACACTGACTATTCTATAGTGTACTCACTTTTTGAGTAGACAAAACTATGATTCGGTTCAAAACTAATATCAGATTCAGAATCAGCGTTAAAAACTGAGTCGATTTATGTATTTTGTGAATAATTATGAGCAAAAAATTTTTTTCGAAAAATTCCCGTACCCCCCCTCAGGGATGGTCTCGTCAAAAATCACAATTTTTTCGATAACTCAGTCATTTCTTGACGGATCCTTCTCATCTTCGAACTCGACCGAGATATTGTCAAGACTGATCTGTGTAGAAAATTTCATCGCGATCTGACTCTCCTTTCAAAAGTTATCGAATAAACGGACGGCCGGACGGCCGGACACACTGACCGATTTTAGTAGTGTACTCACTTTTTGAGTACACAAAAAAAGAATATATCAAATTCTTGTACAAAGTTGACTAATAACGGTTCTTTTGCTATTAACCTGATAAAGATGCTATTAACAAGAATACTGACAGACTTTTTTCATTTAGAGTAAGATTTTTACGGAAAAAACAAGTAATGTTTGACTTTCAACTATTTTTCAACATTAATTCTTAGTTTCGGCATTAAAATTTCATCTGTGTTAGAACAACTAATTCTCACATAGTGCTTTCCTCAGTGAATATGTTTAATAAATTTCTTTTATTTCCAATTCGTTTAATGTCTTATTTTTCTTAATTTCTGTTATTTACTTTGATTTTTACAATGCATGAGAACCTTCGTGAATGCACACAGTTCAATGTACCTATGCGCTGAGTTAGTTGTCAGCAGAGTACCTTTTCGCACATCCTATTACACTAGAGTATGTCACAGATTCTGGGTTTAGCATTCTTCTGAGAACTGTCTGAATATACGGATACTTACAAGATACTCTGCCCAGTTTCTATAGCACTCTACAAAAAAAAATATTTTCAACAAGTTAGTAATATCAATATTTTGTAGTCGAGTGCTAAAAAGCCGTTGAATATGCGAAGATTTTTGTGACATACTGGTAGCATGGTAACCCGAGCTCACTACATTCACTAGATAACATATTTACTGGCAAATATGAATTAGGTCTTGAGATAATCTCGAAGAAACGGAAGTATTCCATTGATACTAACTCTGTTTATAGTTAATCTTAAAAAAGCAATTTGTGTTTTAAAATTAACATGTAACATAGTGATATCTTTCACAAATTTTTCTTTTAATTGTTGTTTTTCAAATTTAAATTGAATATATTGTTTGAGAGTATCTTCTTGTTCAATAACATTTAAAATATTTATTTGATTATCAAGTTCATAAAAGTGTTGATCAATAAATAAATGTCTTAAAGATTCTCGTTCTTGTTCGAATTCATATTTTAATATATTTAAACGATATTCATAAATATGACGTTCACTATTTTCTATTTGTTGATATAAATATAATAGATAATCAGTTATTTCAATTGAACGAATAAAAATTTCTCGTATGAATTTATTATTTTCATCAAATTGATTATTTAAACAAGAATATTTATAATCAAATAAATTTATCTAAAAAGGAAAACAAAATGAAAAACAAAATAATCAAAAAAACTTTGATTTTTCTTTAAATTACTCTATGTAAAAAATAATTTTTAATTTCTTGTTGATAAATTTCATTGAATTGATTAATCACTTGTGGTTGTCGAATATAAATCCATTTGCTATTTAAAAGACGATCAATATCATATGTAATCGATTTGATTTTCGAATGATATACTTCTAAATGAGACATATAATTCAGTTGATTGGGCCATTGTCGATGTGTTCGAAGTTGAATGTAATGAATTGATTTACGAGAAATTTTCTTTTCTCGTTTCTTTTGTTTTTTATTTGACATGATATCGAACCTAAAATGATCATTAATGAGAACAATATCAATATGGCGCTTTGTTAATATAGATGTATGTCATACAAAGAAATCATTTTTTGTTTGAAATCGAAGAAAGATTTAATAGCAAAACCAAGAGTACATTTATATTCATCTTCGATAGAATCCTTTAGTTAATATAAAAATTGTATTCGACGTCTCTAAAATATGAAAAACTTAACGATTTAATTTTTAACATAAAAGGACATCATCAGATACTATTTATTTATCTTGCTTTTTTTTTGCTGAATACAAAAGAAAGTTTTTCGTCAACTAACTAATCTTACGAGTCATCACATAAGAGCCGCGCTGGACTACATTCAATTGATATTTCAAATTTCGACGAAAGTTATCCGATTATCAGAACTAACATTTTTAGGAACACAGCCAAATTTTTAAATATAACGAATTCATTTTGACTGAGATATAATTATCGGACTAATAACACCCAAAATAGCCTTTTATCTATATTGGAATTTTTTTGTCAATTAGTTATTTTAAATGTTGTAAGGCATATCTTCTCACAAGTACATGATACAGTTTTGGAGTGTGTGAGTGTCAGCAGGATGTATATGTGGGGTGTCGATCTGGGTTAGTGTCTTGCATCGGATCGGATTTTCAAAGCCGGCACATCTGTTGCTAGTTATAGCCGCTATGTATAGCGACAGATGTGCCAGCTTTAAAAACCCGATCCGATGCAGGATACTAATCAGAGTGTTGGTTTTATGGATGTCTATTCTCATCCACTAAGGCTACACTCACATCTACACGTAACCACACTGACATCAACCTCCATACCCACATCCAATGTGATAAAGTCTTATAGTACTTCATGCAAAGCTTACAATGGAACATTTGTAATTGTTAAATCACTTTTGAGTTTCAACTCTGTGCATTAAGTAAACCTCATTGAGATATGAAAAATCCTAAAAGAATAGATCCTCGTAGACTTTCTGGTCAGAGTTATCGACATTTTACTATAATATTAACCTATGATATGGTATATAGTAACAAATCGAATGATCTTCAAGCTGAGATTTTGTCTGCAAACTGGTGTATTTATAGGTAAAATATCTTGAAAATTTCAGTTCAAAAAAAAGTTTTCTTTCCAAGATGTCAAAGTCCCAAATATCACTCATATCTCATGAAAGATGCTAGAATTGTATGTTTTTGATACTTTAATACCTCGAGAAGGAAACATATTTTTGATCTAAAATTTTCAAGACTTTTTACTTATACATAAACCAGTTTGTGGGCAAAATCTCAGTTCAAAATACGGTCATTCGATTTGTTGTTATATACATATATCATGTCATAGCCTAAAATTTCAATAAAATATCTATAACTCTAAACAGAAGATTTGAGGAATTTATCCTTTTAGAGTTTATCATATTTCAATGTGGTTCACCTTATGAACAGAGTTAGAACTCAAAAGCGATTGGACAGTTAAGAAAACGTTCCCTCGTTAGTTTACCAGTGCTAAATTCTGTCCACCAGACTTGAGTCTGACTAATCTGGGCTTTCCATCGATCATCCATACACCTACATTCATATCTCACAGATGCATTCAATCGCATCCTTTCGTACCACAATGGAAATCAAAAATGTATATTTTAATAATGAGTTGAATTTTGAGTTTTATACAATATTTTATGATTTTCATACATTGTGAGTTTGTTATAGGCGTTGTTTGTTTCCATCTTGCAGACTATACTATAGAATAGACTCGTCAAAAAATGATTTTCTCAGGTTTTTCTAAATTTTAAAGCAAGTGTTCATGCTTCTCATGACAATACTTTTGCTGTCTATGAAATGAAATACTAAATTTTGTTTGTTGATAATAGAGTTATTGTGAAGTTCGATTGTTTTCGCATATTTAATATACAATCTACATAGTTAACCTTAATTTGAAAGAATGGAGGAAGTCAAGAATAATATTTTGTAAGGAGAAAATCGAAGGGAATTTTTCATAAATTTTCTGACAGAAAAAATAAAGCAATATTGACTGTAGATAGTATTAAAAATTTGATTAATTTTTCTCCTTTTTTTTTGTTTTCAAGTTATCAAGAAAATGTCTACGTTTATTTGACTCTGACTTTGACAATAGATTCATTCAATTTATTCAAAACATTTTTACTCAAAAAACTGAATTTTTTCTGAATATTAACGTATTTTTTTTTCTTGTTTGTTTTCGATAGATACATATTATATTAAATCAATAAATGTTTCGTATAGTTATGTCATAGTGATATATACATATAATTTCATTGTCTTCGTATAACAAGAGCTTTCTGCTTGTATTCAACTATCATCAAAGTATTATTTTATTAAAAATAATATAAAGTAAGTTACAGGTGTGTCAAGCCTATCCCAAATAAGACCTTTTCTACACACTGGTTCAGATAAGGAGATAATTCAGACTTGAAGACTTCGAAAAATTTCAATAGATTTTACATACAAAGACTTGAGCACTTCAGAATTTCTTCAAAAAAAAACTTAAAAAGATTTTCATAAGTTTTCAAAAATTTTCAATAGATTTGAAGACATCAAGCTCGAAGTCTCTACGAATTCAATCTTGGCTTCCAAATTCTTACGAAAGAAATTATAAAAAACTCATGAGAATTTTATTGTCGACTCAACAATAGCAATTTTTTAATCAATGCATTAAAATATCTAGATCATAAACAATTAAACTTTTTAATAACTTGTTTTAATGAAAGTGAACTTCGAAAACCTTCTAAATTATTTGCCAATCATTCTATTGATAAATTTCAAGAGTTTATGTGTTTTCATAATTGTCCCCTAATATAATTATTTTTTTTTTTGAGGTTGAAAATTTTAATAACTCAAATTTCAATGTCAAAAAATTTTGAGAAAAAAGTAATAAAATCATTGATCAAAGAAATATAACTATCTTTTTAAGTATTACATAATAATTGCCTACTATATGAATATGATAGTCCAACTAATGGCAAAAAAGTAAAAATATAAGTATGAGAATAGTAAAAAAGGTATGGAAAAACCAGAAGACACAAAAAGAGATAAAGAGCGCAAAAAAATCACTTACAAACCTTTTACAAGACAACAACACAAATTAATAGAAAAACTTGAAATAATAATAGAACTATTTCGAAATATAATTAAATAAGTATTATCATACAATCGAGAACATAACGCATCGAAAAAAATATGTACAATGTGCATGTGTATATTAAATAGAAAAAAAAATGATTCGAAAGGTAAGATAGTATAGAAAAATTTATTTCATCTAATCAATACCATAGTTTGTTTTTTTTCATAACGCATACATCTGACAGTATCGATATTTCTTCGTTTTTATTTTTTTCGTCATCTTTCACCATTAGTTATATATTGATACAAATTCATACCAGATACTACAATAATATGTTCAAATGCTTGATTTGGTTCATTATCAGAAACTTGCCATTTTTTCAGTACAAATGATATATAAAATCCTTAGATGATAATTTGGATTATCTAATGATAAATGATGATGAAATAAAAGCTCATCAGCTGAATTCATTGCACATTTAAATGCATCAAGTATTAATTTTGATATATGATGATTTGATTTTTGTATCTGATTCAAAACTCTAAATGAAAATTTTTTATTTTTAGTTTTTAAGTCAATTAAATTTAAAATAAAACAAAAAAATTTACCTATTGATCTGCTGTCATTTGTCCATGTTTATCATCATCTTGTTTTTCTCGATTTAATTCGCATGAACAACACATAAAAGAGAACACAACACCAATTTCGGAGTTGTAATTAACTTTCTCTAATTATTGAAACACATTTGTTAACTATGAACGTGTAATCAAATAACGAATATGTATGATATAATCTAATGATTCTTCAATAAGTTAAACACTTTATTGATCTATAGTTATTGACAACTGTAAAGAGAGTCTTTTGACTTAATAAATTTCATAATAGAAATAATATATTTATTCTTAACGATAGACATGTATAAGTAAAGCGACATGTTTATCTATTCATATCGATCCTGTTTAATTAAGCCTATTCATTTATTCTTTTTCAAATGTTTTGGTTATTGCTTTTAAATGAAGGAGTACAAAGAAAACGACCTTTTATGATTTTATGGTTACGTGTTTTGGTTAATTTTCTTAGCAGTTGGTTCTCGCTGGTTCAGTTTTGCGACATGCGCTCATGTTGTGAAATTTTGACTGTTCAAGAATTAAGTACAATCTTATTTATAAGAATGATCGACGTAGAAGTTTAACGAGCAATTTTATTCTGTAAAATCTGTTTTCTTACATACAGACGGTGTTACAGAACTAAATGATCACAAAACGGGTATGGAAATACCACGTATAGATAAGTTGAGGAAAATAATAGAATACATACCTGACGAAGAAACAAGCAGAACATGTATGTCAAATATGGTGTACGCGAACAGTAGCATTATTTCTACTCTTAGTGGAAGACGAATCGAATCGAATCGAATATAGATTTTCTCATTCGTTTCGCACTCTGATTCATATGAAATAGAATGAGTTTGCTAGTTTATGTGTTTGTTTGCAGTCATATATACCGGCACGTGCCCATGAATATATATGAAGATTTTTCTATAAAGGTTGACCAAAAAAAGTCAGAGTTGAGAAATCCAAATGTAGAGCGAGTTTTCTTTTTGAAATTTTCAACCTGATGTTTTGATCAAGGATAGGATTTCTTGAGAAAATAATAATATTTTATAAAAGGTTGAGAAAGTAAATTGAGAACTGTGAGCCCAAATCTTTAGTCGATGCTTCGAAATTTCCAGTTACAGTTTCATAATCAGAGAAAGCCTCTTTAGTAAAGCAATGATTTTTCGATGGAGTGAATATTGGGCAGTATGAAAAAGAATTAGTTTGTACTCTGGTAATCTTAGGAAGAGTTACATTTTCACATTTGTTAACATGATTACAAACTCTATAAGATCAGTAGCGTGAAATATATGAAGTTTTTCAAGATGTGAAGCCAAAAGTCATCGATGGACGATTTTTTAAAATGAAAAGAAAGCAAGCACCCAAAATAGAGTGTAGTACTTATAGAAAGAATTTCAGATCGATCGAATGTACATTCTTTGTGTAACGGAGCTATTCCTTAAGGTTTTGCTTAAAAACCAAGTTTAGAGAAAACCAGAATAGAAAGAAAAAAAAATGTTCTATATCACTACGACGATTGATTTATCTTTTCGATGTTTTTTTTGCACTTTAGAGCAACGATTTAGTTCTCAAAACAGCATCTACAGATGAAGGACACCTCGAAACGCATGTAGAGCAGGAAAAACGAAATATTTGAAAAGTTTAGATTGGGAAAGGCGGAGTGTCTCCTTAAAACTGGAAGTTAGTGCACGAAAATTTTCTGTTTGAATTCAGCAAAAAAAGAGAAATATACCAGATTTCATGTTCTATGTTTCTATTTTATTAAGAATTAGATCTAAGTAATTGACCGACTTACGCTTTTATTCAGCTATGCCTATTACCATATTTATAGCATCGATTGTATGTATTGTTTTAGAAAAGACAAAAATAAAAAGATTACAAAAGAAAATTATCTGAATACACAAACAATTGATAAATTCAAAAAAATACTTCAGCAGGAGCAGTATTATGTTTCTTTGTGTTAGAGTGTTTAGTTATATCTTCATTTAAATCATCAATAATATTTTTTGTTATTTGAACTTGTTCATCATCATCATCAAAATGTTTCTTTAATATGTTTAATTTTAATTTAGCCATTTCTAATGCTTCATCATATCGTGATTGATCATAATAAACTACACATAAATTATTATAAGTATCAGCAATATCTAAACAATCCGATGATAATGTTGCTTTTTCGATATCAAGTGCTTTAGTATAATAGTACAATGCTTTATCATAATCTCCTTCTTTTCGATAAATAACTCCCATATTATTTAAGGTAGCACTTATTGATGGATGTACCGGTGGTAAAGTTTTCTGTTTTATTTTTAATGCACTTCTATAACATTCTAGTGCTTTCTCATAATCATCCATGTCCTGATAGATAGTTCCAAGAATATTTAATGAATCACCGAGTGAGGGATGATCTGCTGCTAATGTAAGTTTTTTCATGTCATATGATTGTTGAAATAATTCTAATGCTTTTTTATAATCTCCGCGTTTCTTATAAATTGATCCAATAGCAGTTAATGTTGTTGCAATTGATGGATGATTAGGATTATCAACAAGTACTGCACGCTTCATTTTTAAAGCTTGTTCATAATATCCTAATGCTTTTGATATTTGTTTTTGTTCTAAATAAATATTTCCAATATTATGTAATGTTCGTGCTATATCAAATGATTTTTCTTCTGGTTGAATTTCACGTTTTTGTAAAACTAATGCACGTTCATAATAATCAAGAGCTTGTTTATATTCACTAAGAAAATAAGAAACACGACCAAGATGAAAATTGATTTTTGGAATATCTTTATGATCTTTTGGTAAATCTGACAAAAGACGTTTTAAATATTTTTCAGATTTTTCATATTCACCCATATCACACATCTAATTCAATAAATCTATTTCTATTATTATTTAAGAAGAAAGAATAACTTACCAATCGACTAAATAATAAAGTTGAGCCTGATTCTTCAGTTTCTTTTTCTATACTCTCAATATATTCATTTACTTCATATGATAACTTGTCTACACCTACAAAAGACAAAAGAACAGTGTTTAGTTTTAAAAATAATACAGTAAAATTTCTCTATCATGAACAGTATCAAGACTTTAACAGAACGCGTTTACTCATGAGGAATAGTTTCTATTTTAATATACTTCAAGAATTTAAAATGCCAATGTTATTTGTTGTGTTTTTTAATCATAAATTTTAGAGACATTATTTGTCAATCAAGAAATTCTTGTTAAGACAGAAACAGCAGATATTTTATTCGTGAAATCTTCTGAAACTATTCAAATACATTTAGTTCACGAATAATTTACAAGAAAACTGATGAAACTGTCTTATTTTCAACAATCGTATTTTAGTAGAAATATGAACTTTTATTTTTTTTGCAATCAGCTAAAAAAAATATTGTGCAATGTTCCTAACAGTAAATGCATTGCGAAAAAGAATTTCCGAAAACAAAGAGAACAAAACTTTCTTTTACTCTTTTCATATAATTAAGAGTATTTTTCGTATCTTACAGCAATTGAATACGATTTCAAAGAGTTTCTCAGTCTTCAAGTCTGTTGTTTCCCTCACAATTCAGGCATCATACTGTCTATCATTATTGCATGCTCATATCTATAAAAGTCTAGCACTGACATCAACTAAATTAATGTGTTTTTTTAAATCAATAGAATAAGATCACACAATAAAATCGCAGTTTTGATCCATCTCTGAAGATGTATGTGCAATCAACTCAAGTGAACATTGAAATCAAGTAAATAATCATGTTCAAAGACTTAATTCGGAGGGGATAATTTCCGACAGATCCCAAATTCTTTCTGTTAGTAGTCACAAAAAGCCTTATGTCTATGAATATTTGGTACACTTCATCGTACTTAGCGGTTGTACTGTTTTCAAAGTGTAGTGATCAGTCGGATAGCATAGTGGTTTATAGTATGCATTCAGTTTTATTAAGGGAGAACATAATTAATTGTTAGTATTAGCAAGTCTTTTCCTAGCTATTGTGGAATATTCTTTTTCCGTGATATTTCGATCGTCAATGCTACATTCTTCAGATTTTATAAAAGGTCAATGAAAGATATCACAACGAATAGACACTTCACTTTTTTTCCCTTTTTTCTCTTTTCTGTTGTTATTGTGATCGTGATAGTAAGTGGGGAAGACGATGATGGCTGACAGATACGAATTATTATTGTTATTTTTTTTCGATCCACTATCAAAATCACAATAACAACAGAAAAGAAAAAAAATGACATGTATATTCGTTGTAGTACCTTTCATTGACCTTTTATATAATCTACAGAATGTAGCATCGATGACGGAAGTGTCACAAAAAAAAGAATATTCTACAATAAGTAGAAAGAGATGATTTATTAATACTAACAATTTGTAGTATTCATTTTCACTGAAAATTACTAATCAGTAGCACGTATTTATATCAAACTACAGACGTAGGGTTTCTTTTCGCAAGATAGTATCTAAAAATTCACAACATTTAATGAAAAAACATTGTTTAGTGCATGGTGGATCAGAAGAACATTATTTAGTGATACTATGTGAGTACATCGCTTTTTACGTTATCAATAATTGCATACATGTAATAATTATCTCAAAAGGTTACAGTACTTCTCATCGAATCAAAACAGACTGCTTTGCACTATGCTTTAGTGAGAATGCATGCTACTAAGACTAAGAAGTACACCAAATTTTTATAGGGTTTCTAGTTTCTAAGGACATCAATAAGAGGGATCTGAGCTCGAATCGAAAGTTCTTTGGGTTGAAATTCATGTAGTCTACTTAATTAGTATTTTTTTTTATATATGTCAATGATGATTTACTGCATGGTAACATTATTATTACAAACCTATAATAACTAATAGATAAAATCATATTTTCTTAATCGATATTAGAGTCTATTCAATATTACACAACGGTTAAGTAATATAATTCTGCTTTCTTGAATATTAACTATTCTATGAAACTTGAAAAGAAAGAAAATTAAAAAAAAGAAGTATTAAACTACCTGATAATTGTATAGTCCATAGTTTTCTTCCTTTGTCGAATTCGACATGAACAATTTTAAAAACCGTTGCTAAATCAAAAAGAACTTCTTGTTCTTCTGGATATTGACTAAATTGAGCAATGTCAGCAAATATCATTTTATCAGAAGCAATATTTCCATATATTTCTAATAAAACTCCAACAACACCTTCTCTTTTAGATTCTTTAGTTGCATAACGAATCGCTTGTTTAATATCTCGACTTGTTGAAAAAAATCCATTCATGGATATTAAACCACCAAGACTATTACGCATTTGTAAAATTTCATTATCGGTCAGTTTTAATCCACGATATAAATGAATTGACGTCGATTTGTCATCTATAAATTCTTCACGTAATTTATTATGTTGAGCAGTAATTTGGCTACGTAAATGAGTTATATAAGTACGAAATGTATATAAAACATCAATATCTTCTGTACGTAATGCTTTATTAACTAATCTGTAAACAAATATTTGTTTACTGTACCAAAAAATTGCATCTTCTGGTTTCTTTATAAATAAAAAAATTTCATTCAAAAAAATATAAAGTATTTCTTTTTAAATAAACTTACATAATTTTTTCTAAATTCTGCAATATTCTTCAATTCAACAGGATTTCCTCGATAATAAGCTTGACAATGTGTAAGCATTTCTTCCATTCCCGTATTATTTTTATCTGTTATTGTTATTTTTTTTAAAACATCAGTTAATAATTGAAACCAAAGAAATGCACCTGATTCTCGTGTTAAATATCTTGTTGAACGTTGTTTACCATCAAATAGAGCAAAAACAGCTGCTTGTTTTATAACTAAATCAACAGTATGTCTAAGTGATTCAATTAAACCTTGTTGTTCAGTAAATACACCAACTATTTTTGAATATTTTTCTTGCAAATGTAAATATTTTTCTTCACAAAAACAGAATATAAATACAGAATCAATTTGTTTGAATGAATGCATTTTATCAAGATGTTCAACAGCATATGAACCTGATATAATTAAAAATATGTTTTCTTTTGAAACAGATTTTATATAATTAATACATAAATCAGGTTTAGTAAAAAATAAAACATAATAATCTAATTGTCGTAATAAACCTTTCGTTATTTCAACATCTTCTTGATTTTCAATTTCATCCATATGTTGATCAAACCATACAACAGTGAAATCTTCATTAGAAATTTCAACTGAATTACTCTTAATGAATTTTGCTGAATCTTTTTTTAATACATTTAAATCCGTCGAAACATTAGACGCCATCGATTTGAAGTCAATATATCAACCAATCAATAAATAGGTAATTTATCTGTGTTAGCAGTTGAATATTAAACATCAATATTATGATTACTTATTTCCAATCAATATGCTTTGACTACACGGATGGTTGGTTTCATAGCAAGAGAATATGATAAAAAAAAAACTATTCTTTATAATGATAGACAGTATGTTTGTCTCGCAATTTTAGTGATATACCGAAGTAAAACGACAGGCAAATTTTACCCATAAAAGTAATAAATATGAATAATACAATTGAAGAAAAAATTATAGATTTCGTATTAAAAATAGCTAGTTAGCGCGTATGGTCTCAAAGCGACTGAAATGTGAAACTTATGTGTATTCTTTAGCCTTATTATACTAATAGAAAATACCTAAAGTGAAAAATCTCTCGAATATTATGGTTGTGTTTAAAGGTAATCGATCACCAAAGAAACGATCCATCTTGTTTATTTCTACATATTGAACAGAAATTTTTCTATTTGTTTATTTGTCGTATTGTGGTTCGCTCATTGTTTTTCTTTTCTTTTTTTATATTCTATTTTTGTTAATTTAACATAATTATTGTTTTAAACATTGATTTAACTGATAAATAAGCCTACTCCACATATCGATTATAACTACAACAGGCATCAATATAATTACTATGTATTTCAATGAATTTACAAACGCTGATATTGATTATTTTCTATAATAATAAGTTGATCAGTTCACACTTTTTCATGTTGACCATATGGCAACTATTGCAAATTAATACATCAGTACGCATTATCGTTGACCTCTTAACCTCGAGAAAGATTTTGAGATGTTCGAGAAAAGTCGGCGTGGTGTTGTTAATATCATTCAGTACCTTTTTTCTGTCTCTAAGGAATTCTAGAAAAAGAGTCTGATGCTTGGTATCTTTGGTTGCTAAGGTCTGTTGATAGAATGGAGATAGGCCGCAAAACTTCGTCTTCAAACTTACATTCAGCTTTTTCTTCAACAATATGTAGGATGTTTAATCAGTCTTGAGGCATGGCAAAATTAGTTTATACGCAGATAGAAAATAAACTCTGAATTCAATGGTTTTTCAATGAATCTTGAGTATTCGTGTCGATCTTTTGCAAGACATATTATTAGATAATATGTTCTCTTACGTTGTCAAGAAGTCATCCAAAGTTTGTTGGTGAATCACATACATACATTTCTCCTGCGCATTAGATCATTGCATGTTTTCATTTTTTGTCTTGACATAATCACACTTATTATGTGGGGTTTCCCATTTTTTTTTGTCTCCTTACTCCTCTCTTTCTCTCTATATATGCATAGTCATATATATGTTTTTCTTGTTCTCTATTCTTGTTTTGTTTTTGACCTATTCTTCTATATCTTATGTGATTGGATTTCTCTTAATACAACCGAACTTATATTCACCTAGTTTACAATAAGAAAAACATAAACATGAGAACGTAGGAATAAATTTTACATTATCAATCAACAAAGTATTTTATTTAAAAAAAAAGAAAAATATTCTTATATTAATCTGATTACATAAAAATCTCCATTAAATATCAGGTATTTATTGTTGATCATTGTTTATTAATTTGTCACGCCTCTTCGAAATTTTATCAACCATGACAAGTTATCTTTCAATCGAGTTTTTATTTCTTTTTTCAATCTTGAAAATTGTTATCTTCCTACGTTGTCCTTTAATATTGCACATACGCCTTCAGTTAACCATACATCAGCAAAGATATCGTCACCGGTTTGATGTAAAACTTAATTAATCAATGATTCATCAATAATTTCAAAATATAATTACTGTTCTTTGTATTTCGTTCTGCACGTGACGCTTTCGCATATTATATCCATGTCAATTCGATTGCTGAGTGTATAATTCAGCTGTATTTGTAAACAGTGAATCATAATGAGCGCCGAATAATTGAATAAAATCAATAGTTATTGACTTAAAAAAATCATATTTATCGATTGCAAAAAATTTATTCATACATTCGCATGTTGATATTTTTATTATTACACAAGTAGACATTGTTTAATAATAATAACATTTAAAAGATTGACATGAGTATTCAAGACTTATGAAACGCTCAACATAGTATAACTTCTCTATTATAAACACTGTCGGGGCCATTTAAAAATGTTCATTAAACGGAGGTAGATTTTAGAATATCTGTTTCTACATTAATCTTAGATAAAAGTCTAGTTATTTATTCTTTTATACATATACAGAACTAGAATTGAAAAATTTTTCAATAACAATACAAAATTAAATTTTTTTTTCAAATCTTCTGATTTTGTTTATCTCTTAGCTTTTAAACTAATATTAATATCAGTTAATCTAGATTCTAATTCATTTAATTAATCAATATTATTTAGGTTATTGTATTACAGCCAATAAATGAGCTTTTAGTATCATTTCCATTTCTTATATTACTTCTAATGATAATTCTGTTCACATACAATCATCATCATGAGCGACGTCATCTTATTCATTTTATCAGACATTCATATTTATTGAATGCAAGGATATCTTCATCTATCATAATAACTCTCATATATGTACAAACTCATAGTGCATAAGAAATAAGTCAAAAAACCATTGCAAATCTATTTACTTTTGAGAAAATCATTTCTAACAAAAGGCGGTTCGTCAGATCTACTCCCATTAATAATTAGGAGGTGCTCCATAGTAGAAGTTTTAATTTATGTGAGTTTCACAAAAAAGAAAAACGACTAAATAAATTTACCAATGAATAGAAAACAATTTTTATTTATTTTTTTAGTTGAATTTTCATAGAACAATTCGGACATTCAATAATATCAAAATTAATTTCATTATCAATTTGTAAAATAGTTCCACATCGACATGTATATTCATTATCATTATCATCGTCATTAAAATCATTTGAATCTATATTTGTATGTGGAAGAGTATGTAAATAACGACGTTCTTGTTCTTGATCATATTTTAATCGAAGTTCAATATTTGAAAGAATTTTATAAGCATATTGAATATCTTCGAAACGTTTTCTATTTATTAAATCATTTGAATTTGTTTTATCTGGATGATATTCAAGTAAAAGACGATGATATTCTTGTCGAAGAATATCCGATGAACAATTTGATGATACACCAAGAATTTCATATAGATTCATTTCTACAACAAATTATAATGTTTTCTCTTTTATATCTTTTTAAAAAAAAAAAAATTTAATAAATTGTTCTTCAAAAAAAGTAAACGAATAGAGAATAAACACAAAAATATCTGACATATAAAATAATTGAAGACTAGATATCAAAATCAATTGTTTGGTGAAAATGTTTGAATTTCATCGAAGATAAATTGACGATAATCATCTATTGTACAAACACAAGTCATATCATCACTCAATGAAAATGGTATTGAACATATTGGCTAGAATTAATTAATAAAAAAGACAGACAAAAAAAAAAAATAATTTCTTTACTTCATCATCTGGATCTGAATATTGAGTTAAATATGGATGACTTAATGCTTGTTCAGCTGTATATCTTAATGATGGATTAAATGTTAATAGTTTATCAAGTAGATCAAAAGCTAAATAAGAAAATTTCATTTGATTTTTTTCAAAAAAAAAAAAAAAATTATATTAACTTACCAAGTGAACTTCCTCGAGGAAATAAATCACTAAAAGTACGTTTTGCTTTAAATGGCATTCGACTTATATAAGAACAAGCCTTTTTAATAAAACAAAGATTTTTTTTTTTTGTATGATTTATTTAATCTACAAAAAAAATAAAATAAAATCTTACTCTTGGATCACGAATCGATGCTAAATCATCTTTTGTTGGTGAACCAATTATTGAAAAAATATGATTTAATTGATCAACATAATGACGACCAGGAAATAATGGTTTACCAAGGAGCATTTCACCAAGAATACATCCACATGACCATAAATCAACTAGAATAATTTATTGAATTAATTTGAAAAATTTTACTTTTTACAAGAAAAATAACATACTCGATTTATGATAACAGCGTTGACTAACCATTATTTCTGGTGCACGATACCATCGTGTTGCAACATATTCTGTTAATAAACCATCATCTCTTGCTTTGTCGTCTACTGTACGAGCAAGACCAAAATCGCAAATCTTTTATAAATAAAAGAAAGAGTTTATTTTAAAAAATTCATAAGTATTTTTTTGTTTGTTTTACTTTCAAATCACATGATCGATTTAATAACAAATTACTTGGTTTTAAATCACGATGTAAACTAAAACAAATAAATTGTTTCATCATCATCATATATTAGCTTCGAATAGACTTCAATAAAACAAACAGTTCGATCTTTCATGAAGGCTTAATATGATATTCGAAAATCAATCGGTTAGCTTTTTGAACACTTTGAAATTTCTCTCATAACTTGTATAGATGAAGATAGTGTGATACCTATTTTTCTGTTAACCATTAGAAACAGCAAATTCGAAAAAAAGAAAATAAATATCTATTGAAATTCAATCTAAATTGATAGAATTATTATTGATAAGTAATTAAACGCTTTAGCAATTAAGCTATGAAAATACAAATCGAACACAAAGTGAATTGAACTGGTTAAATGAGTATTTCATAAGCTTTTGTTTGTCATCGGCAAAAAACACTCCTTGATTTCGATTAAGTTAAAACAGTGTTTCAATAGTTAGGTTAGTAAAGTGTTTAGGCCATAACCAGTTATGACACTATCTGAATCCGAATTGAGGATTTTATCTACGTTTTCTATTTCCATAGGAGCCATGTTCACTTACAAGAAGGAAAAACAGTAGTTTATGAAGAATGACTGCACAGATTTTAACGCAATGACTATGAATTTTACAGGGATGAATCCAAGCTTTAGATGAAAGTCGTTTGCTCGACTTCAACGGTGAAAAATGATAATTCAAATCACAGTTGGAATTTCTTTTTCTTTTTCTTTATGCTTGATCTTTTAAGTGAACGATAGAAAACTAACTAATAAATTGGGTTAATATTTCTCTCGTAGACTTTTCTATATATATCGGATCATTCTGATGACAAAAACCTAGTTTGATTACTTCTGACTACAGCCGATAAAAATGAGCTTTTCATAACTTTTTTCAAAGTTTGATCGAGTTATTTTGAAATAATTCTTGGCTGATTTAAAGAGAAAACCGTCACTTCATTCACATTTTTCTTCTATATCGGAAAAGTTTACTTTCGAAAATTGTCGTATAAAATCTAAAAACTTTTTCTTTTCTTTATAAAGCAATAAATAAGCAATCCAAACAAAGAATATATTATTATATGTCTGTTTGCCTCATAAACTATATAATATCCATAGGCGAAAAATTAATGAAAAGCGAGAACTGATATCAAGGATGGATTCCTCGTAGCAATAAGTAACAGATAATCAGAAAGTTTTCCAAAAAGATGTTTATTCATTTTTGACTGACTAGAAAGTATTTCCGACAAATGAAAACCTATCAATGAGAAGGATTATTTTTATGCTTTTTTCGACTATGACCTTAGAAATTTTGTCTCGGTTTTCATTCGCAAGTAGTGAAATAATCTTTGAAAAGCCCAAAATATTAATTAGGATTGAAAAATTTTCCACTTATTTTTGTATTTTCACTATTGTGATTCGAGACTAAAAGCTGAAACCTTTATTTTTATATTAAATTGTATATTAGAAACTATTCTACCAAATGCACTATTTGCCATCTTTTCTGTCTTTCTATAAAACCCCTCAAGTTTCGTTTTTCCTAAATATTCATTTTTGAAAAATCGAAAACCATTTTACGTTGAGAAGAGCTCTTGAAAAAGATGCTTGTATCCTCACTTGAGTAAAAGCTATCTCTTAGACCAATGTCACATTTTATTGAGAACTAGCCGCTTCACAAAACGGCCAACTGCGACAATATTTTGCATGCATAAAAAAGGACTCATGAAGTCAACAAAAAGTATATTAACTTACTATTAAAAGTCATTTTCAGTTCTTGGAAAAAGTCTCTCATTACTCTTGAACAAAAATAGATACATCATTTCTCAGCCAATATTCAAATTCTGATCGATCTTCAGATTTTGGCTCGTTTGAAATACTTTCAAGCAGATCAAAATGACCGTGTTTTATTTAACGGAACCGGCGACTCACAAGTTTTGTTTACACTAATTGTTTGGATATTTTCAAAGATTATTTCACTATTCTCAAACAAAAACTGACGAAGAAAATCTCCCAAGTGTGACTCATCAATCGAACTGGTTTTTTGCTCATAAGTACACTTATACGGAACTAGTAAAAGTATATAAAGTTTCGTTCTCATGCATCATCCTTTTCAAGTTGTTACAATTTTACTGAATTTTTATCGTTGACAAATTATTTGTAAAAGAAATCAAATTACGAAATTTTAGCCTACAGGGACGTGTTACTACCGAGGTATCAAATATCGGAAACACTGAGCTTTCTTATATTTTCTTGTGACACATAATTATTTTTGAATATTCAATATTTCAAGAAGAGCACATCTCTTTGCACTGACATTTTCTAATTCGATTTCTTCAAAACTACCTTGACTACAATAGAAAATTCAGTAGAATTTTAATGACTTGAGAAAGACAGTATATAGGCACGAACCCTTAAAGGTTGTTCGATTAGTTCTAGGTTTTATTCAAAATAAGTTTATATGTAAATAAAGACTGATCCCTATCAAATTCTATTTAAATAAGTTTCGAACATTTAAGACAATATTTTAAATGATATTATCTCTTTTAACAATAGTAATATAAACAGAAAGAACGTAAACATTCAGGTATGGGTGCATCTAGGTATAGAGAATAGCCACACCTTCGATTGACGTGACACACTTGGGAACGTTGCCTCATCAGACAAAATTTCTAAGTCCATATTCAAACGGAGCACAAAATCATAGGTTTTTACTCTTCGGAAATACTTCCTATCGGGTCAAAAGTGATCAAACATCTTGTTGAAAAACTTTCCGATCAGCCGTTCTTTACCATTTCTTGCTGAATTGTCATGACCAAATTAAAAAATCAAAAGTGAATTATTTAATTTACATACTTACACATTAGCACTATGTATATATTTGACACCTCTTAATAATTGATAAGTAAAATAAAGAATATGATCATCCGATAGAATTTTTGAACCATTTTGATGTGTAATTAATTGAGATAAATCTGTATCCATTAATGTTTCAATTAAATAACTTAAAAAGAACAATAAATTTGAATATTTAAATAAAAATAAGAATTTTATTTTCATACGAACATATCTTTCATTTGTTCTAATGATGTTGGTTTAAGAATTTCTATTATATTGATTATCTTTAAAAGAAAAAATTTATTAAATTTTATTAAGATAAAAAAAAAACAAAGATTAAGTTTGATACATTTTCATGTTTAAGTCGTTGAAGTATTCGAATTTCACGTAATGTTCGTTGACAATTTATCTTTGAAAGAAATGGCGAAATCTTTTTTATAGCAATATTTGTAAGTGTTTGAGAATCAAACGCCGATCTAACAGGAATATTCTCGAAATAGAAAATTTCATTTGTAAATAAAATAAATTACT
This sequence comes from Rotaria sp. Silwood1, assembly GCA_905250075.1. Classification (NCBI taxonomy): domain Eukaryota; kingdom Metazoa; phylum Rotifera; class Eurotatoria; order Philodinida; family Philodinidae; genus Rotaria; species Rotaria sp. Silwood1. The sequence continues at coordinate 530,636 of CAJNOP010000060.1, forward strand.
TACACCACCATTCCATAAGCACCAGATGCAAGATATTTTAAATTAACAAAACGATTACCAACCGCAAAATCTTGACCTCGAATTTGGATAATATTATTAGTGCTAGAGGTCATTTTTTTTTCTATTAATCCAATCTACAAAAAAAAAAAGTATTGATAGAAAAATATTTTCTTTGATAAGTTTGAACATATAGTCTTATGTATTGAATCGAACAAAATTATTATACAATAGTTGATCAATCAATCAATCATTACATAACTGGTTAAATGATCATTAAAATCTTGTATAGATTATGAAATGACTTCATTGATTAGTAACATATATTCTTCTGTTAACAAATGAAAAGAAACACTAATTGAATCCACTAATCTATTTCTATTTTAGGACAATATCTGAACTAATTATTCCATCATTATGATTTGTTATATTCTAAACCAATAAAAATGTTGCTTTGTATCTCCTTCAAAGTTTTTATTTTTTGTTTCATTTAATAATCAAAAGAATTTAATAATCGAAACAAAAAGCACACAAAATATAGTCAAATTTAATAATACAATTTTAATTTGTATGATAGTGTCTTCAAATATAAAACAAAAATAACTCGAGAAACATAAAATCTTTGAATGTTTCAATCGATTCTATAAATAAAAGATTATATCATAACTAGTCTGTTGTGTGTTTGGTAGAAAAGCAAAAAGAAAAATCAGTTAAGTGTGTTTCTATACATTTAATTCTAATATTTCATCCGTCGATCATTCACATATATCATATAAGACGAGTAAGACGTTTGAATTTTTTTTTTTTTTTTGTCTAATCTATCATAATAAATATCTATATTTAATAGAAATCAATCATCAATTTTCTATTTATATAAAATGTCTGGTGTTAAAAGAACTCGTACAGATGAAATTTCATCATCATCATCATCATCTCAATCACAAACAACAACAACTGATGCAACAATATCACCAAAAATTGAAATACCATCTTCTTTTAATTCAACTATTGACGAAGATTTTAGCTGGTAAAGAAAATTTTTTTTTTTTAATTAGAAAGAAAAACTTTTATTTTTCTCTAGTCCAATCTGCTTTGAATTAATTAATGAAGCATTTGTTTCTCGATGTGGACACAGTTTCTGGTAGGAATTTTTCTCTGATAAAAAAAAAAAAACATTTAAAATTTACAAATATTTTATCATTACTCTTCTATAGACTTTTAATTAATGAGTCTTATTAATCTGTATAATTTGTATTTAACTAAAAAATGTAGGAAACAGTTTGTATTGAGTAAACTAATTGTCAGAAAAGAAAAGCATTCATCTTATTATTTTTTTTCGTTCTAATTCAAAAGAAAGCTAAGTTTGAACGAATACGTTGATATATTGTAATCTATTTCACTACTAATATCTTCCTTTTTGGATGCTCAATTAGATATGAACGAAGAACAATTCGTTCAATTTGACTCTTAATCTTAAAGAAACGATAAATAATATTTGGACTAGAATATTTGTATTTTGTTCACATTTCGCTCCATTTTCATTGTTCAAAGTTGCTTTTCACATGAAAAGATGTGTCATGAAATTTTCTAGAGTTTCATATAAAATTAGCTACACCTAAGATTGATGAATAAAACTTTGGAAACATGTTTTCATAAAACATTTGAGTTATCTTTACTACAAAGTTGATTTAAAGGTAGAATGAGTTCGGAAAAATAATCAAATATAATTCTTACATATTATCTAAGGTAAATTTAGTATCATTCAACTTTTATTGATGTATAAATAAACTAAGGGCGTAGCTAAGGGTAATGCAATGAGTGACTGTGCACTTTCCTTGATCAAAAAATATCTGGAAGGAGAAACGGAGAAAAAAATTTTGTCAAGAAATAAAAAAAATATTTTCCTGCTGCCATGTATTTCCTATAACAAGTTGAACAACCCCTTTGGAAAATTCCTGACACAAATGTACTTTTTACCTCAGCTTAGTGAAAAATACAACAAGCTTAACAAATTTAACTTATGACATTTGAATAAAGACGAAGGCTTGACATCTAAGTTTATACAGAAAATGTTACTGCATAGGATCCGTATATATACAAATCTTAATGAGTATCCTAATATTGATATTCTATAAAAGTTATTATTTTGGTTTATTCGAAGAAAAAGGAAATAACTAATCAATGAAATTCGTAGTAATCTGAGAATTTCTCTACTAATGTTGAAAAATAGGATTTGTCATACGCTAGAAAATAGATGTAGACTATTGTCTATTACACTCATCAAGCTTAGATAGAGTAATTTATACATCAAACTGTATAGGGTTTCATAGCGAATCTCGTCATATGAAAAATAAAGCTAGACAATGAAAATTAAACGAGATGTTAACAAAATACGAAGATTCTTATCGATTCTAACTCAAACATTAATTGAACTATATTGAATTATCATCATTTAGCAAAGATTTAAGTGTACGCAAGAATACTTGTGTCAAAATTGAATAAAGAAAAATTTTTCTATATCTTTAAGAATATTCACAATAATTCATTTATAAAAGAAATTTCTCTTGTAAAAAATTGATTCCATTTTGAGAAAAATTTATCTTCTGTTTTAGCTGAAATTGCTGAAATATTTCAACGATCAAAACGACTTATTTATTGACAAAAATTGCAACATAAATGAGATTATCTCAATATTTAATCATGCTTTTCCTTTCTAACATAATGATTTGAAACTCCGAATAGGACTATTTTTTTTTTTTTGACTTTTGTGTTCAATCTGCTTGCTGTCTATCAAGTTTCAAAGTCATAATTTGAAACCATATAAACATTTATAATTCTATTAATATCTTCTTGATTATAGTCTATTGTTAGACAAAGAGAAAAAGAAGAATTTCCATTATTCTAACATTAGAATTTTAATAGAGATTTTTATTTTGTTTTTTTGTAGTAGCAAATGTCTTCAACGAACAGTTGAATCTCTTCGTCGTTGTCCAAAATGTCAGTTAAATCTTCAAACAACTGATATTTTTCCAAATTATACATGTAAGAAATATGATCTTTTTTTTAAGTATTTCATTATAAAAATAAATATTAAATATAGTAAATGCAATCATTGAAAAATATCGTCAACAACGTCCATTACCTCCAACATTTGGCAAATATGGTGTATGTTAATCTATGATTTTTTTTGTTCCTTGAAAAATATCTGTTTTTGTATTTTTAGAATATTGTTGAACATATTTCAGAGATGGTAACAAATGTTCATTCATTAAATACCGAAGATCTCGATCGTCTTATGTCTATTATTCGTCAACATAAAGAAAAACTTGATTTAGTTTGTATTATTCTTTTATTGTTAGTTTAATATATTTTGTTTTTATTAGAATAGTGAATATGTTCATAATCGTTTACTTGAAATATTTTTAATGCATGTTCATCATGAACGAAGTGGAGTAAGAATTGCTTTTTTATCTATTTTTGAAAAATTTGTTTTATCTATCTTTTTTTTTAAGGCAATTGAATCTTTAACAAAAGAATTAAATATTGTTGATCAAGATTTAAAACAAATGTCTAAACGACAAAAATGTTCATCATCATTATTAAATGTAAATATTTCAACAAATATAAATTCAAAACAAATTATTGATGATAATCCAATATTATCATCAAATTCAACAATTGTTACTAAAGAAGAATTATCATCAACATCAAATGATACAACTATTGTTAATGATACTGTACCAACTTGGATACAATCAGGAAGACAAGTTAGATTTATTAAACTTTCGATGCAAAAAAAGAATTTATAAAAAAAGAACGATTGAAAATTCATTTGAACAGTTTTAGAACGCGATCGTCAAAGAAGAGGTCCAAACGTATCCTTGAAAAGTAGGTTCTTGTCAATTAGGAATACGCTTTAGAAAAACAGTTCTTCATTGTCAAGAACGCGCTTCGTCATATTATATTTGAAATGATACCCCATACCGATATTGGACTATCAACTTTCAATAAAATTACATTATACATTCTCTGTGAGATGGCTAGTGCAACAAAAATTAATAAAACACATCGGTAATAGTCAGTCTGAAAACTAGTAATGATTTCATCTCTGTACTATATTCTTCTTGTTAAAGAACAAACTTGTTCTTACGAATGAATTGGTTTTATTAGATGCATTCCTTATTGACAAAAATCGATTTTTCGAGAAGAGAGATTCAGATATGTCCTTTGATGATCGCATTTTAAATGTTCTTTTTTTTATAAATTCTTTGTCACGGGTTGAAGAAATACAAAACAAAATTTTGTTTTTTTTTTTCTTTTATTTAAAGGATCTCCGTGCAACACCTGATATGAAAATCGAAAAACAACAAATAGGATCCACATCAATAATGTCTTCTTCATCAATGTTACCGTCTACAACAACAACAAATTCGTCAACTTTAACCAAAACTGAATGTCTTGAATCGAGAATTGCTCCAAGTGGAGCTGTTGTAAGTCTTTCAACTTTTCTTTATAGACCAAAAAAACAATCGAAACTTAAAAATTAAGGTACCAGAAGAAACAAATCCAAATGGATCAGTAACCAATGATGATATTGAAAATCGAACAAAAATAATGATGCGTTTTATGGATGATTTAACGAATATTTATTTTTCAACAAGAAATTCATTAAGATTGACTGTTGAAAATGGTTCGAAAAAATCATGTTTTTCTTTTTTTTGTTATTTTTGCAAAATTAAATTTCTCTCTTTTTTTTTTTGTTAAGATGGATCATGTAATGGTGACAGTGGATTAAGTGCATTTCGAGATAGTTTAGCTGCTGTTACAAAATATTCACGTTGTAAACCAATTTCAACTGTTAATTTTGTTGGAGACAATTTTGCTCAAGCTAGTATTGTATCAAGGTTTGTCTTTATTTCATTTATCATTCTATTTAAATGTATCGGTAACTATATTAAAAAAAATCAGTCTTTTCTTAGAAAAGAAAAAAGAAATATACACAAACTTATGAGTGATCAAGGCAAATATATGGACAAAATCAGACAAAATGTAACATGACTATCTTCGATTTAAGATTGATTCTTTTATAAGTTCTATTTTGTTCCCAATAGGCTTTTTTTACCATGAACATATGTAAAACTATTGGATCGTTCAGCTTCAATCTATTTAAACTTAATTCATTAGTTGGTTAATCAATTACAATGTAATTAGGGAATAACTCTTCAACATTATAACGGATAAATTCCAGAATTTTGAAATATACCCTACGGCGTACATTACATGTACAACGACTTTTTTCAGCAAGATTCGTCTCATAAAAACCAATTTTTCAAGAATTTTCTATTGTCTCATCACGACAATTTTTATTTTGCCATCACTTTGAAATCTTCAATAAGGATTTACATTATAAGGAATTCGTTTTAGGACTTTTCATTTAGTTAGAAGAAGATTTTTCTTTCCTATATTCGTACTTAGTTACGTTGGTAACAACAAATAAACTTAAATTTTTGATAAAAAATTAATATTTATAGAAGAAACTTTTGCATAGAGATTTTTTGACGATAAGAGTCTTCTACAAAATGTTTCTGAAAATATTTTTTGAACTTTCAATAGTTGTAAATGGAAACGCATGCAGCGGAGATTTTTGTTTTTCTTTTATGTTACGTTCTTTCGTTATTTTCACAAAAATCATTCGACATATATTTGATACATAAAAAAATTCTAAAACAGAGGTCTGAGATATACTTTTATTTTCCAAAATCACATCGCTAATGGATGAAAAGGTCGGTGTATTTTAAACGTATACAAATAAGCTGTTTTCCGATTCGTTCGTAGACTAGTATATTTAAAAGTACTTTTCTCCCTTTTTGAAGAACAAAAAAATTTTTAAAGAATATTACCCAAGATATTTTGATAATATTACTTGTTTTCATAGACTTCACTATGATTGTGTAAATGAAAAAAAACTTTTTTTTATTCAAAACCTTTATAATAATCGATTAGTTAGTGTATCGACTTTAGATACTTCATTTAGCATTATCATCTTATGCCATTAAAATCAAATTCGATTATCTTTTGGAAAAGAAAGAGTAACAGTACTCTTTAAAAATAACCCCTAGGCGAATGATGCATGTCACTCATCAAATCATATAAACTTGAGACAATCAATAAGAACCTGGATGCATTAATTGATATTCTTCGATTAAAATTGTCATTTCGAAATCGTCAGATGATAGTTATTTACATCAATAGTTTTAATGATAAAACAATTTTGATTTGATTATTAAGATAAATGCCCGTAAGCTTATTAAAATCGATTTTATATGTTTGTATCATGACATCGATACAAAGATTTGAGAAAAATAAAGTCTTTGCGATATTCTTTGAATCCAAGATCTTTAACAAACTATGAATCTACCTTTTCAGCATCCGATATACAAAAATAAAGCTTCTTTTGATTATGTCGAGTGACAAAGCAATTCTCTACAAAATGACAGAATTTCGCACTCTCAATGATACTTTTTGAGTGAATGACATAAGCTATAAGAGGGACAGAATAGTCGATTTTGTCCCATTTCTCCTAAGGAAATAGCAAAAGAAACTATTTGTGACGTTTCTCAATTTTGATGTAGTTCAGTCAAAAAAAAATGTCATGAAAAGCTCGGAGACATCTTATTTAGTAGAGGATCAGTTGCTTTATTGCTTTGTATAGTTGTTTCAGGTTCTGTATGCTGAATAACTAGATTTTAAGTTTTCTAGAGATTATGAAGTTTTTATTTTTCTCAAAAAATCGAAATTAAATCTGTATTCTTCAAAAAAAAAAGAAAATTCTTCAAGATCAGTCCAAACCCAACGGAATCCGACACAGAGCTCTAATTTTCTTATAATTAATATTAGAACGAAATCCATTTAAAAAAATTATTCAAATAATAAGATCATAATATAAATAATTTGTATTTAAATTATCTATTTTTTTCTTTTTGAATAATATTTTTCTATGATTTAGTATCGAATTTGATCGAGATTATGAACATTTTGCTGTTGCTGGTGTTTCAAAAAAGATTAAAGTAAAAAATTTCGAAAAGAAACTAAATTTATTTGAAATATTTTTTGTTTTCATGTTTTAAGTTATATGAATATCAATCAATATTAGATAATGTTGTTGATTTACATTATCCTACAAAAGAAGTTTTATGTACAGCTAAACTAAGTTGTATTAGTTGGAATCCATATTTAAGAAATTATTTAGCATCAAGTGATTATGATGGATTTGTTTCTATATGGGATATGGCAACAGCACAAAAAGTTCGAACTTTTCAAGTAAAATTCTTTATTTACCTTTTGATAATAAAAGAAATAATACAAAAGACAAAAAATTAATTTTTAGGAACATGAAAAACGTTCATGGAGTGTTGATTTTTGTTCATCAGATCCAAAATTACTTGCATCATGTTCTGATGATTGTCGAGGTAAAAAATTAAAATCTTTCTTTCTTTTTTTATTATATTTTTGAAAAAAAAAAATATTATTTAATTTTAGTTAAAATATGGTCAATGCATAATGATTATTCTGTAACAACAATTGATGCAAAATCAAATGTTTGTTGTGTTAAATTTAAACCTGATTCACAATATAATATTGTCTTTGGTACAGCTGATCATAATTTATATTATTTTGATTTACGTAATACACGTGAACCATGTCATTTATTAAAAGGTCATAAAAAAGCTGTATCTTATGCACGATTTTTATCAAATAATGAAATTGTCTCAGCATCAACTGATAGTCAACTTCGTTTATGGCGTGTTACAGAAGGACAATGTTTAAGAACATATCGTGGACATGTTAATGAAAAAAATTTTGTTGGTTTAGCTGTTTCAAATGGTTATATTGTTTGTGGTAAGAAGTTTTTTTTTTTAAATTTATTTTGATTTCAATTAAAAAAAATTTCAGGTAGTGAAACAAATACAGTACATTTATATCAACGTGAAATATCTCGACCATTACTTAGTTATAAATTTGATGATATTAATAATGGAACAGTTAAAACAACAGCTGTTAATACAGATCGAGTTAAAAAAGAAGAAACAGGAAATGAATTTGTTAGTGCTATGTGTTGGAGTAATGTATGTATATAAGTTTCTTTTCTTGAAAAAAAAAAAAAAATTTTTATTAAAAATTTGTTTTTGTTTTTTTATTTTTAGCGTGAAAATATTTTATTAGCAGCTAATAGCCAAGGGGTTGTTAAAGTCTTGGAATTAGTCTAACTTCTTGTTAATGTGTGAATTCACATATGTCTTTTCTTTTTCTTCTATATGTGTGTATATGTCATATTGATGACTGTGTTCTTTATTTTTTTCTCTTCTGATTAATTTTTATTTCGGTTCCTTTATTCTGTTAACACTAATTATCGTATTGTGTATGCGTATGTCTATCAGATCATGCAAACTGATTTCTTCATTTTTTTTAATTTTAGTTGTTATTCTAAGACAACAGCTTCATAAGTACTTGTGTATAACTCTGTGTGTATATATATATTGAACAAAGATGTGACAGAACATCAACGATAATAAAACACAAGTTTACTAATCCTATGAGAAATGATTACTTTTTTTTGTATTGTAAAGAGATTAATAATCGGTTTCTTTTTATGATAGAAAAAGAATAAATTGTCTGGTTCAATTAATAGCCTAAATTATTTTTATTTTAAAAGAAAGTAAGATTTGTTATAAGGAAGGAAACCTCTTTACATACATGTAATGAACTTTTTAAATAGAAAAAAAGAATTATTTATTTATATCATTATTTCTAAAACGTTGTTCAACTGGTAGAATTCAAAGATCTCATTGAGAAAATATGTTTAATCTTGGATTTTCTATTCATGTATGTTAATCTAAAATATCATATTAAATATTGATAAATGAGTATGTTTATTTGCATTTTTTTTGACCTTTGAAATAATTCAATTAATTTCTTCTTCTTCTTCAAGTTCATCCTGATTAAATATAAATCGATTTCCTTCTAGACAAATTATTGCCAAACATCGCTGTCTTGAAGAGTATATATTATGTAGGTATTGAAATGTCACGACGAAAGCGTATATGCAGAATTCCACTTTTTATGGAAAGGTTACGATTCTTATATATAAAAAATAATTATCAGACAAAATTATTTCCTTGATATCATGATGCTATTTTGATCAGGCGAGAAATTACTCTTATCAAACATGAATAAAACCTTGGTCTGCAATATGAGACATCAGATTTTCTATTATGTCTAAGTGTCTACAGATTTTTCAGAGGAATCTTCTATTGCCTCTCATTTACTTATCATAGTTGTTTTATTAAAAAAGTTTTAAAAAAAACAAACGATTTTGAGGATTTTGGACAATATTTTTTGAGTTGTAAAAGACCAGCAAACATATTAATTTCAGTCTTTTAAGATTGCAATTTTCAGCAAAAACATGAAAATTTGAAATGAATGCATCGAAAAACGACTGGAGATCTTATTTTTCATGAGCGACATGTTTTTCTTGTCTGGCAGTCTCGTTTTTTTCCTGAAAACTTTCCGTCATTTTTTGCTTAAAAACGATACTGTTTCCAGAAAAAGGAAAATGTCTTTCTTGCTTTTTCTATGTTTATGTGTTTTTTTATCGCACAACTCAAAATTCTCTGGGGGCTTTCGCTCTATATATTATATTTTTCTGTTGTTTATCAGACCATGCCAAGATGTAGTGCATGACATTTTGTTACTACTATTATACAAAAAAAGGACTTTAATCCATGAAACGTCATTTTTTTTTGGAGTTGTTTGAGGCATTAAACTTTTCATCGCTTTCCTCTCCTAAAAAAGTGAAAATTAGAAAGAAAAGAAGCCTGTGATGTTCTGCCTGCTGACATACTCTTTCAAACAAAAAAAAACATTGACTATACAGAACGAAGACCCACAGAGAATTTTGGGTTGGCAAATGAGTTACTTTTTTTTTACCGTTGTTTATTGAATATCTACTAAAAATAGTATCGTATAGGGCTAAACATTCTATCATAGTCTCTTCACTAAGACCCCAACATATTTTGAAAATTTTATACAACTTGAATCTACTTGAGCTAAGATCTATTTTTGAGAGGTATTCAAATTTCCAACTTTTTCGAGAAGTTTAATAATTAAGAGCAAGACTTTATTCAATGTGGAAGCTAAGGCGATAGAATACCTCTGAAGATCTGCTGAGTCATTAAGAAGTTTGTGCTAATTATACAATATACTATGTGTCTGTGCTTCCAAAAATTAGTATTTGTCTTCCAGAAGTTTTAAATAGCTACTCTGGATGATAAAATCTGGATAAAATACTGTTAAAGGAAGGTCTTCTATTACGTTCGACGCATAATTATTCGAGAATGGCGGGTGCTCTACTGCGGAAGTGAATTATACAGCTTTGTTAATTCTATCTGCAATGCACGCTGTATGAGTTAATAAAATCTGCACGCTCTTCCTGTTTTTTTCCTTATGTTAATACATATAACTTAATATTTTTTTAAAAATATCTTATGAAGAATAACATTCGAATAATAATGTTTGTCAAAACATGAGACATGAAATTTAATAGAAATAATTTTTTTTTATTTAAATTATAGACAATCATCATGAATCGTTCTTGTACTGCTTTCTTTTTCTATCGAAGAATTCTACACTTGTATAGAATTACATTTAAAATATAAAATGTAAGATTTATATGAAGAAATAAATCTTTAAATAAAAAATATTTATCATTTCTAGAAAATGATATTTTGTTTTTTTTTTTTATATATTAGATTTATTTTTATTTAAAAAATGACTCAATGTTAAATGTCATTGAATGACTTTGAAAAATAACAGTCATCATTTATAATGATTGTTTATATTTATCATTAACTTCTAATGATAAACATATATATATATATATAATAAGATTGATTTGAATAAATCAATCATTGTTAATAAATGTCATATTTTATTACTTTTAATCTCAAATAATTTTATGAGAATTTGTTCATTTAACGTTGACATATTATACAAATAAGCAACTAAATGATATACAAGGTCACATATGTCATAAAAAAAGACCAAAATCTGATTGTATATTTTATTATAAAACAGTTTCTCTTAATCCTTTCACAGATAAAAATGAGTTTATTTGATCATGTGCTAAACATGATTGTGGTAAAAATCCAATTGAACCATCATCTTCTTTTTGTACAAGTAATGTTGATTTACCAATACGTCTTAATAAACGTACTTGATCACCGCGTATTACTGAAAATATTTTTGTACCATTTGTTGCTGATAATAATGAAGAATTTTTATATTCATGCCAAACAAGATATGTTCCTTTTTGTCGAGAAGATTTTTTTGAATCAGAACGAGATTTTTTCGATTGTTCATCATTATTTATTGAAGACAATGATGATGTTAAAGATGATGAATATGATGATGAAAATGATGTATGATAACAATCTAATGTACGAAGAGAATCAAGTTCTATTGCAGCTAAATTAAGTTCATCAAATACATGATTCGTTTTTGGTAAATTTGATAAAGTTTTTGAGTATGTTAGTGATGGATCATTATATATCATACCAATTGTTGTAAAATGACGTTGACGAAGTACATGATTACGTTCAGACGCTACTGGAGATGATATCTGCAATAAATAAATAACATTCAATTTTATTCAATATTCCTATTTTAGATTAGTTGAGATTATATCTATTAAATCTTACTTGATTAATAGATTGCTGTGTTTGTGTTTTTGGCCAAAGTGAACTATCACAAGATAAATGTCTTCTGCGTTTTGCTCCATTTGTTCTAGTTTGTCTGTATGATTGTGGTTGTTGTTGTTGTTGTTGTTCTTGCATCGAAGGTTTTCTTATTTGTGATTGAATCGTTGTTTTCGGTAACGGTTTAATATGTGGATAAGATCGACTAGCTGATAGAGATTGTTTTTTTTGAAAAAGGTGATAAGAAAAATCTGATGAATTCATTGGTTTATTAATTATTGTATCTGACGTTGTTGAATCTGTTGAAGAATTTTCAATAGATTTTTTATAATTATTAAATGATGAGCGTTGTTCACAATGACAATGAGGACATGATATATGTAATGGACGTGTATATGAAGATGTTGTTGTTGAAAAACTTTCTTCTGAATAACCAGAATCTCCACCTGCACTATTTGTATGATTTATTGAAAATATTTCTTGATAATTTCGTCGATGAGATTTTGTTGATAAATTTTGTTTCTTATTTCTATCTGAATAATTAATAAATGTTGATGATAAACGATCAAAACGTTTGTGACTTATGGGAAGACTTATTGATGCGTCACAATTTGATAAACGAATTCGATTAAGACCTGATGTTTTTTGACGTTGATGTGTTGAATTAGATATTGGTGAATGTGAAACTAAATAAAGAGAGAGAGAGAGAGAGAGAGCTTTCTTTTTGTATTATAAAGAAATAGTCCCACACATAATACACATACGATCGCGTCGATTATATTCTTGTTTACGTAAAGAATTTTTTTTTTGATGTTGTTTATCATTTCGATTAAGTTCATCAACTGATAATGTACGTGAAGTAAAATGTTCGATACAACTAGATCCACGTTCTTTCAAAGATCGCCATGAAGTACTTCGACGTACTTTATTTGGTTTTGATGATAAAATCTATATGTATATATAGAAGTGATAAATAATTCTTTCTATGAATGATGATGATAAATTAGATGCAAGAAAAGGATTCGATTATCTAAAGCATCTATCAGAACTATGTTATTGCTGCTTTTTTCTTTACTTAATGACAGTAATTGATAATCAATGTCATTCAATTGTCATCTTTTTTTGACAGCATATCTCTGTTTTGACATTATTTCTTGTAGATTTCTCATCAACATCATTTTCAATCTATGTTCACTTATTTTTCTTTTCGTGTCTTGTATCTATGTGTCTTGCATATCGATTAGGCAATTTTTCTTATCAATGTGGTAACTGTTTTATAATAATGAATAGTAGACATGATAAATATAAAACAATAAGTGCTTTAGATATCGTTTGATTTCTGCTATCAGAAAAAACTCACACTATAATTACATTACATTCATATGTATGTAGTAAAAAAAACCAAGAGGAAAGAGAAAAAAACAGACGGAAGGTAAAAAACTACAGGGCAAATCATTCGCTCTACAAATAATTGGCAAGGCATGTAGATGCATGACAAACGGAACATTGCAAAAAAAAATGATTATAGCTCAATTAAACAAGAATAAATTTGTGACCTTAAGATATAAACAGCTAGATGCATTCGTGTAGATGAAGGTTATTAGAACGAAATTCTTTCTTATTAAAAATCAATTCAAGGTGTCATGTGACATTAAGTATGAAAAATAATTTTTTTTTCTCTTACCGACTTATTAGAAGGTGCTGGAGTTGTACATAACCATTTTGATAAAGATGAACGGGGTTGTTGATTAGTTATCGATGAATCAAATGACGAAATTTGTTTGGAATCATTTGGATCGAATTCATCATCGAAGTCTTAAAAAAATTCAAACGAAAATATATTAATATTAATTTCTACGGAATAGTTTTATTGAGTAGATGACAGTAAGTTTTGAACAAACCTGGCGGAATTCGACCGACAGAACGTGTTGATGTTATTTTGGATTTTGCTCGTTCAAATACATTTACAAGTAATTTCATAAACATTTTGCAAAAATAATCACAGAAAAGAATAGTAATCTGAGATGAATAGTGATGTGTTAAGCGTCAATAAGAAAAGCAAAACAAGCAACAATCGTTTCCGCTCTCACGACGCCAACAAGAGAATGGAAATAATGAGAAGAGAACGAGAGAAAAAAGAGAAAAAGAGATATACTGTTTGATGAAAGTTTATCGATTCGTTGTTGTATTGAGATATTATATTCTCTCTTTCTCTCTATATATAAGCGAATAAACTATATCACCTAAATGGATCAAGTATCGTCCACAACGAGAGAGAGAAAAAGAAAGAGAGAGAATGAAAGCAAAGGTGTTACATTTAGCTGAATATCAGTGCTTTTATAGCTGAACTTTGGCCACGAATAGAAGGAAAAAGAAACAATGAAAGGCTTTTAATAAATAAAATCCTTGTGATGTGTGATATTAGTGTGAATCAATCGATGATAATGAGACGAATACTTCAGTAGACTATCTAGCAAATTATTGTTCAAGGTCGTTTGTTATAAAAAAGAGATGCGAGTGACTGACACACTGAGATTACTTGAAAATATATGAAGAAAAACAAGGAAAGAGGTACGCAGGTGAAATCGGAAGGCGACAAACTGCTCTCGCTTTACCACTAAGTGGTTCGTCGAATAAAAAGGAAAAAAAAGAGAAATTTGGCTACATTTATCGAACACCCTTCTTTTTCTCGATAGCAACTGTTATATTAAAAACCTCACTCATATACACAAGTAAACAATATACGGTTATTTGACTTAAAAAGGCAATTAATAATTTTGAGCTGAAAAATTTAACGTTGATGCAATGTTTTTACAAATGGGAGCCAAAAAAAAATCTTGACTGATTGCTGTTAATCAACAAACTTTTTCAATGTTGATTTGACTTTGTAGAAAAATAACACGTCTTCTAGAAACAACAATAGACGACAATCTTTTTTTCTCTGTTCGTAAAGATTATTTATTTAAACAAGATGGTAAAAGCATGATTCATATGAATGGATAGTATTCAAAGCATTTTCACATACTGTCTTTTCTTCTATTGCTGTCTCTCTCTTTTACATAACATCATAAGATTCCATTCACAGACCATTTCATCAAATGCTCTATTCGTTGTCTCATGCTCGGTCAATAAAATAGAGACGATCACGTTATCAGTGTGCTAGTTCTGCTGTGCAAATAAGAAAACTGTTGGTTCAGCTTCACTCATTTCATCGACCTCGTCTATATTGACGGAAGTGATTACGTGATCTTATATTCATGGACAATAGACGATCTATGCGCATCAACCATTAGTCTTGTCCTATTCATATTATTGTTTGTCTGATTACAAAACAGTTGTGAGAACGATTATTGTTTATCTCACTGGTGTTTGATAGTAAGAACTTTTCTCACGCACATCATATAAACAAAGTTGTCATTCATCCTCTTTCTGTAATCTATCTAATTACCTTGTCTATCTTATTTAACTATGATGTTATATGCAACATAAAAAGCAAAGGTCTTCTTAATAGTATTCTAAAATGCAAATTATTTGCTTACCTTTACGACATAAAACATCTCTAAGCTTTTTCCACATTGATAATAATAATAAAAAAGAGACAAACGTTGTCGTAACTGTCTGGCCGATATAATAAGCTTTTTTTTCTACTACTTGGTAAAAATATATTGCGTTCTATCGTTCTTGTCGCCGCTTGCGTGTGTTTCAGATGGCACACAAGGTTATTTTGGCGTTTGTATGTGTGCCCAGAGCAATATTTGAGCCTTCTTTTCTTATGATTTTCATTCTATTTTCGCGCCTATCTTTTGGCTCGTCCCATTCAACATCATCATGTTATAGTTACGAAGAGAAAAGAGTTCTCAAAACAAAATCAAATTAGACAACTAAGAAAAAAGAAAGAAGAGAGAACAAAGAGAATATTGATTTTTTTTCTTCTTCTATTAATCACATGCATTGCTCTTTCGGAATCTAATTCGATCAAGATTCTTTTTTTATTTGTTATTCATATGAAAGAGAAAAAAAAAGAGACTAATAAGATTTAGACACCAAATTTAAAAGAAGCTTGTGCAATAGTTACATTCGGATTTAATAATTGTCCACGATCTGAACCTGCAGCACCAACAATAACATGTAAAGGTATAAGATGTTCTTCGCGTGGATGATTCAGTCGTGCATAAGGTAATACTTTATCCCAATTAAGTAAAACTTGTTCACGGTCATGTTCATCATATTGTGTAAGAGCTTTAGTTAATTCATTCATAAATGTATTTGCTTGTATTTCCGTTGTTTGAAATCCATGTACAGATGAACCTGATCCTATAATTAATATTTGTTCTTTTCTTAATGGTGCAAGAGCTTTTCCTATAGCTAAATGTTGAGCTGGAGATAAACTTTTAAGAATAGATATCGCAACAACTGGAATATTTGCATCAGGATAAATAAGTTTAAGTGGAATAAAAACTCCATGATCCAAATTTCGTTTATCATCAAGTTTAGCTGATATACCAGCTTGTTCAAGTAATTGTTTAATATGTTTTGCTAAATCTATATCACCTAACGGACTATATTTAAGTTCATAAGCTTCTGGTGGAAAACCAGAGTAATCATAAAAAAGTTCTGTATGTTTTTCTTTTGCACTTATATGTACAGTATTTGATGTTTCCCAATGTGCTGTTATAATGAGAATTGCTTTTGGTGTTGATGGTAAAGCTAGTTGTTTAGATAGTTGACGAAACCAATGAGCTGCTGGACTATTTTTATCGACTTCACCAAGAACATCAAATGGCGGTGACTCAAGAAACATCATAGGACCACTACAGATAATCAAATAAATACAAAAAGTTAAATCATTTCTTAAAAACATAAATAAATAAAACATTTCTTACGCTCCATGTGTAACAAAAATAACAGGAAAATCAGTTTTTGACATTGTTGTATCTTGATAATTCAAATAATGAATCTTGCCAATGAGTACAAGTATTTGTAGAAATGATTTTATTCCTACGTAAGCATGACAGTGCATATTTTGAACCAGTACATTTTTATCAAAAGCATGATGAAGCGAAAAGAAATAAAAACAGCAACTTCAATTTTTCAACCATATAATGATCTGCTGGTTGATGTAGATGATTCATTGAATAGTTTTTACAAGGAATCCACTGATGCACTCGTTCATATCGTCGGATAACTGAGGCAATTGCAAAGATGTTTGCACAGAAAAATGACGCATATCGCATAACATCCTCACACCATATTTTCGTCTTGACCATTTTATTTTTTTTATATTTTAATAGTGTCATGAACTAGCGGCATCTCTATGCTGGATAATTATATAACCTTTTCTTTTCTTTTATACTGATGAATTAGTACAGAGTGACATCTATTCATTTTTCTTATAATGACCAAAACGATATTTGATACAAATATTATTAAAGCCATCCTGATTTTGAATATATGAAAATCTTGAATAACGACACAGTCATACAAAAAATCTTTACATAGTGTATTAAGGAAATAATCAATGGAACACAATTGCATTCGATGCATCAGGCAGTAACTCATAAGTAACGAAAAAAAGCACTACAGAAGAACGCAACAAATTAATAATTTTCAATAGATGACACTAAAAATCACTCGAAACTCGCTATCCTATCATCAATGAATTAAAAAATATATAAACAACATTGAATTCTATGTTGATTATGTTGAATACTCAGTATTATCACGGATGCAGCCTGTAGATAATAGGCAGAGTATGAATTTACAAGTGAGATCAAAAATAAACCGAGCTCGAACTAATTTTCGAACAGTAAGTGAATATATAGCAAATAAATAAGAAAAATGATTGACTCAGATATCAATCTTTTTGGAAAATTATGATGTTCTAGGCAATGATCAAACAACGTTTTGATCGATAGTTTGATATCAGAAACAAAAATCGAACCGAACTATAACGATTCGGTCTCTGGTTCGCTAAGTTAGTATCAGATCATTCATCAACTATACTATAGAACATTTCTTTTCATAACCAACTTGCATTAATAACGTGTAGTACCGATCTTATTCAAACCGTTAATCAACCATCAGTATATCATTTGATAAAATGTACGCTATACCGGTGGTAGTTCTATATTTGAACGATCAACTATAGCCTCAACGGCATACCATTAGTAATGTGAACAAAAGTCTAATATGAGTAACTACAGTTTTGAAATTCATATTCTTACTGTAACAACCGACGTGATGATGTCTTAAATATTAATATCCAATAGACAGTGCCTTGCCACTTTTACTACGATTGTTTTAAATATTCATGAGTAACACGATGGACAAATTAAAATTTGTTTTTTTTTCTCTTTCATTTGCAATTTGTTAACGACACAATGAGTGGGAGTCAAACTTTTAATAAAAAAAAAAAAAAAAGAAGAAAAAGTGAATTTAGGTTTAGAACAAATTTATGTAGATATATGAACGAATAGTACAAGAATGGACTAGATATTTACAAATTGATCACGAGTCATAGCCACGTATAGTCGTGATCGTTAATATTTAAGTAAATAGATGAAGAAAAAAAACATATCTCGCAGTAGCAGATTTAAAGAATGCAACGGAGACGAGCGTCTCTTCCCCTTCCGGGAGGTTTCACTTTTTTAAAACAGAAAACGCTCAAAAGTAAGTTGACACGACCTCTCATAAACTTCAAAACTTGCTACATCCACCATCCAGAAGTTGGAAATTCACTAGTAATTCAGTTGAAATTTGATCAATCAGAAAGAATTTAAGCCACTCTACAATGACGGTGAGTCGAAAAACAGTGACACAATCCTATTGAAGGAGTTAGAAAATATTGACATAGATAATTCAAGTTCAATAGGTTCAAATAATGAATTCCACTTGATTTTCTAGAACTTGATAAATTTCCACTATTTGAAGGTTTAGTATATCTCCGAATTTTTAAAATTTTGTTTAATATAATATGAGCGAGCAAAACGAAATTCATTTGATTTTTTAATTCATACTTTAAAAAACTGAAATTGATGGAATACACAGTTGCATTCGTATCATAATGACTTTGTCATATGAAGTTGTTTTTTTCTCTAAATAATAGATTTGTCTTTTATGATCACATTTAATTAAGTATCTGTTGACTTAACTGTCATGAAACTAAACTCATCTGTTAAAGTACTAGAATAATGAAAAATACAATGTAATGTGACCTAAAATAAATGCAGACTTTGATCTGATGAAGCTAGTACATTACATAGTTCATAAATCATTATATATTACAACCTAGAACATTGTTACCTCAATTCATCAATATGTTCTAAACCATCTCAGTTAATATAATTTGACACTTTGCTTTTACCTACATTATTTTTTATATTGTATAGAAATCAATGATATTGAAATCTTCTCTTGGGAAATAGAACTAAAACTCATATTCATATTTTGAAGATTGAGAATAATAGAGAATACCAGACTATGTAATAGAAAATATCTTAAAAGAGTTACATTTTGTCTAGATTATAATTACTTCCGTGAAATACGAACTAAAAGGGGGTATTGAAGTGGAAGAGCCAAAATGTGAATCATTCCAGACTGTGACAGACATTATTGATATACGATAAAAGATAACATATCGATAACATCTCTTTTTTTAATGTATGATCTACTTCCTTATTGCACTTTTCGAAAGAGTAAGTAAAAGAATTTGTGAAGAAATATGTTTTCAAAATAGATAGAATAAAACAATCGTTCATGATTAGCAAGAATAGCTACATCATGTTTCACATTTTAATCTTATAGAAATTACGCTAAAAGCTTTTTCGATGTATTAGTATGTGATTGTCATATTAAAAAAACAAACGAAATAGATCTATTGTAATTGTTTCTTATTGATTAATAAAAGTGAGAATAAACTAAATATAAATTAGTTTTCATCTTAGCTTGACGTGATCTGTAAACTAACTATGAAAAGTGGTTCTCTTAATCGAAAATGGATGATGTTTTCTAAACATATTTACATATAATCTATTACAGAAATGACTAAAAGATAATATAGTGTTGGTCTTCTATCAAGATTTTCTATGCATACACCCACATAAAGACATTGTATTTTATATTGAACTTCAATGCTGATTATATTCAAGTGTCGATGACAGTTGTAATTGAAATCGATCAATCAACTAAGAAAATTATACACAAAGTTTTTTTCTTTTATATTGAATATATATCTATGAAAGAAACTATCAATTAGGGTTAACTTGATTTTCAATCAAGTACTAGAAAAAATTATTCCAGACAATTGGTTTGTGTAAAGGAAACATGAAGCATTTAGAAACGGAAATGTTTCCATACCCGCAAATATTAAAAATTTTGTTTTTTTTCTATATAAAAAGAGTCGAATGTCTCTGTTTCTCTCTCTCTCTCTCTCTCTAAGAAAATAGTTCAAAGCTAATGTTCTCTTTTCTTTTTCTTTCCCTTTTTTTCTCTCTTTTTTTGCTCAATTCATTCTATTAGTGTTAGACACGAGAACTAAAACGTTCTTATTTAATTGCTAGTCTTCAACTAATACTTTTTGTATTCGAAAGAAAAATAAAAATTAAGAAATATATTAATTTTTAGAAATAATCGTTATATTATTCGTAAGTGTTATTTATTCGACAAATTATTAAACAAAAAAAATGAAAAATAATACAAATATTTCTATATTCAATGATTATAAAAAATGTACTCTTACAAATGGTATTATACGTTATTTTGGTACATTTATTTTTCTTATTGGAATCATTTCAAGTGTATTGAGTATTTGTGTTTTTGCAAGAAAACCTCTTCGTAAGTCTTTTAAAATTATAATCTTTGAATTTTCAAAAAGGAATTGTTTTTTTTTTTTTTTTTTCTTGGTATTAAATAGGACGAAAATCATGCTGTTTTTATTTCTTGGTATTAGCAATAAGTGATGCAATACATTTATTAACAATGATTATTGAAAATTTACCATATAGCTTTCATATAGATGTAATAATTGTTCATACAATTGTTTGTAAAATAATAATATTTCTTATTTATTCATCGAATCATTTATCAAATATTGTACTTACATTAGCATCAGTGTAAGTTTTATCAAATAGATAAGAGACATTTTATATAATAAATATTTATTTAATAGATGTTTTACCACTATGAATGCAGAAGTTTATTCTAATTGATATATTTTTATGAGAAAACGTTTTCTTTTTCATTGTTTTCTAAATGATACAAGACAGTATGAAGATGAGAGTGAATGACGATACTTAGAAAATATGTCTCCCTTTAGAAAATATTTGTTCTAATGTAGTATGATATTCATCGTAGAACAGCTGTTAAAAGTATACCACTATGATATGTTTCATCATTGAAGACTCTACTTCTTTTTTCTAAGAGTTGAAAAAAAAACGGTAATTTTCTCACATATACTATTAGCTTTGATTAAGAGAAAGTATCTTTTATACAAAAAAAAACCTTCTTCATTTTTATTTAAAAAAACCCTCTTATTATACTACCACTTTTGTTACAAATAAAATAATATAAGGGTTAAAAAGTTAGCTTTATTCAAAGTCATGTCAGAAAGCTAATTAGTAAAAATCAACATAAGCAATGAAAATTATATTTATTTTTATATTAAATATTCTAATGTAAACTATCCTATGGAATATTTATCTATTAAATAGAAATCTTTTTTTTTTCTTCTTTTATTTAGAGATCGATTTATTTTAATTTATTGTCCATCACGCTCAAAGCGTTATTGTAATATTCACAGAGGCAAATGGTTTGTATTTATTAGTATAATTATTGTATTTATTGCTAATGGACATATATTATATGGTTATGAAAAAATTTATTTAAATGATAAACAATTAAATCAATTCTATGATTGTAATATACGTGAAGAAAATATTTTCTATAAGAAATTATTTCATTTTTATGATTCATATATTGAAAGTATTTTTTTAATTCTTATACCATTTTCTATTATGTTTATATGTTCATTATTAATTATATTTCAAATAATTCAAACACGAAAAACAATACATTATAATAAAAAAGGTAAATTTTATTATTATACATTTTATTCAAGAGAAACTATTCCACCAACATTTCGAAAAACATTAAAAGAACAAAAAAAAATAAAATTACGTGATAAAGATATACAATTATGTTGGATGTTAATTGGTACAACATTGACATTTCTTATTCTTTGTTTACCAACTGAAATTAATGATATATTTAATTATACTGGTCGTGAACGTTCTTGTTTTGATTGGTTTCGAAAAGTTATATTAATGCTTATGCAACAAATTTATTATGCTGGTCATTTTTATATTTATACATTAACAGGACAATTATTTCGAAAACATTTATATGCAATTTTTTTCAATCGACATCGTCATCAATTAATTTCTACAAGAGAAAATCAATTTTTTCCAACAAGAATATTTTCTCCATTTAATAATATGTATCAAAATCGAACAAATACTATAAGTTATAATGAAGAACTGAAACGATCAACAATGCCTACTAATTATACAAATATGAATATGCATCAATTAACAACAGCACAATGTGAAATTCATCGACTACATTTAGATGATAATAATACGTCAAATGAATCATCACAACAACTTATTTCTATTTCAAAAGATAATTTAGATTTACATTAAGCGCATTTATTTTTACTATTCTATTGAAAATTTTTATTGTTCTAGTTACTATTTCCTATTAAATAGAACATATTCATTCATTCATATAAGTCATAGATTTTGTGCCTCATTTATTTTGATATTAAAAGAAATATGTCAGAAAATCCAATATCTTTTACAAAAGATGATTTTAATTCTATAGTAAAAGAACTTGAGAATTCAATGCAACGAACAAAATTACTTGCATCTCAAGCTCATCATATCAACACATTACAAACAAAACAAATAGGTTTGTTTAATTATTCATAGAAAAAAATAATAGAAACAAAAGGAAACGCACCTATAAAACAGAAATATAAGGTCAAAGAGACTAATAAAAACAAAAAAAAAAAAAGCGGGTCAAAAGTTTGTTTTTTTTTTAGAACAATGTCAAACAACAATGGATAAATCAAGTAAACATCTTAAAGATGTTGAACATGAAATCGATGAATTACAAAGAAGTTTTTGTATTCGTTTATGTTGTCCATCAAAAACAAAAAAATCTAAATCAAGAAATTCATCATTAAATAAAATTCAAAAAAATAAATCTAATGAAAATTTAGTTCATATCGAACAAGATCCAATCTATTCAAATGAGCAATTTCAAAATTTTGATGAAAATTTACAACATTTACAATATTTTAATACTTTAATTGATAATGAAATTCAAGATCAAATTCAAACATTAGTTTGTTTTTTTTCGATATATATATATTGTGTTTCTCAAAATGATTTGATCATGTTTATTTTCAGTTTATTTCCACTTTCATAAGAAAATGATGGCTAGTTTAACAAAGATAGAATCTTTGAAAACTCAAAATGATAGAGCAAATAATTTTCTATAATATAAAAATATCTTCCAGGTGTTCACGACTGTTTTTTTGACTGACATACTACCATCTTACAGAATGCACTAAACTATATTTAGTTTTATTTTTTTTCATACGTATTTTTTCATTTTTGTGTTTTCTATAAAAATTGACATATACTGGTCAAAAAACGTCGTAGAAAACTAAATGACATTTTACCTTGGAGAGAAAATTATTTGCTCTATCATTCAAAATAACTCAAATGGAATTCTCGGAAATTAAAAATTCTTTTTTTTGTTTTCCAAAGACTATGTTCTTAAGAAATTGCTAATTGTTTTCAAAAATTTCTGTTGAAAATAAACCTAGTCGAATTATTTTCGAAGCTATGGTATATTAAATAAGAAAAAAAAAAGAAGAAAATTTTCTTATTTCAGAATGATCTTCACAATAACGTCGATACTGATGCATATAAATTAACAAAAGCTAATTTTAAAAGCAAACGTTTATTGTAAAATAAAATAAATGTGAAAACCTCGGATTTAAATTCGAATGTTATGTATACTTCAAAAAGTAAAAATACAGAAGCAATTTTCGTTTAAATATCTTTGCAATAGGTGACTTAGTCTTCTGGTTTCTTAATGTTTTATATACCATTTTGTAGCCCGTGAAATTCTCTATCGAATGGTATACAATAGCTGAGGTTTTGTTTATTTGTGAGAGAAAAAAATTTTTTACGCAAACCGGAATAGGTCAATGTTTGCATAGAAAAGCATAGCAAATAATGACATTTTTGCGATGATTCAGCAATTTCTTGACGAATCATTCTTATCTTCGAACTCTACCGAGATATTGATAAGACGATTCTGTGTGCAAAATTTCATCACAATTGGACTACCCTTTGAAGAGTTATCGTGTAAACGGACGGACGGACACACTGACCGATTCTATAGTGTACTCACTTTTTGAGTACACAAAAATAGGTTAACAATATTAAAAAATGAACTTAATAGATTATGTAAGGTTTCAAATATCGACTGTTATTTGAGCACCTCTTTTTTTTTGAGAAGTCGTAATTTATGTTATTTTGCGTATATAAAACACGTCATATATTCTATTTATAGATCTTAATATATTTTAGAGTAATATACTTGTTCCATTTTGATTTAAATATGACTTTAACATATATATATATATATTAAAAGATTGTTTTCATGCATAAGTATATAGAGAAAAAAATGACGTGGTACTCATATTAAAGAATAAAGTAATTAACGAAGATTACTTTTTACTTCGAAACTCCATTGAAAAGTTCATTATTAATAGTACAATTATAAAGACATTCTCTCAATAATTAATGAATATCAAGAGAAGAAAAATTGATAATTTTTTTTCAAATGTAATTATTAACAGATGTAAATATTCTCATTTTTTGTTTAAATATTTTTATTTAAAATATGATATTAGCTATACATCGTTTTATTTTATTTTATTTTCATTCTTGAATAAAATGTATCGAATTATTATTCTACTGATCATTGTTTCATGGAGTGATTCATCAATCTTTCCATATTCATTAATATCAAGTACAAGTTGGGTAATTAATCCTGAAAGTTTCTATACAGATTTTTCAGCTTCATTAACACCTGATCAACGTCCATCAATATTTCAATATAGTTATAATCACACACCAACCGTATTTATATGTCGTACACGTGGTTGTTCAAAAATTTCGACTCTTTCTATGCCTGGTCTAGATTCAGCGGAATTTGCACTTGCTGGCGTATCACCTCGTCGTATTCAACAATATTCTCCTTATATTAATGGTGCTCAATTTTATCTTTCATTAGGTTATCGAACACCGAATAACAATGTTGAACTAGTTATGTGTTTACCATCAGATCCTGAATGTAATAAACCATTAATTCAAAATACAGTAAATAGTCCAGGATTTGGTCAAGCAGGATTACGTTTAACATTTACTCATGAAGGTTTACCTATAAT
This sequence comes from Rotaria sp. Silwood1, assembly GCA_905250075.1. Taxonomy (NCBI): domain Eukaryota; kingdom Metazoa; phylum Rotifera; class Eurotatoria; order Philodinida; family Philodinidae; genus Rotaria; species Rotaria sp. Silwood1. The sequence continues at coordinate 555,911 of CAJNOP010000060.1, forward strand.
GATCATACCCGAAGCTCGTTATGCATCTGTAGATAATCGTGTTACAGGTTATACAGTACAAATATGCCAAGATCCATTATGTCAACAAGGTTTAGACTATTCTCGTGTTTCATTACCATTTAATCTTACAGGAAAAGCTTATTGTAAAGGAACAAGTGTTGATGTAGCACGTAATCGTTTTGGTTTCCCAACTTGGTTAACATTATGTGGACCTGAATTAAATTTAATACATTGTTTAACACAATCATGCAATCAAACATCTGTAATTCAATTTAGTGTTAATCAAGATTTAGTTTATTTTGTTTATTTAGCTGTTGATTCACAATTTCGATTTTCTATATCAACAAATGGACAAACATCACAATCGGGTAACTTTTGTTTGTTTTTTTTGTTTATATTTATTTGAAAATAAAAATTCTTATTTAAGATATAACTCATATTCGATGTCTTGATCCTGATTGTAAACAATCAATTCAATCACAATATACAATTCCTTCGAGAATAGTACAAAGACCAAAATTATTTGGAGTTCAAGTTCAACATGTTATTGATCCAAATACAGATTTACCTGTTTTTCATTTTATTGCTTCAGAATATCCATCAAATAAACCTTTATATATGTTTATTGTATGTGGAAATATTGAATGTACAGATATGACAAATATTGTGGATTATGGTATTCAACTTGGAATCAATCAACTTCGAGTTTCGGATGTTTTTGCTGATGATCAAGGAACAATTATTGCATGTTCAAGAGTTAATTATATCAAAACAAATGAAACAATTAATCTTATTGTAAGAATAGCTCGAACAAAAGAAACAAGACTTCATGAATTAAATTTTGTTCAACCTTAATTGAAATACAATTAATTTTCAAGAAAATAAACAATTTTTTTTTTTTTTAAATTTTCTACAAATTAAAAATAATATAAGAACATCTGAGATAATATGATTCTTTTCTGCTAAAATATTAATGTGAATGATTGAAAACTGGTTTATTTTTTTCATAAAAATGGAAACAATATTCTATCTTCTTAACAACAAACCAAGTCATATTGACCAAGCAAAATATTTTGAGTGTAATCAGTATATACTGTATCTGTAATCATATGCACCTGCTATTTTTCGTTCTCCTTTTTTAGTTTTTGTTTTCAAATTTCGTCATTATTTCTTATGGCTTATTTTCGTTTTATTTTTATATAAAAGCAGCCCAAAATACAAGTCATAGTTAGACATTTATCAATAATGTCATTTGTTTTATCGTCAATTATTTTATTACTTTTCACATCTGTTCTAATTGTTGAGAATAGTGTTACTAATTCATGTCAAGCTCAAGTTGATAAACTTGATACATGTATGGCTGTAGTACAATTCTCTGGTGATTGTAATTCAGGTATTGTTAATTTGACTGACACTGATTATGCAAAATGTAATACAACGAGCTTTTTTTGGTCTTATCCACGTTATAATTTAACATTAATGATTGAAACACCATTTACAAAAAAACATCAACCATATACCATCTATCTTGATAATGAACAAGTCATGTCAGCTGTCTCACATGTTTATCGAGTATTTAATAATCAAGAAACAGATGTAACAACAAAAGATAGAACGCTTATTCAATATTCTGATTCAAATTATCAAATTATTCTTAAACTTCAAGGTCCTGATCGTCTTCAACGATATGGTGTGAATATCAACTACGATGTTCTCCCAATGTAAAATCATGAAAATCTTATTTTAATGATTTTTATCAATAAAAGGTCAAATCTTTAGGTGGGTAAAGTCCTTCCTTGGGGACGTAATTTCACAAAACTAAAACACGTGCATCTCAGAATAATCAAGTTTCCTTACGCTAATTTATATATGTTACATGTATGCTAAGTTACTTAAGATACTGTGAAAATATCAGTGTTCGTGACCTATAATCAGAGAAGTTACTCGTAAATACAAACTAGCGTCAGTGACGTGATAAAAAGAAAAACATGGCATAGACATGCACCAAGTGCATTTTAGTTTTAAAAAGCTCCGAATACAGACATTACCATTGAAAAATAAATAGTACATTCTGTGGACAACCCTTGACATTATAAAAACTATATCCAAAATTCTTCTATGTGTAGATTTTTCAAAAAACAATTGATTTACATTTCGTTAAATACATGACAAAATACGAAGAAAATGCTGTTATAATCGAACGAAAAATTCAAAACTAATTTCAAATAATAGAAATTCTTCTTCAAAATCTCTATGCGATGGTAAAACAAAGAGTTTCCTATCTGGACTTGATAGAATTTTGGTCGAATCTATTCAGAAATTTTCGGATGTTTTTCTTTTATGGTTAGAAAGATATTTGCTAATTAATCTTTAATTAATAATCAACTGAAAGAGCTAACATTTTAACCGTATGTCTATGTCAAAAGAACTGAAAATCTTTTCTTTAGTATTGAAAGTAAAATATTTTTCATAAGCAAATAATTTTATATTTATTTCGATCTTTATTTAAATTGAAATGTATGTAAAACAATAGAGAAAGATATTGCGTATATTTTTGATGAGATAAATTATTGAAAAAATAGACTAACAAACAAAGAAAAAAACGAAAAAATTTCATTGATTTATATATCGGAAAAAATAAAATATTAATTTTACTTAATGTCATATCGATTTATAATCAAAAAAAAAGCACATCGATAGACATTTTCATGGCCTTTATTTAGTTAAAAATCTCATCATCGGAATCATGAGCATTTGTCATTAATGGAATGTTTTCATTGAATTTATACTGAAACAAAAAAAAATAAATAAAAACAAAAATAACATGAAGAGATGAATGAGATCATTAGATATACTTTTGGAGATGCTGATGGTTGTGCAAAAGTTAATGCTGAAACACTATCTTGAATCGATGGACGAGCTGATTGATATATTTCGTTGGTATTTTCTATCATGAAAAATAAAAATTAGACTGAAAGAAAGAAAAATCAATGATTTACCCTCATCACTTAAAGGTTTGTCTGGTGATGTATTGAATTCTGGTGATAGTTCTTTATCATTCTTTTCGATTTCTTCATCATTCTTTTCAGTTTCTTCATCATTCTTTTCGGTGTTTTCATCATTCTTGTCAATTTTTTCGTCCGTATCATCAGCAGCAACAGCATGTTCTTCATTAACAGTTTCAGAAAAAGATCCTGATTCATTATTTTCAATCACAGAATTTGATAATGTTGGTTCAGTTTCATTTACTTGAAAGTTTTTAAAAACAATTATTAGAAGAAGAATAGTAAATTTTATATAATAAATGAATGAAGTGAAAGGTAACATAGAATGAGAACTTGGAATGCAAAGGCTACTGATCCAACAGTCATCATTCTAGATTGGGGACTAAAATTTTCAAGTCATAAACTGACCGATTTAAAGAAATCTAAGAAAATATTATAACGTCATCAGAAGCTAAAAATTCATCAATGAATAAATATGCTGGACTAAACTTATCTTATAGTCACTACATCTTACTATTCTCAAATTTTACTTGATAATAAACGGTAGTTTAGAAAAAGCATTGTCATTTACCAGAACATAAATATTTAAAATAAAATAAATCTTTAAAAGAATCTCATATTACCATTATATCCTAATGAAAATGATTGTTCGCCTTTCTTTTCATCTTTCGGTATGTCAATTTCAAGTCACTATACGAATAACTATTAAAAATAAAATACCTGCTGGTGTCGTATCTTCAGCAACTATAACAATTTGACTTTGTTCAAGTGTTTCAGATTGAACTTTTGATTCCTGTTGAATATCATCTACCGTATCCCAACCATTTTTTTGACTGTGTGTTAATGGTGTTGTTGTTATTTCTGATTGATTCGAATTGTTATCTTTATTTTGATTTGTTGCTATTGATGAAACTTCTTCGTTTAATGTATTTTGATCAACAGAATTTCCATTTATTGGTTGATCATTTTTCGAAATCTCAACTGTAGTTTGAATTTGTTCACTTTCATCATCTGATTCAATATCATCTGTTGATTGTTCATTTTGTTCGTTATCATTATTTGATAAAACTTTTAATGTTGCTTTTTTAATAATTTCAAGTGAACGTGAAAGAAATTGTTCACCAGTATATTGTTTTGTTGGTCGAATACGAGTTTTTAAACGTTGAAATATAATATTACTTGTACGTTTAATTTGTTCATTAATTAATTGTGGTTGTTCATCATTGATTTCGATTAATTTTTCTTTCATTAATAAAAGACGTTCTTGAAGTTTTTCACACTGAAGACAAAAAATAAACATATAAAGAGAAAGAATTTGTGCTTTATTTTATTGTTTACTCGTTCTTGATAAGCTTCGATTTGTTGTTGGGATTCTTTTAAGTCTTCATTTGCTTGTTGTAACTACAACGAAAAAAAATGAAAATAAACGAAAAAGAAAAAAAAAACCATTTCGATTAACTTTAATTTCATTTTCATTGAAAGATGTTTTTAATTGTTCTAATTCTTTTCCTTTTAAAGTTAATATACGTTCATGTTGGGCTTGTTGTCGATCAAATTTTTCTTGCCATTCACGTTCTAAATCTTGTTCCATTCGACTAATCTATTCAAAGAATATGTTTTTTTTTATAGAATTTTTTATAAGAAAAAACCGTAAAACTGACTTCTTGATTATTTGTTAAATTATCAACTGTTCGTTGTTTACGTAATTTATTTCGTAATTCATCTAATTCTTTTTCATATGATTGTTTTTGTTCATCAATTTCATCTTGCCATCGTTTACGTTCATTCTCAAATTTTGTTTTTCGTTCATTATGTATCTATTAAAATAAAACTTTGTTAAATTTATGAAGTCTGAAGTTTTTTGAAATGATATAATTATTTCCGGAGGAGAAGATCAAATTTCTGGGAATATTTTTAAGAGATTAATTTAAAAATACTATTTCGTATTTCGATGATTTTCTGAAGTGGTCGTGTTTTACATAAATTTAGTTTTTATCAATTTTTTGGAATTTTAAATATGATAGAAGATTAAATTTTTGAAAGAATAAAAGTTTTATCTACACTATGAGTCCTACCTCTGACAGCAAAATATGCGCTCATATGAAGATTATCATTTGAACGAGTTCCTTCATCAGAAATAATTGAAGTAATAAGAGGAAAGCTACTCCAACCGATAAATTGTTTTTATTCAAAGATGTGTGTATGAGGTACAGTCAAATGAGCTTTTCATACTATGAAAAGAGCTCTGGATCTTCGCCTATGGGTGTCTAGATACTGCATTTTTATGATAAATTATTAATGAATATCGTGATCTCCCATAGGCACAACATGCGCAATTGATTTTTGAGTTTTTACTTGAATATTTGTCAAAAGATACGCCTTAACAAGAGTAGTTTATTGTGAAAATGTTTGATCCTTTGATTTTCTTTTACTCTAAATAAGAACATCGGAATCTGCCGTTATATATCAGTGCTGTACAAGACACGCGTATATCATAGCTATAAATTAGGATAGGTACAATGGTAAGATCTGCAATTTCTATAATAAACTGCTCTTATTAAGGTTTATTTCTGTGCAAAATTTCAAGTAAAACTTTGGAAATCAGTTTTCTTGGTGTTCTTGAGGAGGATTACGACATTCATTTAAAGGTACCGTAAAAATCCAATATCTACGCCACAACAAGCTAACTGCTCGAACTCTTTTTCTTAGAATATTCGTACCTCATTTGCATACACATAATGCGCATACCTTTAATTCAAAAGCGATTATATCAGTTAGAATACTTCTCTCGTAAGTTTTGTTTACCTTTTCTAAATTTGTACAAGTAACTTTAATTTCAGCTAATTCTTCTTCAAGTGTATTTGAATTTGTTTGTAATTGTTTTTTAATAGCTTTTTCATTTTTTAATTGTTCTTGAATTGAATCAAATTTCATTTGAATATCTAAACGTTGATTTTCAGATTTTTCTAAATCATCTTTATATTGTTCACATTGATGCATTAATGTATTCAAACGTGATTGATTTTCATTAGTATCTTGTGTATATCTATTTAATTGTAATTGTAAATCAGCTATTTTACTTGTTGATATACTTAAAGTATTTGTTAGTTCAACTTTTTGTTTTTCTAAATCAAGAATTTTTTGTGCAGTTTGCTCGGATACATTATTAACAACAACATTTCGTTGTTCAGCTGTTTGATGTGTTTGTTCAATCAATCTATTATAATTTACAAAATAAAAAACGAAATATGAACAATATAGATATATATATAGAATTACTTTTGATTTCTATCAAGTAATTCAGATATTTTAAGATTAAGTTCTTCAACTTTTGCACTACGATCGAATAAATCTTTTTTCATAGTATCATTTTCCTAGAAAAAAAATTTTCAAATAGAAAAAAACAAAAGCATCAATACAATTTTCAAACTATACTTTAATAATTCGTTGAATATTTGCAAGAAGAATACTTGTTTCCATATTTGGATATGATGTTGAATTTTTTGTATCGAACTAAATCATTTGTATTCTTTTTTATTTCTAAGTTTATTGTTTTAAAAATAGAAAAATACTTTTTCATTTAATATATCCATTTTTTCAGTTAATCGATTGAGTAATTGACGAAAATCATTTGGAAAAAATTGTTGTTGATAAAAAGCATCCGTTGGTGCTACTATAATTATACACGTCAATTAAATTAATTATTTTAGGATTAATATCTTTTATAAAATAAAATTTTTCAAGGTTTATTAATCTTTGAATAACTCGTCAAGACAAAACACATATTACGATGTGACGATACAATTTTGTTTTGAAGTATATGGCACATGTAATGATGAATGAAACGCATCATTGTTTGGCTTCGGTCAAAAAAGATTTTGGTTCTGGTTCCGTGCTGAACAATAAATGTGTCAGCGAAAAATACGATATCATTTTCTAGTGGCATCAATGCACTCGATACATCTAGTGCGACTAACATGGTCCATAATGTTCATCATCTTGAAGATTTATTACTTTTTTTTAATTCATTAATACGTTGCCTATTCTGTATGTTTATGTGCTCAACAATTCTATTGTTTAAGAAAAGAAAAAGATTAATTTTACGATCAAAAATACAAGAAGAAGAACTGAAATGATCATTAGTCAATAATTTTTACATAAACTTTTACAGCACATTAGTTGTGAAAATATGACATTGAACTCAAGTAGCCGCCCACGCGCTCTCTCTAAATCTGCCACTGCGAAATACATCTGTTTTTCATTGGCTCGAATCTTATCGGTCACAGTCACAATCACGCATGATCATAATAGTGATTCGTAAGTAATTTGAAGATGTCTAAACAAGAAATATGCTAAAATGAACGACTCTTCGTTTCTCATCTTTCCCTCCAAATTTATGTTTCCATAGTGCATGTTCGCTGTGAATGAATTTTTCGGACCATCTAATAGCTAACCATCAGATTTTCTGCAAATAATCTAAAGATATTTTCTAGAATACGATGCAATTTTGAAATGAAAATGTATATTCCTAAGGTGAGACATGAGTTTCGTTTTTTGAAAGAAATCTCGAACTTCAGAAGTGATTCTCAATCGTAAAATAGTTCGATTTCCATAATTCTCTAAAATTAATACTTCAAATTCAAAATAAACAGAGAAAGGAACGTTAGCCCTAAAGTTTAATAAAAAAAGAATAAGCTTTCATTTCTTTCGGATCACAAGTTATTAGTATCTTACACAAAAGAAATGGAATGTTCATTTCTCAAGAATACATTATGGAAAGTAGGTTGAATTTTGCTGAATGATTAGTATTTGATGACAGCAAGAATTAAATAGATTTAGAGACCACTAACTATCATAATCGAGCTATGTTATTCAATGGGTTAATTTATACAAAGAAAATCTATATGTTACCACTAGATGTGTTCACAGGATATTGTGAAGGAGGCCACATTGATACTTGTTGATAAGCCATTCCACTCATTGATGAACCTTTGAAATATAAAATGAAAATGAAATCTCTAATCTGCAGATATTGTTTACCAGGTCGACTATTATAATCAAGTAATGGTTGTTGTGCTGAATATAAAGTTGGTTGTTGAATTAAAGGTTGTGATGGAGACGGATGATGATGAGGATGAGGATGATATGTAGGTGGTACAAATTGAACTGGCGGTGGTGGTGCTGTTGTTGAAATCTTTAATACAAAGAAATAAATAATAAGAAAAAGTTTTTGTTTGTTTCATTTTTTCTTACAGCTCTTGCTGGTGCAGCATTTTGTATTAATTCATTATTAATTGAATCATCATCATTTAATAATGGTAATTGAGATGGAAGTGGAGTAACAAATGCACTTGTTTGATTTGCATTAGGAAGCATTGAAACTCCGCCCATTTTATTAATACGTTGTAACATTTTATTTTTTTCATTATTAGCCTTTTAATAAAAATTAATAATTTAACTAAAAAGCAATATTTTAATTAAATAACCTCATTCTCTTCTGTAATTGTACGTTTGCGTTCATTTACTGTTTGTTCTTCTGTTGGCATTGTAATTGAGCTAGTACGAGCTTCTTTCTCTCGTTTGATCTAATGCATACAAAAAACGAACTATAGACTTATTTATTTTATAATGTCAAGCAATTAGCTCAATTCTAGAATGATTTTAATAGCCAAAGGAATTTTCTCTCTAATACATTCTATAGCGAAACTTTGAAAAAATGGGCATGATAGTTTTTACGGTCACAGAAGACTTTTTTTTAAAGTGTCATATTAAGAAGAACAAAATGAGGCATTGCTGCATTTTCTACAACCTTTCCTTGACAAGTTAAAAGTATTCCAAAAATCGAAATTCATCAAAAGATCGACTAAAAAACGTCTGCTTTCAGTTTTGCAATACTTTTAACTTCTTAAGAGAAGGCCGTAGGAAATACGGCGGCCCTTTATTTTGTAAATCTTGTTATAGAATGGATTAGATGGAAAACTCTATTGACTAGCTAGGTGCTTAACATAATAGAAAAAAAAACTCAAAAACATATTGCGATTAAACTATTTTACAGTATCTTACACGAATAACTTCTATATTATAAAGTGTTGTTCCGATCATTGTGATACGTTGACCATTTTTTTTCATTCCACGAAGTGAATCATCAAATGCCTAAAATGATTTTAAGAGAAAATGAAAATAACTTTCGTTTCTTTTTGGAAATTTACTTTGCCATTTTGTTGTTTACCAATTTTAAATCTTACTGGTTTAATTTCTCCACTCTAATAAACGAAGGGAAAGTTTTTTGTTAATAGGAAGAAAAAAAAAAGAATTTTTACATCCATGGATGAAACTGTTCCATTTTCAAGTAATTTATATTGATTAACTGTTATTTCTACACTATCATGATCAACTAAAGCTGAACCTTCACCTTCTCGAACGTCTTGTATAATATGATCAAATTTAAATGAGAATAAATAAGCTTTTGCCACAACAATCTAAACAAAAATTTTTTATATCTTTGAAACGAAGCAAAGACTTTAATAACTTGTAAAACAAAATCAACAAGTGCTTGTTTATTTTCAAACATAATTGACCAATTTTGACCACCATCATCTTGAAATGCTAAATAATTATTTGCTTGACACTAGAATTTAATTAAATAAAAATAAAAAAAATAAAAACATTAACAATTAAAATTTACTGTAAACAGTGTTGAAGTATTTATACGAGCCGATGTAATATGTTGAGTCTTTGTTAAATATAGAATAAGTGTAAATATAGTATTATCTGTTGATAAAATAGCAACACCCATTTTTCCTCGTGGTGTCCATTTTTGATCGGCACCACTGAAATATTATAAATAGAAATTCATGAAACTAAAAAACAAAACTGCAGTTATTACAATGAAAACGCTTGAACGGCAGTTGCTGTCATAACCTTTGGTGGAGAATCTTTAACAAAAAACAAAAAAGTAAAAAAGAAAAAAGAATCATATGATCTTCTTTGTTGTTGTTTTCTTTTTGTTTGAAAAATACCTTTTTTAGGTTGTTTAGGTGGAACATAGGCAACAGTTGGTGCTGCTGCTGTTTCACCACCATGAAAAAGGGTAGCCAAATTTCTGGAACTATTTTATTAAAAAATAAATAAAAAAAAATTTTTTTTGTTTATTTTTAAATAAAATCTTAAACCTTTGATTGGCCGATGTAAAGTCGATATCATCATCGTCACTCATCATGAAAATCTGCAAAAAAAGTAAAGACAAACAAAAACACTTGCACTCACCTTGCTTCATTTCTTATCTCTTTTCTTTTTCTCCCTTTTTCTTATGAGTTATCGTTCTCTTAAGTCGAAAAATTTCGTCTCTGGATTTGTTTATTCAACAAACGCCCAAACATGAGGAATAGAAATACGAGCAAATGCAAAATACGCAAATTAAAGAAGGAAAAGAAACAAGACAGATGGAACACAACAAACAAAAAACAAAATCTTATATATTAAAAATGGATGTTTTCTGTTCGTTTGTTTTGGATTCATTTTTGTTTTGAAGTATCGAAAAGCCAGGAGAAAAAAAAAAAGAATAGAAATGTTCTTGTTCAGTTTATTTTTTTATTGAGATCTGCATGTGTGAACACCTTGATGACCACCTTCATCATCTGAATCACCAGCTTCGTATGCTTCTCGACGATTACCACGTCGATCATCATGTGCTGATTTTGTTGTATGAAAATCAATCATATGTACGTCTTCAACATGTTCACCTTTTGGAATTTCAACGTGTGGACGTTTTGGTAGAATTGATTCAAGTTTCTATTAAAAAAAAGCACAAAGCAAAAAGTCAAACTATTAACTGAAAAAAATAACACATGAATTTAAATTAACCTTGAGTACATGAGGATCAGTAAGATGTTTTTCTGAAGGAAATTCAACATCAAATTGAATAATTAAATCTCCTGTATCATGTGTTCGCATATTAATCATCCCTTGTCCTTTTACACATCGAAATGTTTCTAAAACATACACAAAACAAATAGTTTTCTTTTAAATTGATATATTATAATATAAATATACCTGGTGCAATAGGATCATTAGGTGGATGTTTTAAAACAACTTTTCTTCCATCTAAATGTGTTATTACAAGTTGAAAACCACATAATGATTCAACTAAATTTATTTTATGTTTCATAATAAGATTATCTCCACTACGTTGAAAAAGGGCATGTGGTTCTTGTTGTAAAACAACAATAACATCTCCAGGTTCCATATTTGGTGCTTGATCACTTTCACCTGGAAAACGAAGTTGTTGTTCATGTCTACTACCTAAATTATATATTAATTTTTAAAATATTTCTATATGTAAAATATATGAAAACTAACCGGGTGATATAACAACTTCAAGATTTTTCTTTTGATCAACTGTCTTTTTACCCTGACAATTTTTACAACGATCACGTTCGTTAATTATTTCACCTAAAATATAAAAGAAAAAAAAAATTATATTTTTTTTTTAAGTATTAAAAGAAACAAAAAAGACTTCATATGTACCTTCACCACTACAATCTTTGCATACTTGTTGCATTCGCTGCATCATATTTGGACCTATTTGTCTTGTTATTATCTGTATACCATGACCACGACATGTTGTACATGTTTGCTTAGCACCCTCACGACCACCGGCACTAAAATAATTTTATTATTCAATAATCGAAAAGAAAAACATTTGAATCTTTTTCTTACCCATTACATGTTGAACAAATAACTTTACGAGATATTTCAAGTGTATGTGTGTCGCCTTTATATAATTGTTCGAGTGTTACTCTATTTTAATACGCAATATTAATTTGAAAAAAAAAATATTAAAAGAAATGAATATTTACTTGAGTGGGTGTGCGATATCGTCGCCTTTACGTCGTCGATTTCGTCCTCCGCCCATTGTAGAATGACCGAATAAACCTCCAAAAGGATGACCACCAAATGGATGACCACCGAAAGGCGAGTCACCACCGAAAAATTGTCCAAGAATATCTGCCATACTACCTAAACGAGGATGTAAATTTGTACCAAACTTGAACATATTCTATTTGAAGTTATTTTAATTATAATTACTACTATTGAAGAGATTGTGTTTAACAATGTTTTATATGAAGAAATCTATTATTGACAGCTTTAACTAGCTAAAACTTTAATATACTTATTAATCAGTTCTATATTCAAATTTTCTCTTTCGAAAGGACGATTTGAAAACTTCGGAAATGGAAACACCTATTTTCTGAAGCACAGATACAGTGTGAACGGGACAAGAACCACAAACTTAGGTAGAAACACTTTTTGTTCGCTCCCATGCTCGATAAAATACTGTTAGTGGTTTTTGCATGAAGAAAAACTTTCTTTTTTCTTAGTATATACAGGCAAATGCGTAGAATTCTGTGATCGAATGAGTTAACAGAATGTTGTTCATATTAGCAACATAACCTAATTTGTTTTAAGAACTGGAAACATTGATACGAATTTTCACGATTAATTTATTTTTTTAATAAACTAAAACAGATCGTCAAGTTCTAATTCTAAGTTGAACTCATAACTACAAGTATAATGTGTTCTTAATTCCACACTATTGATTTCGTTGATTTTCAACAAATGAGTTATTATATGTATCAAAAAAAGCATCAGAAATAATTATTAGAATGAATAGAAAAATTTATAACATGCAACAAAATTATAGAAAATAGAATCAACACAACTATGCTTTGCTTAACAAAGCAAAAAAGAAAGATTGGATTCTATATAGTGACAATAGAAGTAAGTAAATGTTAGCTCATATCTATTAAATATTTCTAACATTAGAACAAATGAAAACTAGAGAACTATTATGTATAAATACCTTTCACAATAGAAGGTTCTCCTCTAATCAATTTATGAGCTATTTTACTGACACTTAATATATTTAATAAACAGTATGTTGAATTTTCTATGTTTTGCTTTCAGAAATGATTCAACAAGGGATTATTCCAAGTTGAAACCATTCGTTCAAATCCATATTTTTCTGTCAAGTAGAAATCTGTAAGACTAAAACAAAACCTAAAAAGATTCGTCTCATTAGATTTTCTTTACCAAGTTATGATTGTTTTACTAGAATTCACATCTGAAATTATACTACTGAACTTCATAGTTGCTAGAATGTTTTTACAGTTTCAGTTAAAAGCAACGATTCCTTTCTGGGACATTAAATGCCAAAAAAAGAGTCAGTTTCGTGAAATATAATTGTGTTTTGAACATTTAAAGTATCTCTTTGAATTGAAACTTTGAGAACATTCTAGCAATCAAACAACTGATGAGCAAAATTTCAAGTCGAAATTCCAGTAAAAGCGATCATAACTCTAGAAAGCAGGCGCCTAATGTCTTCTAGTCTCATAGAATCCTACTTATGGAAGAAAATCTTAGCAAATCAATGTTTATTAAAACTAGGAATATACAATAACAAACTTCTATCGTATTTGCATCTTGAGGTTTCTCTTTTCTAACATGATATATTTCAATGAAAAAGACTAACCTCCACCACCACTGCCACCACCTTCTTTAAGTCCTTCAAGACCATAGGTGCTTGAAATGAAAGCAACAAATTATGTATGATTTTTCTATAAATCAAATCTTGAAATCTTACTCATAGATACGTCTTTTATTATCGTCTGTTAAAACTTGATAAGCAAATGATATTTCTTTAAACTAGAACAATAAAAACAAAAAAGAATTCTTATTTCAATATGAATTTCAAGTAAAAATACTTTTTCGGCCGATTCAGGATTTTTATCTGGATGATGTGTTTTAGCAAGTTTATGATAAGCCTAAAAAAAATTTCAACACATGAGATAAAAATAACTTTTTTTTTTCGAAACAAACTTTTTTTATGTCATGATCGCTTGCATTTCGTGAAACACCAAGTAAATCATATAATTTTGTGTCCGGCATAATTATTTAAGGCAGATGAATTTTTATGGCAATCTACAAAACATGTGAAAATGTTCATTTATTTATTTTCTTTCGTCTGTTTTTTTATAAGTTCAAAATTTTCGTTATATAAAGAAACTAAATGAGAAAAAGAAATATGTTTTTTCATTGTGTGTGACAAGTATGAACTTGAGGTTGATCATCATCGTCCTCGTCATCATCAACATATTGATCATCATCATCGTCATTCTCTTCATTAATTTCACTATAGGTTTTATGTGAACGATGTTTATTTGAATGAGATTCTTTGTTATGATCAATCATGGATAATGCTTCATCGAGATTCACTCCCGATGGAATATTAAATGCTGGTTTTGAGGGTAATATGCTTTCCAACTTCTAAAATACAAACAAAAAAAAAAGCTTAAATTGAAAAACAGGAAAAGTTAAAAAGACACGAGGCGAATTCATTCACAAAATGGCTCATCATATTTTTATTTAATGTTTCTGTTTCATACATTGGCGAATAGAACTTGTCGAACTGAGAATTTTTTTTATGATGGAGCTTGATCTACAAAATGTAACCATGGAAAAAATATTATCGTGACCATTTTTGTTTAGAAGACGAAAACAAAATAACATTTTTACTACAAATAGAGTCTCTGTTGGTTGAGTTCTGATAGAATTATATTCCAGAGATAGGTCTCTTCGAAAATTTCATTCAAGAATATATTAGTTTATCACTGTAATATATTGCCTATATGTCGATATTAATAAGAGCAAACATAACCATTTTTGTTAGCAAAGTTAACTCTTAGAACTAACATCAAAATCTACAAATGAAATTTGACATATCAATGGAGAAACACTTCATTAGAAGGCAGAAACTGTGATTAAAGTACGAACTATTATTAAAAAATATTAGTATGTTGAGTATTTTGTTGATAAATTTCACTCAAAATAAATAATCCAATATCAGAATCTTATTCAGCACAAAATATTGAACCGATATATAAAGCTATCAAAAACCATATGATAATCTTTTTTTTTCATTGAAAAATCTAGCTCAGGTACCCTTAAAGCATGTTTCAAATAATGAATGCATCGGAAACGTCATTTTTACTATAAGAAACAAGCTTTCAAACTCTGTTATTCTATTAAAAGACTTGAAGAAATATGCTTATATAATTGAAACATGATTTTGAATCCATTAGTTTTTTACAACATTTCTGAGAGGTACCCAGGCAAAATTTTTTGATAGAAAGAAAAAAGTTATCGTACGATTTTTGAAAGCTCTATGCATCGACTGAACATTTAATGCTGAACATGATTCTGATAGTTTATTATTTGTTTTGAGTAGAATTTTGACAACAAAACACTTGGCATATTCCTATTTTCTAATAAAAATCTGTGATTTAATGGCAGTCTGTACCTCTAACTGAATTCTGTCCTCATCCATATGTCAAAGTTCATTTGTAGGTTTTGATATTACTGCAAAAGCTAACTCTGCTAACAAAAATGATTATGTTTGCTCTTATTAATGTCAAGATACCGACAATATATTACAGTGATAAACTAATGTATTCTTGTATGAGGTTTTCGAACAGATCTATCTATCTTTGGAATATAACTCTATCAGAACTCAACCGACAGAGATTATATCTATAGTGAAGATGGAGTTAATAGTGACGTTTAGATTGTCACATAGAAAATGTTATTTTGTTTTTGTCTCCTGAATAAACATTGTCATAATAATATTTTTCCACGGTCGTCTTCTATAGATCAAGTTCCATCATAAAAAATTCTTAGCTCGACAGGCTATTTTGTGAACAAATACGCGCTCGTCCTTAATAATGTTTTGAATACTTGAATAATATTTGGATGATGAAAGAAATTGATTGGTGGAAATTCCACATCAAATTGAATAATTAAATCACCTGTATGATGAGTTTCCATACTAGTCATGCCTTGATTTGGTATTTTTTTCATTGAATCTATTTAAAAATATAAAATCGTTTTTTTTTTTTCATCTCTTCTAATTTAAAATATTGAGAAAAAGAAAACAAACTAGGCTCAATTGGATGATCTGGTGGATGTTGTATAAGTACATGTCGTCCATCAAGATGTTGAATTGTTCGTTTAAAACCCGTTAATGATTCATTTAAATTTATTTTCATTTTAATTAAAAGATCATGTTCATTAATACGTTCAAATATTGGATGTTTTTCTTGTTCAATTAAAATATAAATATCACCAGCTTCAATACCAGACTAAAATCAATATATTTATAAAATAATACAAAATCATCAATTAAATTCTTACTAATTGATCATTTTCTCCACGAAATTTAATTTTTTTTCCATTTGAATAACCTGGTAAAATAACAACATCAAGACTTTTTTTTTCTTCTACTATTTGATTTCCATGACATAGATGACATTTATCTTTATGTGCAATTACTTCGCCTATTAAATGAAAAAAATAATCATATTGTAAATTTCAGATTTTTCTTTTTGCTTTTAATAATTTTACCTTCACCATCACATTCACGACATTGAACTGGTTGTTGAAATGTTATCGGTCCCATACGAGATAGGCCCATACGAACACCTAATTAAACGAAACATTTTCAATTATACAATGAATAAAATTATATATTAATTTACCTTGACCATGACAAGCACGACAATGTATTCGTTTTTTACCTTCTTTACAACCGGACCTAAATATAAAATGAACGATTTAATATAAACTAAAAATTTTTCTCTAATACCCGTTACATTGTTGGCATACTATTTTACGTGTAAAAGTTACAGATTTTGTTTCACCATTATATAAAGTTTCTAAACTAACTCTAACGTAAAAAAAAAACAATAGAGATAAATTTATTCTTTTTGAATTAAAAATAATAATAAATTATTTTTTTTACATACTTTAATGGAATAATTCTTGATTCACCTTTTGGTTGGCCATGATGATGATGATGTCGATTTGAACCACCCATAATCAAATCAAATAAACTAGTTGCACCTATTCAATAAAATTAATATCAAATGATGAATATAGAAATAAAAATAAGAGATCATTACTATGTGCGCCCATTCCTTCTTTAAGACCTTCAAGTCCATATTGATCATAAATTTCTTTTTTATGTTCATCTTTTAAAACATCATATGCAGCTGAAATTTCTTTAAATTTTTCTGGTGGTGCATCAGGATTTCGATCTAAAATTTATTTCAAAATGAATTTATTTTTAAAATATATTAGAAAAATCTACCTGGATGATATTTCATAGCTGCAACTTTATAAGCCTACAATTAAATTCATAAACATATAATAATAGAAAATAAAAAACAAAAACAATAATTTACTTTTGCTATTTGAGCATTTGTTGCATCAGGTGAAACTTCAAGTAAATCATATAATTTAGTATCACGTTTTCGCGATTTAGGAACGGGCATTGTTTATTTGAATGATTAATAATAAATCTTGAAAAAATATTTAAAAACAAAATACTTTGAGAACAAAATGTGTATGACATAAGTCATTTGAGGACAATAATCAAACAGAAAAAGTAAAATAGAGAACGAATGAAGGTGAAAATTTTAGTTTGCATAAACGAAAAGAAAAAGCCAAAAATAAATCATCTGTTTTCATGGTAAAATATGGAATTTTATTTATTTGACTTTATATCGTTGAAATTGAATTCAACAATAAAAAAAAAAGTATTTTTATTAATTGATTTTTAAAGATTTTTATATCATATACTAAATGACATAACAGAGAGGATCAAAAGAAAGATAAATGGTGACAGAAACAATTCATACATTACAAGGATTTTGACAACAATCAGATACATGTATATATATCTTGCTATTTAATAGATACAAAGAATGTGAATCGGGTGTAACCATTATCATAAGGAGAAACATCTCCTTATTTGGAAAAAAATTGTCCAATGGATATGGATTAGATGATAGAGTTATATATTTATTATTCGAAGAATTGCAATCTGTTTGCTCTGATTTATGATACTGATGTAGAACTATTTTAATTTTCTGTAACTTAAAATGTTTTTTGCAGCAAATTTTCCGTGTCAGAATTTGATGAAAGAATCTGTTTTTCATCTGTTAGCATGCCTCTCTTTTTTTTAAAAATATTTTCTTTATATAAATCTTATATGAATTGTCATTAACTTGGCAACAAGAAAACTTTGTGATGCGAAATTAGTCGTTATGTCGCTATCATATTTCAGATTCATTTTCATATGAATGAGTAAATATTCATTGTGATTCATTGATTTATTGGATGCATTTATACATTTTTACTTTAAGCAGACTACTACAGGAAAGAAAAGAAGTATTATTTGTTGAAAAAAAGACCAATAATTTTTATTGAAACTAAAGAACAAAGACAAAAAAAATTGTACATATTTGACAGCTACAGATGAACGTAGGCTTTTCATAGCATCTCTGTCTTGCTATATATGGCTACATTCATCCGCATGCAACACGAATAGTTTATATTGAGATGTATTCTTTGAGTAATTCTCTATGTAACAATCTCAATATGTGGTTCAATGATATAAAGTATGGCAGAAGATATGAATCGACATCGAATATATTTAGCAGGGCAGCATCTGCTTTTTGTAGAAACATACGAAAAAGAAATCGTAATAAAAATGTATTAAATCAATAGGTATATTTACTAACATATTTCATTTTCAGGAAAGAGAAGTTTCTTGTATAAGATGGCTTCAAACTAAAGGAATATCTTAAGAAAAATAAAACAAATTTTATTTGATTCTAATAGAAATAACTAAAATTGTTTAATCTTTATTATATCAATCATCTTATTGCAAACAGTTGTTACCCGAACCTCTTTCTTTTATAATCGAATATAATACCTCTATAGTAAAAGATTCTTCCTTAATTAGTTAACTGAATACTAAAGTGTAACTTTAATCAAAATATCTAATTGTCAAGATGCTGTGTTGGTTTGTAGAATTCTTATTTGGAAACCACTGAAGACTAAAGCTAAAATTATATTAGTTAATAAAGACAAGCTTAATAGAAGATTTCGCTGAAATATTTATCTGCGTTCTTATAATAGAGTGCTCGAGATTGTCTTCTATGGGAGAAAGGCTATTTTATACGTATAAACCATGGTTTTTTCGTAGTGATTATTAATATTTTTTAGTTTATTCATGTTAAAAAGAAAGAAATACTGATATTGTATTGACTTTGATGAAACTAATCATGACATGAATCCTTTTCTTCATCAAGGATAGCACTGTTTTGTTTACGTTTTATTTTTCTTAGACAAAGCACGAATAGAAATGTATGGTTAATTTCATTACAACTTATGAGAATGCGCAGGTGTGTAAATGTGATCATTAGCATCTTTTTTGCAACTCGACACCCTACACCTCATTTTAGTGTAGAACAGTATTTCGACATGCAATGCAAGAAAAGTGAATAAAAACAAATATGCCATAAGTAGTAATGAAGTTGTTGATATATTTGCTATTGTTTCTTCGTTTCAGAAAAATAAAACGTAAACAAAACAGTGCTATCCTTTGTGAAGCAAAAGGATTCATCTCATGATCAGTTTTCTCAAAGTCAATACAATATCAGTATTTCTTTCTTTTTAACATGAATAAACTAAGAAATAAATAATAACTACCAAAAGAAAAACATGACATTTATAAGTATATAATAGCCTTCCTTCTTTAAAAGACAACCTCTAACATTTTATTATACTAAAGCAGAAAAATATTTCAGCGAAATCTTTTATTAAGTTTCTCTTTATTAACTAATATAATTTCAGTTTTAGTCTTGATTAGTTTTCAAATGGGCATTCTACAAAACAGCACAGAATCTTCTCAATTAGAAATTTTGGTTAAAGTTACATTTTAGTATTCAGTTAACTAATTAAGGAAGAGTCTTTTATTATAGAGAAGTATTCGATTATAAGAGAAAGGAGTTTAAACAATTTTAGTCATTTCTAATAGATTTTCAAAATGTCGATCTCGTTTTGGTGTAAATTCTGAAAAATATGAACCGAATCAAATCTATCTCTGACTAGTGACTATGTGCACGTTGTATTATAGATGCGAGTAATGATAATTACATCAATACACAAGATACATTTTTCTAGAATGTATGATTTTTTTCATAAGAATCTTAATTTTTTGGAAAAAAGATATTAACCCAATTCCTACAGGACAGAAGCATGAAACATGATGTTGCTATTGTTGCTATTGTTGCTAATGACAAGGAACACGCCGTCTGGGGCGAAAATTTCCCCTCCTCCATTGAAAGCATCTAAGTTTACTTTAAATCGATTTTATTCTATATTGGTTTTCTTCATGATTTATCTGCATTTTGAATAATTACTTACTTAAATTCATGTTAATAATCAGATTTTCGAGTAATAGCAAAAAGAAAGTGAAATGTTCAAAATCTAACAGCAAAATTCAAAAATGAAATAAACAATAAAACCTCTTGGAATTTCTGTTTTAATTTTCATTCAATATTCATTAACTTTTGTGTATCCTAAAGATATTCAGATAGGTAGGTCTAAAAAGCAAAAGCATTTTAGATTTGACCTAAGTCATTTCCAGATGTCTGATAATAGTTCAAGAGTGCATATTTAAATAATTTGTCGTTTGCTAATTTATTCAGGGAGATATTTTGAACCAGACACATATGTCCGTATTTTGATATTATCTAATTATTTTAAATATCTAAGTATTATCTAAGTACTGACATTATCTGATCGACGGCATCGTGATTGTCTTTCCAAATGTGATGGCAATCTATGACCAAAGTTTGAAAAACTTTTCATGAAATTTCGATATTGTAATCATGTGATCAGCTGGTTTCATCCCTCATCTCGAGAACAGTATGAAGAAACTGTCTCACAAGAATGATAAGAATTCAAGAAATCTTGCCAGTCTAATTGTACAACAACAACACGTACGTTTCAAGTATTATGGAAGGTGTAAGCCACTTGCTTTTACAGCTTCTGGTTGTGAGCTGTGCCAAATTTTTCTGTAATAAATTGATCTCACTAGAAAAAAGATATGAACAAGTGCATTATTTGATTCGTTATAGATTTCATTTGATGAATTGTCTTCATCACCCAGTTGATCGAATCAAATAAATAATGCTGAGGGTGCATTGACTTCAGACCTAAACGTAGCAGCTAAAAAAGCGTTTCGCCACCGCCCGACTATAGATTTAATTAAGTGTGAGTAAATTATGAATTTTCTTGCAGGTCTTTTTAGTAGTGCTTGATAAAGTATGACCACATCATGAATAGTTGAACAAATATCTTGTGCTACATCAACAAAATCAAGTGGATGAATAGACAAATTTAATGAACACATACTACCTATCTCGAATTAAATTTAAATTGTACATTATGTCAGTCACTTTCAAAAACAAGATCAGTGTTCAGTGCTAATTATAGAGATAAAAATAATAGATTAAACCAAACATACATATATGAATGTATGTGTTCTCGTCTTTACTGATCATGTTAACATTTAAAAAATATCAGCAAAATTGCTGGATGTCGTTGGAGAATTGACATTTCTTCAGCAAAGACTGCATCGTAAAGAGACAGAAGGACCTGTTAAATCTCACAATGTATCGTACCCGTCTAATTGTCAAAAATCTGGCTTGTTTCTCTGGCAGTTTGTGTATCTCCGATTCAATCGTCTTCAAGATTTACCCACGTGCATGTTTGCTTGTCTGAGATCACATGTTTGTTGAATAGTTCCACAAAGAACCAATCAAAAAAATTCTCTTGTGATCATGAAAAAAGCACTCTGTTTAAATTTAAAAACACTTAAATATTATAATGACTTTTTAGTAGTGAAGAAAATAATTTTTATCATGACAACATAAAGATAACTTTTATTTAAATAATAATTGATACCATCTCGATGCATTTTTTTTCACATTCATTTAAGACATACTTGAACATATATTTCACGAAAAAAGGCAAACAACAAAAAAGAAATGTTAAGATGATGAAATAGGTACAATGCCTTCTGTTGTTATTCTCGATTCATTTTTATGATGGCTTGGTTGAATTGATTTCGGTACACTGCCTATTACAGGAATAACTTGTTCACCACTTGATGCTTCCATTTTCAACTAAATACGAAATAAATAAAAAACAAATTCAATGTACACAAAAAAAAACAATTGTTTTTATACTTTTAAAGGATCCGTTTCATCATTTGAATCTCCAGTGGCACACCACATATGACAAAAAGTAGGCATTAGAAGTGATAAAGTAAATAAAATGCCTCCACCTACAACACAACATATGCCAATTAAACGGCAAGTTTCTAAATTAGCATTATAAGCAAGTGCTTGTCGGTCAACAATCATAATTTGAGAATTTTGAGATAATGACTCATCAGCATTTATTCTTTTTCGTGGAAGAACAAAACCAATTATAAGTAGAAAGAAACCACATATAACTAATGATGTACCAAACCACAGTAATATTTTCCACCAACGACTAGAGAATCTTGGATGACTAGATGGTATTAAATACCTAGATACAATTTAAACTTTAGTTCAGAAATAATTTATTTTTGAGTTAATAATATTTTCATCAAATTTATCATTGAATATAAAATCTAAACTAGATTAATGAGTTATATGTAAATAAAACTTACTTATGTTGATTATCTCCTTGTTGTCCATGGTCACCTTGTCGATCATAAAATTTATCAAGATAAGATCGAATACCAAAATATCGCATACAGTCAGCTCCAACATCCATATTTGTTCTATTTTAGTAAAGATGACTAATTTATTAATATACGTAATAATATTTAATTGAGATATTTTAAAGAAATATGTTTGATCTGTTATTCTTTCACTGATAATGAAAAGTAACTGGAGTTTATTAAAAGTTTCTTTATTATTGCTTCTTGGTTAGTTGTGCTGATTATTATTCATTCTATCACGATATGCTACACCCATGGGTCGTGTCTTTCCAGTAGTTCCGTTCGAGTTTTTGAGACAAAGAAAAAAAGAGAGGAAACAATATGTTTTTTTTTTCTTACTTCGCAAAAGACTCTCGAAAGAAAAAAGAAAAATATCGTCGTTTTTTTTTCTCCACTCTCTTTAGCTCTTCTTCGCCCACATTCTTTATATATCTTTCTGCTATATTAATGCTTTCGTGTGTGCGCGTTCAACATTTTTCCTTCACTGTCTTTTCTATAGTTCTTGTTTTTTCTCGTTACTTTTTGTGTTGGATGGAATGCAAAAAAAAAACGCTAATGCTCCGCCCACATCTATCCACCCACCTATCTGGCATCAATGAAATTTTTGCTTTTCTGACAGTAAGAGGACGCAAAGAAGGAGACATACTTAAATCTGCGGTTCATGTCAATTACTTCTAAAAATGAACTGGAATAGAATATATGCGCATATTTTTCGACTTTTTTGCTTTTTTTTTGCATTTCTTTCGTAATTAACTCTAGTTAATTAATTGAAATATAACTTTTGTCACGATTTAGTTTTTGAAAAATAATTGTTTACAATAATTATTGTTCTGTCTAATAGAAAAATTCATCGATTAATTAGACCAAAATTAAAATCTAATTGATAATACGTATATTAATAGTGTCATATTGTAATGAATAAAGCATTTTTCATATAATTCTTTTTATAATAAGAATTGTCAGTACTATATCAAATTGAAATTTCTCACTGATAATAAATTGTTGATTTTATAGAATGCTTAGTTTTTTGAAGTTAGAATATGAACTATAAATAGAAAATCTTTTTATTGCAAAGTTCATAAATAAAACACGATCACATAATGCAAAGGCCAACATAAGTACTTTTTTTTTTAAAGTATATACGAATAATAATGTATTAATCATTACTAAGAGAATATCTATGTATGATCGTGTTTATTGTTAAACCATTCTGTTATAAAGAGTATCACTTCATCAATTTCCAAAATTAATGTGAAAACTAAACGATGAATATAATGTAGCAAATAAAGAAAAATTTAAGCAAAATACTTCAATAGAGATTATAAATTGTATATACTAAATGTTCATTATATATAAAATTATCCAAATAGTACGTATTGACATTGTTTTGATGACATTGCAAAATATTTTTTCAATCATATTACATTCTATGATTGAAAAAATTCTAAAGATATGGACGATTATGTTAAAACTATCTTATTACTATTAGCGATACAAGAATATGAAATAGGAGATAAATACAAATCATCTAAAGATGATTGTTATTGATTTTTTTTTCAAAGGTAACCTTCAATAAGATAAAATATGTTCTCATCGAATAAAGCAAGTTTTACGACTGAACTTAAAAATATTAACATTATCATTTCATGTAGACAACTAAATTTGTCTTAACTAGGTATATGAGTGTAAAGCAAAATTACTAGGCAATTCACATTTTTTATTAATGAGTAAACAATCTTAAAGATTTATTTTCACTATCTGTAAAGATTAAGATACGATAGCAAGTCATATTTTATTTATTAACATAAGAAAATATTTACTCTTTTCAGTTATTAAAATTTTGACATGGAGATATACCAGATCAAATGATATTTTTCATCTGTCCTAGTAAAGGCAAAAACACGAGTCTTTTTGACATTTATTATAAATAGGCTGGATGGGAAAAAAGCAACTAACTGTTCGATATAAAAATGTAATCAATGAAACGGGAATTATAGTAGAAGTAAAGAACGACTATGACGTCAAGAATAAATGTGATAAAATAAATGCCTGATGAATAAAACAAAGAAAAAAGAAAGTATTTTATCAAAGTACATGTCATTCAAAGTTGCATTTTTATTCTAATTATAGATATAGATTAAGAATTATAAAGAGATAGAAAGCTATGTGTTAATCAATCGATCAAGTAAAAGTCTCAGGATTGGTTTGAAACGAAACATAATTTTAAAAAAAATTTCACAATCGATTTTTTATTGCTATTGAAAAATCTCAGACAAGAACAATCATTTCATTTCGAATAATCAACCATTATGAAATATAATGTTATTATTAAACTTCTTTGACTAAATACTGTCATAGAATTACTCAAGCACATACTTATAACATTTCACCGAGATATATTCATTAGTCGATAGTGAAGTATATAAATTTACTCTTACTTTATATTTAATGATTCCACATAACATTTCTTTGTGTAGGCGAATAAAATCTAATGATGATCCTTATTAACTATATCTCATTTGCAACATATTATGATATTAAAAAGAAAAGCCTATTTTAAAAATTCTGTTAAAAACTTCAATTCTAAAAGAGGTTTCAAGTTTAACATCGTTAATTTTGCTTATCATTCTATACAATATTTTCATTAAAAAAAACAGCGGAAAAGTTTTTACTTAACATGATTAAGAAAGAATTTAGATCGTCTATAAATATGAATTACTCATATTTTAAATAATGAGATTGTGCATTTACCGAATTACTTTTCGTATGACAATATAGTTTTACTATTCTATAAGCATTCATAATTGTTCAGACCTACCGTTGTTTTGTCAGAAATTTATTGATTCATACTGAAAAATTTCATGTAGTGAAGTACACATAGTTGTTTGTATATGGTTGTATGGATATCAATCTATAAATTAAACAGTACATAGTCTATAGGTATTTAGTTTTTCTATTATAGATTAAAGTCTATGGATTTTTTTTGTCAGTTTTAAGAATACTCAAACATTAGTCTTAACTTTACTCAGATAGTCAATTAAATCATTATATTAAATGGAGTTTTTTGATTACTTTATATTCTATTAGTTATAATATTCAAACATAATTATTCAGATGAAAAATTGATACAGATGAAAGAAATTCCGATGAATTAAATTTAAATATTTATCAGAATGAAGTTTTACACAAAAATGACCAAAACGATACGTTGATGTTCAGTGACAAAAGCTAAGATAATGATCATTTAATCCATGAATATTATTGACACATTGACGATGAAATTTATATAATGGAACGTGTTGATAAATTGTCCGATGTTCATTATTCATGTTTTCACAACGACCACGGTCAGGACAAAATTCAGGATGTTCAAATTCATTTGAATGTCTGAGATCATTTTCAATCAATTCACATTTACTACCATACGAACATTTTTGAGGATGCCTGAACCAAAGCATATGTTGGCTATCATCTTTGTGTTTACATGGTGTCATATTATGTGCGTATGGACATAAAGGTGGATGTGAATATTCACGAGAATGCTGTTCATTTTTCAATTCATTACATTTTTCTCCATAAAGGCATAGGTTCAAATGAAAGATTCTAATATCACTTAATGTTATTTTCATAGTTGTTTGATTTAGAATTCGCCAAGATCCAATCATCATGTCGACAAGTTTATGTCGTTTTGGTTCTTTGTCTAAAGTATCGAGCAATTTTTGAAAAGGACGAAAGTTTTCAATTGGATTAAGATTTTGGCCTGTATTATGATCATCAATAATAGCAAAAATAGATATATTTAAAATATCCAGCATAGTGTTCAATAACTGATTTGAACATTGCTGCAACATGCTTTGGTGGATTTCTAAACGTGCCGCAACCAAAGACAGATAGGACGAGACGTGCATGTTTTTGATGATACGCAATAGCAAATATGTTTGCAATTTTTTTTTCGCATACCAATAGAATATTTTGAAGTGAGAAGATTATTCTCAACTTTTGAATCGCGATAGTGAGACATTACAATAGCACACACATCGTACACAGGTATTTCCACGAAAGCATAGCCAGTATTTTCGGGTTGCCGAAAAACTGTCAATCCCAATGTATAAATTGCTCCGAACTCATCCATTGGATCTAGAGTACCATGTTCAGCTAAAGATTCTAGTTCACAATTCGAATTACAATAGAACCGAGCCGTTGGTTTTCCGTCATGTAGTTCAAGATCGAGGCTTTGAAAGTAATTCGAACGACGAAAAAGTGCCTCTTCTTGAGTTTCACTACCTCGTTTGTAGCCACTACCTGGATACTTCGTATTAGCCATATTGAGAAGAACTGGTCGACAGCCTTTGCTTACTAAATCCTGGTAAACTATCAAACAATCCTCATTGACTACTCTAACCGATGTCGGTGCATAAGGAAATTCTGTTGCATGTGACAACAAAGTTATCTTAACATGTTGCAACTTTGACTTATGCTTATAAAGAATAGTTTTTAATCGATCCGGTTTTAATGTGATTTCTTTTTCACCAATATAATAAGAACCTCTTTTTACTACTCCAGTCGTATTCAACATTACTGTCATTTGTAATAGATGCTGTTGAAGGTTGCATAGGTTTTCATATTTGTCTTGATTTTTTCTATGAATCTTATGGTCATCCGATGCAGTGTTTTATCCAGGATTTTTTTTCCGGAGGGGCGATTTGGAATTTCGGGGGGGCGAAAAATTATTTCCGGGAGGGCAAGCCACGTGTTCATAGCACGATGATCACAAGTTTCGGGGGGGCGAACTCGATTTTCGGGGGGGCGCGGCCCCCCCGAGCACCCCTCTGGATAAAACACTGATCCGATGTCCAACGGCGAAACTGTTCTAAAAGTGCTCTTGAATTCCATTGAAGTCGAAATATATGATGTTAAGGATTAGAAACAAATGGCATTATGTCGGGTTTATAATCGCACATTTCTGTTTCGTACCAATTTTCAGCATCAATTTCATTATTTTCAGGGATAGTTGAAAATGTATAAGATTCAATAAACACTACATGATCGTCAATACGTAAAGCACCTTGATCAATACATTTCTTATAAATATTTTTATCCGAAAGTTCGAGAATGATATGCTCATGACTTGGCAATAGTTTGACAACGGTACCACCAAAGGTTTTATGATCTCGAATGAATGATGTTGGTATGTCTTTAGACACGGGTCGTATCAAGAGGTGGCAAGCAAGATCATCTTTCTTCATAATAACTCATCCATCTAACAGAATTGAACTATGTACTGCTCACATTCGAACTGTACCTGATGTTATTACAAAGTATTGCCACTCACTTTTTTATATTGGATATGTATGATTCTGTCGACATGTATGTATCAGAAGTTTGACTGCAAATAGCTTCTTTTAATCAAGCCAAAATTATCGTTCTTGGTATAAATCTTGAAAGAAAGCGCAATCAGCTCGAAAATAGACGATTGCAAGACGATTTTCGACTAAGAATACCCTAATTGACGAAGCCATGAGTAGTTCATATTGCGGTTGGGATTATACATTATATAGATCAACCCATCGTCGGTATACATTATTAGTTGATGGAAGATGTTTCATATCTTTTCCATCGATGACAATATATGAGATAAGCTCGAGTTCATCTACAAATGATACTGTCGTATTTTTGGATGGTTCAAAGTTGACACTGCTTTGTTTTGAATAAAACCATTGAATTTGATAGTTAATTTTTAAAGATATGATTAGGAAGTGCGCACATAGAAAATAAATAGTTTTAGAAAATTTTAATGAACAGTTACTGCGATCTGTAGAGGACGTCAGTTTTTGATCGAAGAAAGTTCTTGAGCTTAGTAGAGCTACTGTAATTTGTAGAGGATGTAAGCTATTGATTAGAGACATTGTTTAAATTTACTAGAGTAGTTGCGATCGGTAGACAACATAGGGTTTTTGTTGAGTGAAGATTTTCGTTACAAGACAAATTACTTTAATTGAGTAATGAATGGCATGAGTTTTTATTCAAATATAGATATTTTATATCAAAAGATGTGGTGAAATATAAAGAGGATGTAAACTTTTAACCAAAGAAGTTTTTGGTTGCGATGGTATGCAGAAAACTGTACATGATGTAAAGAATGATATGATGCTTTTTCTATAAATAGTGATTATCAAGTATTATATGAAATAAAAGTATAGATGCGTATAACAACTGGTCCTGAAAACAATTTGAGTCTTAAAATAAATTATTATCTTCTATTGAATGTAAGATGAGATTTGAGAAAGAGAACTACATATTGCAGATCGATATTGGCTAGCTCTTTTGTTATTTTTATTGATACAGTTATACTCAAAATGCATCAGCATGAGTCAACGATTTCGGGCTTAGCTAAGAACGGTTTGAATTAAAGTCACGCCGAGAGTTCACAGAGGTTTTATCATAATTTATCGTGTTGACTCAATATTTATTGCGCGTGTAAGGTGGACGAATAGGGGTATATGCATAAGAAAAGATGCTCACTAATGTCCATATTTTAAATCACTCATCTTTGAACATCGTTTTTTGTATTTTTTATTTTTGTATATAAATGCTCTTGCATACCGACTAGTTGACGCCCATTTTATGCTTGATTCCATGTTGTAATTACAATTAGATAGAGCGTTCAAGTTCAAAGAAACCTCATGATATTCATAATAACAATTATGTCGAGTGAACTCCATATATTGCAGTTATTTTTAGAAAATCAAGGAAATTTAATCAGTTGGCGAAAAATACTATAACGTGAAAAGATATCTAGTCTTCCAAAATGGTAAAGTTCAAATTGATTTACGATCACTCAAACAACGATCTGGTTGAAAACTAGAAGAAATATCAAGAAAATACGCACAAATATACGCAATCTATCCTAAATCTATCAGTCGTCTCTCCATGTGCGAACATAAAAGTTTTTGATTGTTTCGAATTGTTCACTTTGTTTCCATTCTTTTATTAAACAGTTCCAAGTCTCCATTCGCTAAGAGTTAGTTATCAAAGAGACAGATTACTTGCAACTGAAATACTTTGCTATTAGTTCAAATGGAAGAGAAAAACAATTTGTCTATCGAATGAAAACTTACTTGTATAGAATGTAACTCAGTCCCTTCCATGAATTTATTGCACATATAATAACAAATCTTACTTACATTCTTTCTTCTTGTTATGTCTTCAAGAGGCGTTTCTTCAGCGCCCTTGAAAGGTGCGATGATTTTCCAAAAATATTATCTATCAGCTGCAGGATGTTTTTAGACACGGCACATCCTTTAAGTCTTTTAGCTTGCTACGATTGTATTGCATGATCTCTCATGGATTTTCATATTTGATGAAAACAATGGAATCACTGATGAATTGACGTTTGAGAGTATCAGCTTGAACGGAATTGCAAGCGGTCTTGACGAGTTTATACAAGTCGTCATTCTGCAAATCGAAAATATTCATTAGTAGTGATTTACGTAGTCATTATTAAAGTTAGTTACCGTCTATACAATGCTGGTGACAGGGAGATGACCGCGAAGAATTGTTCGTTGATATGAAGCAGTTGTACTAAAAGAGATGAACACAACGAACAAAAAAACGCACTCATCTATTGTTTATGATTTACTCACAAGACAGAATTCAATATACTGTCGTTTCAAGTGCATACATGTTTGAATAGTCCCGAGACTACTTCTACATTCAATGCAACTAGCATTCACTGACAATAAGCCATGTGAAAATCATCTGAAGTACTTTCCAAAATAGTAACTATTCTATATATCTCATTGCAAACCATTATGGATGATAGAATCCATCTGTACGATCATTGATGAGCCTAACGATTTTTCATTAACTTCTCGAAAATTTCGGCTTATATCTTCTGATTTGTTAATCACATCTGTCCATTCCTACTGACTTCACGCAGATTTCTCTTGATGACTACTAATTTCTTGTAGATTCGTAGTGATTTCTGAATCATATGCGTTGGTTGTTGATGATCTAACTATATTGTGGGTGGATGAGGATGAACAGAAGATCTTCATTTACTCACATTCTCATCCACAAAGTAATTTGAATCTGTTATTCACTGCATACGTTTGGATTTTATTCTTTCTCCCTTTTCTTGTTTTTTTTTGTCAGTATCTGTTCTTCCTTTGATTCATTAATTGGATACTCTTTTATACATGAGTTCGTAAAATTCAATATTTTGAATGCGAGAATAAATAAGCAAAAAAAAGTAATAATGCAAAACTTTACATGTCAATTTTTGCACACATATGAAAAATGAAAGTATATTCTGTTCCACTCCAATATAAGTGTCTGTTTACGTGATTTCTATCTAATATTTGTCTTCAGCATCATCTTCGGTTTGAGATGCATCATCATCTTCTTCTCCATCGTCAAATGATCGATGACGTGTCTCCGGCAAAGTAGCAATCACACCAGCCAATACTACAGTGAGTCCAGAATAAACATAATGCGTAATTCGATCATTTTTTTTGTCGACTGCAGTATTAATAATAGGTGCTACCATCGATCCAAAACTTCCAACAAAGACAAATATACCATTAGCTAAACCTCGCATATATGTTGGAAAAAGTTCGGGAACATAAAGCCAAGAAACTGATACAGCACCACTAACTCCATATTTACCTATTTGTGAAATCACGGTAGCTATGACGGGATAAGAATCCGTTATGAATGGGACTATAAGTACAGAAGCCGCCGTCAACAATGCAAACATAATCAGTGAATATTTTCTTCCCAGTGGTGTAGTAATTACAAGACCGGCAGTGAAGTAACCAATACCTTCGACAACAGCTCCGATGATAAAGTTCGTATAAGGACTCAAAGCATCATTCATCGCACCTAGTCCATATGTAATTTTGGTGTATAGTAACATAGTGACAAATTCAATACAACCACACATGATCAATCTAGGTAAGAAACGTAAAACCTTTTCTCTTTTCTTTCTCTTTGCCTTGGTTTCGTTTTTTTTTACAATACGAGATTCTTCAATTAATTTAGTATAATGTGGATACCATTCACTTTCTTCACGATTATTGGTTTTGGCAATTTTTCGTAAACAAGCTTCAAGTTCATCATATTTCTTTCGACCATACAACCAATAGGGTGATTCTGGAATGAAGTAGAGATAGGGCACAGTGACAGCAAAATAAACGCTCATTAGCCATTTCAAATTAAGCCAATTACGAGCTGCATAGGCAAAGCCAGTGAACATAATTTCTCCTATTGTATATGCAATCATAGCAACACCAGCAGCAAAACTTGTGTGTGAAGATGATGTCAATTCCATGATAAGAAGAAAAACTATACCATAAGGATCTATGCCAGATACCATTTGATTGATGATCAAGAGAATGAACCTGGAAAAAAAATCGATATGTATTTTATCATTGTACGACATGTGTTTTTTTTCATATATACTTGGTATTGACACTCATTTTGACAAATTGGAGAAGCACTTGAGTGATAGCAGTAATTATATAAAGTCCCAAGCTCAAAGTTTGCAGAAGTCTTCTCCGTCCAATTCTGTCACTAATCGGCCCGGTGAGTAATACTGAGAATCTATATGGTGGCATTAAAAATTTATCAAATTGAAGGCAAATACTAAGAATATTTATTTCTTACGTTCCAATCTCGTAGACTGTCGAAATCCATGTTTTCTTTATTGCATTGCTGCACACAAACTGTGCCTCTTCTGTGAATGTTTTTCCAAATACATTTCGATCAAACACAAAGTCATTACATTGAGACCCATCGGCATAGTGGCAGTTAGATGAATTCATTATGAACGTAGCGATTAGAGATTGATGATCAGTATCATTGATTAATTGATACTGGTTATCGTCAGGCCATACATTTGATGGCAGTCGACATCGGAAAAGGGGCTCGGCAAGTCCAAAAACATAGTAGAATCCGGTCATACCACTGCTAAAATCGAGGAGACATAACAAGGCAAAGTGCATCAATTGAAATCGACTGAAGTCACCACAACGCCTTAACACATTTTCCAACGATATCTCGTCCATTTTCGTATGATTTTTTTTAGATTACTGTGCTTTGAATGAGAACAAGTTAGTAGTTATACTGTTTCTATCGCATTAATAATTTTAACTTTGTTTTTGTCTTAGTTTGTTGATTAGACCGTGTTTAAATCCTAGTTCAACATGAAAGTACATATCATAGGTCGCATGTTTTATTGATGAAGATCAACATATTTTTTTTGAAGTGCTTTCTCGTTCTTTTCTCTTCTTTAGCATTCGTTTGTTTCATATTGATCCTAATCTCTATTTACTTACTGCCTTACAACTGTGATTAGTGCAACTGTTTGAAAGAAGGGGAGAACGCTTGCTCCTTAAAAATAGCATCTTATTAGTGTGACTTGATTTCGTGCGCGTGATATACAATATGATAGAACATACTTATCATTTTCTTCTTCAGTGCCAAGAACACTTTTCTTGATTCTCATTCTTCTGTATTGTATCTTTAGGGATATTAAGATTGATAGACATTTACAAGCTGATCAGTAATAACTCTTAATAAATAATTTTCAATATTTGATGAACATATATCACACAGATATGAAGATAAACACGAATTATGTTATCGGTTGGAGTTTGGATCTTTGAGAATTTACTTTCACTACCTTGAGTTTTGACATTTCGCCACCGAATCAGAGATCCAAACCAATGGAAGAATCTCGATTTGATTTGGTTCGGTTCGGTTCATGATGAAGAAAAGAGAATTCCTTCATTGTCATGAGTGGAATGTATCTAAATCCTGCATAATATTTCACTTAAGCTTTCTTGTGCTTACATACTAAAATCTATCGATTTAGAGGAATTCAGACGGTTCAAATAGGAACTACAGTACATATTAGAACGTCAGTTTTATAAAAAGAAAAGTTATTTTTCTTATCAATCGGTGCAGGTAGTCGTTTCTGCGTTTGCATAATTAAGGTTACTATAGGTATTATCTGCTTGGAGAAAGATGCAGATATTAGAAAAGGAAGTATATAAACTTGTAATTTCAGTCAAAGTCTATCTCAATTCGTAAATCTACACTGTAGTTAGTAATCCCTAAACTTGGTTGAATCAATACCACAACGTTTGGACTAGAAAACCGCAATATTTGGTTTTTCAGTCGAGTTTTTTAAAGTCAGTTCTCATATCAATTAGCGAGTCAGGATATATAGTAGAGTAATAAATTGTCAAATCTACAACTACGTATAACTGTGATACCGATCATGTAATCAAAGAAGCAAACACGCACCATTCTAATAATAGAACTTAATCTATTTGTCAACTAAAAAGGTGTACAATATTGATAACTTTAGATACTGCATAAAACAAGAAAGTTCTACTAGGTATTTGGAAAGAAAACTAATCATGACAACAGCTGCACATGGATCTGACTCCTCTAAAATTATTTATGTCAAAATAAATTAATAAAAGCTAGCCTTTTTTTAAAATAAAATACTACTAATAGTTGACTTAGTAGGCTTCTCACACAAAGAGATTCACCAGTTTGCAAAAGTACAAGGTATAGAAAATATAAGCCTTGCACTAAAGTGAGCTTGATTGCTCATATTTAAGACATAACAAAGGAATTTCTGTTGGATCAAATTGAGTTACCGAATAATTAAAGATTTCTTCGTCTCACTAATGAAAAGAAAGTTAATGGGCTTGATGAATAAGCAACTAAAGTTTGTTGAATCTTTCCTGCTCTTTGTATTCTATATCAGATAGTTATTTTATTTCATATACAGTGGGTCCAAAAATTATTCGTTCGTTGCTCTAGTATCATTTTGTTTTTCGTACTATGTGTGAACAAACCTAGTCATAGAGAAATCAAACATTCTCTATAATGCTACCAGTTTTCTCCAGTATGTATACTGTTATATTTAGCCTTTCCATTTTTTCTCTTTCTTTGCTGGTTATTTATTAAAAGCTTTCAGCGTCATCTATGCGGGATTCAACTAAGATGAAACTGGTTTAATCGTAAATGAGAGCCCCTACTAAGCTTATCATAGACTGCAATAGAATGAAAAGAACACTGATTTATGTGACACTGTTTGTGAAGCACGTGAAAGATGTGTGACTTCAAATTTCTCACTATATACTTCAACTATTGGCTTTCAACAAATGGTAATAGTGTCTTGTAATGAATGCATACTAATATGTCCTTGTGAAAATTTCCTTTACGAAATATCGTTGACTTTTGATCCTCGTTAAAAAAAATATCAGCGACTTTTCGTCTTCGTAAAGAAATGCCTCCGACATTTCGTCCTTGAAAAATACTCTTCAGAGTAAACGTCCTTAGTGGAAATGTTTGTCATTCTCAATTGTTGTTTTCGAAATATTATGTCACTAGAACGTAGATGACGCTGTAATTCAAACACACTACGAGAGATACTTAAGTTATTTACATATGGAGCGGATTAAGTAAGAAGAAAGAAGTTTTATGAAATGATGATTAGATATATGTTTAGCATATATTATAGATAGCATTGCAAGACATAATGATGATCGATGAGACAACATCTTGATCCTCATCACACCTAGCTGAACATACATCTTCTCCCTCAAGTTCAGCTAAACCTATCATCACAAAAGTACAATCAAATAAACGTACATTAATACTAGCTATCAATAGTAATAATTTTCAAGTGGAAAAGATTTAATAAAG
Organism: Rotaria sp. Silwood1; assembly: GCA_905250075.1. Taxonomy (NCBI): domain Eukaryota; kingdom Metazoa; phylum Rotifera; class Eurotatoria; order Philodinida; family Philodinidae; genus Rotaria; species Rotaria sp. Silwood1. The sequence continues at coordinate 591,323 of CAJNOP010000060.1, forward strand.
TTGCAATTTGCAACTAAGACTATCACGAATTTTTAAGATATAACCATAGATTCGAAAGACGTTTAAATAAAAATCATTGCAATATATGATTGTTCACCAATTCGATTCGAAAAGAAATAAACATCAACCATGATAGATATAATTATTTGAAGATTATCTGTAAAGCCACTAGAGTTCAGATGCCACTTAAAAACTATAGAAGAAAACGTTGGCCAAAATAAAGTCGATACTTTGATCTTTTCTCTAGTGCAGTGTTGGATACTTTCATCTGTTCAGTAAGGAAATGTTCTCTATAAAATTAGCAAGCATGTTGCTGAACATGCTTATATCTCTAAATGGTTTAAAGTATGATTTGAAAACATCTCTGATAAATTGTGATTCGTATTTCAAAACTAGGTATGCTGCGTCCATATGATTGATATTCATCATGCAGATTGTTGACACGATATTTGATACTGTTTGATGCGACGAATTATATGAAATTGAGCCATAGTCTTATTAAATGTTTCGTTGATATATTGAGAACGCTGTTATGTATGGATTTAGAAACTCACTATATCAAACGATACAAGCCCTACGTCATGATTGCAGAGGATGTCAATAGATTTCGTTCTACTGTAATCGTAGCAGCATTGTGTGATGACTCACAACTAGAATAGAGTAAACTATTTCAAGCGAGAGTGTGGTTGAGTATGGGCATGATCATTGAGATCATGTTCACATTCAGACACTACACCTTCACAATAGCTTCACCGCATGAATGGTATCATCAACATTGAAAAAACCATAGTCTGTTGAATATATGTAATGAAAATGATCTACATAAATATGTTTGTGGGCATGGGTACAATCTTTGACACCTCGCTTTGACACACAGTACGCACATCCACGCTTATGCTCACACTCATACCCCACCTACAGGGATAAAATAAAAGTAAACACAAAATGGTGAATGTTGCCGATGCATGGATAGGAATAGAATAGAATCATTCAGATCCCCGATTGACAAAAATATCTATTGGAAACGATAATCTATGTTTCAACGCATCACTAGGCTTTCACTTGTTTTTGTAAGAACATTCTTCTCACACCCATACAGAAACCGACACGTTTTCATCAACACTCCCGAGTGTACTGACATCTACAGTCACAGCCTACGTTCCTGTACACGCAGATATCGCTATTCATTGTTGTAAATTATGTGTTTTTGATTTGTTTCAAGTTTCTTCTGAAACCACAACAACTTGATAAAAAGAACGAAAAGATTCGATGAAAACAAGCTCAATAGAAGTCGGAATAAGACCTCTTTTTACAGAAAAACATCCCAGACTTCCGTAAATATCTTTCGACAAATAGGACAAACGGAATCAAGTTGTTGACGAATAGTTTCAGCACACTCAGAACAAGTGCACATATGTTTACATGGAATAAAAAGGCAGCGAACAGTTCGTACGAGGCAAATCGAACAGTTGAATTGATTCGTTGTTTCATAGGACACTCGTGATGATAATTCGGTTGCTGAATGTTCTCTACTAGATGTTAGTCTCTTGGAGACTAATTGAGATGACTGTTGCTGTTTCTGAATTAATGAGAAGGGCATAACGCGTGTGCTGTTCTGAGATATCGTTGGCCGATCAGCAACAGTAAAGTAGCAATCATATTTGTGCGGTATCCGTTTTGAGTCGTACAAATAAACAAAGCCACCGTTGCGCGCTGGCATCCATATGGAACTATTCGGTTGAGAACTGTTCAATTCTTCATTCGGATTAATGAAGCAGTAATATTTGATACCGAGTTCTAACAATTCTGAAATCGTGACATCCTAAAAACCAGATTGAAATGAAAGGTTCGCAGAGAAAAAAAACCAAGAGACATTTTAGCTAGATAAGATACCTGAAAACGTCCATCTTTGAACAAGTGTTCCGTGTACTCTTCTTGCCATGGATAGGGACCATCAAAGTGTAGTCCGTTGTCTGCTTTGACAAGACAATTGATTTGCAAAGTTTTGAACGTGAAGTTATCGAACCGAAAGTAAGCAAATCCACCTAGGGCAACAAAAGTGTAGTTTGGATCACCGCTAGCCAACTTCTGATCAATTTTAGCCTTTTTCTTCTGAGATAATTGCGTTAATCCGACAGGCGGATAGACCCAACAGAAGTGAGTGGCATCGTGGGGTATATTTGCGGCGTCACGTGCTTCACCATTCAATGTAACACAAGCCATAGGCGCATGTTGACCAATATCTTGCATTTCAGGACAATTGGCAAGAGCTCTCAAGTGTCGACCGAATTCTACTTGATACATGTTTGATCCTTGTATGATAGATAGAGAAATGTTTGTCGTTCGAATACCTAGTTGAGATTATATCAAATGTAGTTTGTATGATTTTTGAATCTTCTAAACAACATACCGAAAGGTCCAAGTCGCTCAAGTCGACGTTCAGTCTGCTTGTGTACGGTGGATTCGAATGATTCAGAGATATACGCAGTCGGATTCGATAATTGACGCAGGAGATCATTGTCATATTGACGATAGACCCAACCTATGCCAGTCTTGTAAAAAAGAACGCAGTCTTCTGCTATTTCTTCATTTTCCAGCTCACACACAACACTTGTTGGTACGTTTTTAAGTTGTCTCGACATGTTTCGTTTCAGCTCTTCAACACACGCAATCTAAAACAAAGTTTACAAACGTGTGTCAACAATAAAGACAAAAAATTTCTTCATCATAGTTTACATGCAATTTCCTCTCTAGAAGAACAAGCGAACTTCTCCTTCAAAAATGGTTTAAGAAAGAAAAAGATAAAGTACTAGTCTCTAACAGTCGCAAAGCTTTCATCTAACATATACCCTATTCTACAAGAAAAAGGGAATGAGAGAGAGAAGGAACGTATCACAGCAAGACAGCGGTCACATGAAGAAAATCGAACAAGTTGCTGTAGACTTGGGTATCGATCTTAGAGAAGAAAATGGACACTACGAATGATGATTGTCCAATTGAAATGTGAAATGTCGATATTGAAGACGGATGAAAGGATGATGCATGAACGAAACGAAATCAAACAGCGTTCAACTTCAGTTGTCTCGCCGTCTGTCTCGTATACAGGAGATTCATTCACATTTGTCTTTCATGATGAATTTCGCTTCCTACTGCAATTTTTTTATAGTCATCGTTCAATGGTCTTATGAAAGAGTAGTAGAATAATTAATACACCATGGTCTACAAGAAATGTTGAGATAGTATCAAAGATGAAAAATGGCATGAGTGCATAACATAGTACTAGATGCTAGTGCACAGATAGTGTACAATAGCTCCTTAAAGATCATTGCCATGATTGTACAAATCATGCTACTCTGACTTTCTTTCTTATTCTGTCTCAAGTTTTTTGCGCTTGACGAGTATAAGCTGTTGCAGAAAGAGGAGAAAATGTCGACTGTTCCGTCATAGGTGTCTTATGCAAACTAAGAATGCTATTCGACACAAACAGAGAGAGCGAAGAGAAAAAAGAACAAAGCTTTTCTCATTTGAATGCCGATGGCAATAAATGAAGAGTACTCGATAATGCATGTGTTATAATTTCTTGGATGTTTTTCTCGTTCGTTCTCTGTGTCGAATAAAATTCTCAGTCTGCATGAAAAAAAAACGTTTCGTTTCGTGAAAAACAGACATCCTTGAAAGAAAAATAACATTGCAATCTCGCATTGGATATTTGGGATATCCGAACGGAACAGTCGACGTTGTCTCTTCTTGCTGCAGCATATTGTTTGGGGAATAGAAAAACCTCGACATAGAGTAAGACGAAAAGCTAGACTAGGATGTTTTGTGGAATCATGATGATAATCTTCACGATAGCTTTGCCAAAATTTGTCATTGTACATTATCTGTGCACCAACAGCTAATATCTCGCTTAGCAATCTTGTCATTTTTCATCTTCCATCCAGCATTGATATATGTTGTAGCTTATTCTAAATTAATTATCCGACTATCCTTTGATAAGATCAGCCAACGGCGATCGCTCAGCATAAACATTGATAAATTTGACACAATCCCTTTCTCTACAATGTCGAGATTCAGCTTTTTTTTTCATTTTACGTAACAAGTCGTACTATTCCAGATGGATCATCGATTTCAACCACTGATTCTTCTGTTAGACTCTCTAATAGTGTACGATTTCTTGCCAATTGTAGTACGTCGATAAAGTTTTTATTGTGGAAGTTTTTTGTTTCAGGATTGCATTTCATCTTAAGTAGAAATTCTATTGTTTGATGTCACCAATCATGAACTTTAAGACTGATATCCATTAATAGATTATTTCCATCTTCGTCTAATTAATGCAAAAATGAAGGCGACAACAATCATAGTTTTTGAAGTATATTACGTTCTTTTTTTGCAGCAGCATAAACACTAAATCTTTTTCATAAAACCGAAATCCCAATATTCTCTCATCCATAAGTGCATCGAATAGTTCGCGTCCTGTTCGATTTCCTGTTATCAAATCGATATTTTTTTCGAACAGACTTCATTGGTTGTCTAAAAAGCATTGTACTTGTTCAATATGACAATAAAGAAGTAATATAACATCGAGTCGATGTTTTTTCATTGAATTAGTTAGAATAAATCTAAATTTATTATTGAAATTCTCACACCATAGTGTTGTGACAATGAAAGTATATTTTTCAAGGACAATTTTTTAAATTTCATATTCAATAAATTCATTTTCATTTCCCAAGTAGATTAAGTAATTCGTGATTAATATATCCAATAAACGTTCTTAAATCCAAGTTTTATTATTGGATATTTTTTTTGACATTCTAATGTAAAGAGACAAAAATCAATGATAGATTGATAACATTTCATATTTTAAAATATTCTCATGGATAGTAGAATAAAATAAGAAATACCAAATATTACATGAGGTATCATTGATAGAATAATATCGATTATTTAAAAGATCAACATATGAAATGATAAGTAACTTGAATAATTGTGTTACAGAATGAGTATTATTGAGATGACCAAGTAATAGTTTATTGACAGCTTGAGGCAGATTTATATTGATTGAAGTCACGGACAAAATATTCCACAAGAGCATATTTATTCAGAATCAATACTTCGATTATTCTCAGTTGTTGTCGATTTCTTGCGTATAGATTTTATTTTTTTCAATAATTAATTGAACTTGAATTCTTTGTTTTATACGCTGTTGTCGAATATGAAGAGAAGTCAAGCAATGAAAACATTGACGAATTTTTTTTTTCTTCCATTACTGCATTCACTGATGACAGGTGAAGAAATGCATCTCTAAACACCATAGAATTATAATAATCGTCAAAGTTTTTAACGTATGTACGACCATGTAAGACATTAGCAAATAGATGCGATCATTTATCAATGAGAATATTGTTAAGGCATTAAGTCAATCTGATAAATGTCCGAAAGATCATTTCAATTTTACCAAAATAATCAAGGATAATCATTAAAATTTCATCATATAGCATTTCAAAAGTTGATACCATTTTAAACTTGTTTTGTTTTCAAAGTCGACTAGAAATCATTTTATACCTTTTGATATCTTATCATGACAAATATATGTAATTGCATGATATGTTGACTTTATTCACCATTCTGTATTTTTTTCTTCTCCGTTCTGCATCTATCGTTATCAACAATACCAAGTGTAGTAACTTTGTTGCCAAAGCACTTGAACAAAATGTTCGTTTGCTTTTCAACTATTTACAATTAGTAAACTAGCATTATAAACAGTTATTTGGAATCAAACTCGTGTACTCTTTCTACATACATACTTAATGGCTTTTTCTGACTTAAGAGAACTTCAAGTGAGCAAATAATCATGAGAGCCAAAAAAGCAGTCTTCATGGATATCACTTTCGTGTATCTTGGAGTAGATTTTTCATCTATGGTATTTTAAAATGTGGATCTTGCAAAACCTATTTAATAGGCTACCTTTATTCAATGATAAAAAATCAAGATTCCATCATATTTTTAATTACAATTTCATTCAAACATAATTACAAAAAAAATTGACTATCAACTTCACTTGAAATCTCAATCAACAACATATGCTTTGTTTTTGAATAGAACTAAGTTCTACTGTTAATGATTCATCATTGGAGGTCTTTCGAGATCTGAAAATGCTCAAATCCCAGAATGACAAAAATTGGTTCTTTACTAACGAAATCTTGCGGGTAGCAGATGTCGACAAGAGTGGGCGAAGAAGTCTTTTTTTGGGAATCAGGATTGAACTCTAATCGAACCAATATTCTTTGGAATCGTATCAGAACTAGCAGTATGAATTATTATTGACATCGGAACTGCTTATCTCTAATGTTGATAGCAGCTTGTCAAGTCTTTCGTTGCAACGGTGAGAACTATCGAGACTTGATACCATGGATTTCTCTCATCGCATTTACCTATGTACTGGAAAATAGATCTGAGAACTTCATTTTGTTCATTTGACAAGTCAACATGCACTTGTCATTTAAATATATAACTGAATAATAGAAATCTTCTATGGCTGTCTAATTTTCATTTTCTGCTGGTAGATGATGTGTCGTGACAATATCAGTTCACATTTCACCTACTACCAACCATAGAAGGCGGAGCCACAAGAGTTGGTAAGCTAAACTTACCCTAGACTCAGACTTCGTAGGCTGCGACCGGCTCAAGCGTTAACTTCTCATTCCATTAGGTTGGCATCTTTATTTTATGCATCAATACTTGTTTTCAAAGGTCAAAGCTTTTCGTCGCCTTCGGTGACAACTACTAACACTTTCATAACGAAACAGAATTACAAAATGTTTTTGCAAAAAATATCAGTTTGTTTGATTAAATGTCATAACATGCATCGACAGTCACTTGAAATTATAATCTCTTATTACAAGCGAAGAAAAAGGGTACGAGAAAGCTGAGTCTGATCAGCTTGACACACTACTCAAAGTTTTGTTGGGTTTCAACGGCTAATCTCAGATGCCTATCAAACATTTTCAAAGCGCTGAACAATCCGACAATCCATTTCTTTATTTTATGAATACTGCTACGTCGCCATTATTCTGTTTTTCAGTAAAGCAGGTTAAAAACTTCTCCTTCCAAGGTAGGTCGCATCGATCGATCGAATTGGGATCCGAGCTTCAGCCAAGAATAAGGGTTAGTTTTAGCTTAATTATTATAAGATCGCTATTTAGATTGTTTCAAGAACATGTAGAGTTTACATGATTCTTTCAATGTACGTTTTTTGACATAAGTTGCAAATTTCTTTCTGATCTGCACCGGTATTATGCAGTACAAAATATGAGTATGAAATAAGAAGTATTATTTGTATTTTATTTTATTGACATAACACTAAATATTTACCTACTCGCTATATTTAACTTCTTGGTGAGAACCTTATAAAAATGTTGAGGCTACTCTAGATTCACAACGCTCCGACTCCTATGAAAATAATATATATTGTCGAAACAAACAGATCTCATAGTATCACTTATGAATTTTCATCGCTTTGTTTTTATAATAGAAATCAAACGTTAAATGGAAATAAACTATTCAAATAGGTGATTATAATATTCTTATTGACAATTTCTATTGATATCGAACTAGATTTTAAATTTATATTCAGAATATTTCATGCCCATTAACATTTATTCGAGAGAAGCGAAATTTATTTGGTATAATCTAAAAATTTCCCACTGTGTGTACTACTACTTCCAGACTTCTCGTATTCATAACTTTTGAATCTTCGAATCTAATGCAATAATTTTTTTCACCGTTTCCAAATACTCAAAAAGGATTTTTAATTCAGTTAAACGAGGTAGATGTATTTTTGTTTCATTGAGAAAATGTTCAACATAATAAATAGGTACGAAATCAAATTCAAGTAAAATAAGATGTGGGTATGCAACAATTGAGCACCAGTCTTTGTCACGAAGGTGGAATTCGTCAAATCCGTAAAATGATAGGTAACGATTCGAAACAGATAAACTTTTAAGAAATAGGAAAGCTGGAGCAAGTCGAACGAAAAGTTCATGTTTGAATGAATCTTTATCTCATAACTTCAAATGAGTAACAGAATCAAATATAATATTTGGAATATTATTTTCAATATGTTCAAGACGATGAAATTTAAATGGAACTGAAAAAACGTGACACATAATTTCCCTAATGTTGCAATAATCTACCGTCCAAGTCATCGGTCGATGCTCTATATTTGTGAAAGTTTCTTGAAGGGTGTGGGTGTGAGGTGCGGTGGGATATGCGTGGGGGTGGGATGGATGAGTGTGAGTATGAGATGTTAGTAGTAATGAATTTGCTCTTTTCTAGACACCCACACCCTTCATCTACTCGCTTGATATTCTAATGATATCACATGTCGAATTGATATTCATGGCAAGAAAGAATCTTGATTCAAATATTCAGTTGTTCTACTAGGTATTGGTCTATTTATCTATGAGAGAACAAATCTTTCTTTATTCTTTAATTTTGAAAATAAAGAATTCATCTATCTTCATTTTATAAATATAAAAGATGTAATGTATCTTTATTTTTAAATAATAAAGATTTATTTTTATATTTTTATTTATTTCTCAAATGCAAAGAACTTTATTATTTTAATTTTAAAAAGATAGATATTTTATTTATACTTATTCTTTACTATAATTAAAAATAAAGTAAGGCCTCTATTTGTTACTGAAAAGTCAAGTTTCTATGTGCTGAATTTCATAAAATCAGCAGAATTTCCGACATAACATTTTTGAGAATTCATGGTCTTCTGTTATGCTTTGTGAAATTTTTTAGTGTGTGATCTTCTAATGTAATATGATCTTCTATTCTTGACCCGTGTTTCATAAAAAATCGACCATCTTTTACTTTAGTCAATTAAAACTGGGTCTTCCGAATGAAAGATAACTTTTTATTTGATCTTCTTTCTTGCAGTTTTTTCCTTGTTCATAAACTTTTTGAGTAAGCAGTTATTTCATGTTGAGATTTCTTAAGACGTGTAGCAGAAAAAACAACTCGATTACATTTTTAATCAACTTCATTTTATAAGCAAGGCTTAATTCATTCAAAATGATTTTTGAAAAGGCAATTGCACTTGATCAAAATGGATTGAACATGAAATAGTTAGATTAAAATTGACTAAAAACATTGCTATTTTAATCGATTTTTTAATCAGAAAAACTAAACTAGAATCAGCCTTTTTTCATTTGTTTTGGCACAGGGCAAAAATTTTGGCCCTGTCCTGTCCTGCCCTTTGACGGTCTCTGGTCTGTATGCCTTCTCATTCGTTCTTAATCTTTCATTGTCATTTGATTGATGTGTTTTTTGGATTTCATTCTGAGTCACAGTTCACATCAGAACGAGTATAAAAGAAAGATTAAGGAAAGCTTTCTATATACTAAATATTATAGAAGTGTGATTGAGGCACTGGAAATAGTTTATTTGCACTTGGACTTGGAACATCATATCTGAATTCTGGCTTGTATCTGAAAAGTTATGGCACAAACGCTCAATATACCTTCAAGAATCTTTAATTTGATAGATCGAATTTTGCTCTGCAAAACCATATATATATATGACTTTTTTGCCATTCGTCCTCATATGGATGTCCACACTCTGTTTTATCTTAAATTCAGCGGCACCAGAAATTTTTTTATGGATTCAAACAGAATGAAAAACAGCCTATTTAATAAGTATAGAAATGGTTTGTGTTCAAGTAGCACGATGTCTCCATTTGAACCACACAAAATATTCTACTAGTGATTGTATCGTTCATATAGTTTTCTTTATTTTTCTATATCCTTCATGTACATCACAGCTTTGAGTTTTTTCCAACGAGATGAATTTTGAAGCATGCCGTTTGAAAAAATATTGAACTCTCGTATTTTAATCAATTCTTTGTCGAAATCTGAGGCAATAAAGAGCAAAAAAATAGAGGACTTGTGGAGAGGATACCTATAGAAGGGTTTGACTGGTTGAGGTGGGATTTTCTCTAGATATATTTATATTTATGAATTTCTCTCAGAATAAAACTATTAATTTAAAGCATCAAGTGCTGTATTTTCTCTGGCTCGAGTAATATGGGCGAAAATTTACATTTTAGGTAGCTTTGGTGCTTTATAACTATGATTCCAGTAAGATAGAAGTGTGAAATATTTACTGCAGCTAGAGTTCATAGATAGGTATCTTCGCTGAAAATCGTAGTGCTCAGATGAGTTTTTCTCCCGAAAAATGAAGCAGAAGGAGCGCTGAATCATAAAAGTAAGAAGACCCATCGAAGATGTATAACTTCATGGTGAAAACAGATTTCGAGGTCAAGAAATGACTTGCTGCAAAAATTATCGATAAGAGTCCCAAACTAGGCATTCACTTCTTCATCAGAATTGCATTGTTCATGTTGTAACACATATTTAATTATTGGAACTTACCCATTTGCGATCCAGAGTAAAGAGGTTAGTGTCTTGGATAGATATCTTACGATGGATCTCTTAAAAATTCAAATCACCGAAAACGAACCTAGGATCTTGTGCACACTCATTGTTAAGAAGGAACAGTGATAACTACAGCTCCCCATAGTATTGAGAAATTGAAAGAAATCTGTAACATATAAGTGACTTTCTTTCTCATACTTGTTTATCATATGAGCAAGAAATGCTACAAGTTTATAATTTGAAGCATTATACATTGCAATTATTGGTCTTACTGAAGGCTTGGGTTTATTTATCTTTATTGTATAATAGAGCACTGGCATCGAGCTATCTGAGGCAATTCATTCATCATATTCTTTTCTTATGATTTTCCTATCTTTCAATAATTCGAGCGGTCTAGTTGGATACATTTTTCTTCTTTTCCATCCTACTTTACTTCTTCGGGTCTTGCAAAATTTGAGCTACTTTATTCATATAATCAATTTTTAGTATGACTAATGTCCGTTTCAAAATATAAAGCGTCCCACTGTTTTTGAATAACTCAAGAACGCAATCAGCTAGAGATCTGCGGTTTTCACCAATCGAAAGAAGAGACAGGGGATGTCTTTTTCTCCGATATTGTATCAGACAAAATCATTTTAAAATCAGTCATTTCTGCAAAACATTGCAAAAAATGCATGAAAACGACCCGGCATTCTGAAGAAATTTTCCTTTTGACGTGTGATCTAGATAGAGGGACTTCGGATCTATACTTCAGGATATAATTCGAATGATTATCTTACCGCATTCTAACGTTTAGCAAATAAAATCGTCTGTTTACTTGCAAGAAAACTATGAATTTCTTTTAATTTTGAAGTCAATTTTTTTACTTTTTGTCAAAATTTCATCTGAATGATAGACCATTTTTTCGATGTTATGCAGAAATGACTGGTTTCAAAATGATTCCGTCTGATACGATATTGGAGAAAAGACGTCCCCCTGTCTCTTCTTTCGATTGGTGAAAACCGCCGGTCTATAGCTGATTGTGTTCTTGAGTTATTCAAAAAACAGTGCGACGCGTTATATTTTGGAACGGACATTAGTAATAAAATTCTTGGTGATTTTCGATTATTCTCAATATAATTAAGAAGAGTAGTTACGATACCAGCAAATAGGACTTAGGTAGAAAGAATATTTAGCTCCACTGGATTGACATTTACACGAAGATGTACATATTTATTAAGAAGTGAAACTGATCAGATATTTCTTATTCACTCATGGAATAAATTGAAGAAAAATCAATAAAAAGATAATTTATGTGTTCTCTTTATTCATCTGTGATATATTGATTACATGTTGAATCCTATATATTTATTTGTTTTATTAGTGTTTTGTTCACAGTATGTATGTCAATTATTTGTTTTTATGGTTCTTTTCACTTGTGTTGTAAAGCATGTCATAAGGATTAATTAAATGTCTATATTGTCAATGATTTTTGTCCGAATAGTACGTCTATAATATTTAATATCATACCTAATATACAAGCAACTTGTTTTCCTTGTCAAAAGTACAATGAAAAGATTGTCATTCATTTCGAATGCAAGAGAGTGTCTGTTCTGTTAAAGGTGTCCTACCAAGACGAACTTATTGGTTTTCTGTCCTGTCTCCTACAGAACTCAATCATTGAGGGATA